>CM071936.1:96034647-96373371 GCA_016081115.2 Rehmannia glutinosa | reverse complement strand
ACTTCATCACCCACATATCTTTATGATTCATTAGGCAAAATGATGAAAGATTTTGAGCACATTAAAACCTCACACACACTTCTAAATGAGGAAAACAACCAGCTTAAAAGTCAAAACTCACAGCTGACGAAAGAGCTGAGTACTCTAAGTCAAATAGCTGATGAGAACATTAAGCTGAAGGCTGAAAATGTCAAGATCTTAAGCGTAGTTAATCGCTTCTTCGAAAATAGGGAAAAAGATCTCAAAAATGTGATTGCCTCATTTACAAAAGCATCCAAATCATTGGATGAACTTATAATGAGTCAAAAAGAGTGTGGAGATAAGGCGCATATGATTCAATTCCTTTGTGCATAGTAAGCTCGCAGTGATTTTGGAGAAAGGATCCTCAAGTAATAAGGGAATCCAAAAGCCCAAAACACCATATGTTGCACCAACAACCACACCAAAACACAATCACAATCATACTAGCATTGGATACAAAGGTAAAGGAAAGAAGCCAGTAGAGTATGCTGAGAGGACAACTGAAAAGTAATTTAGACAAGTACATCAGCAGACTACTAGCAGAAAATACTCTGTAAAAGCCAAACAGAGCTACCAAAAGCCCCATAGATTTCAGCAAAGAAACAAATATGATGGGAATGGTAGAAACTATCATAACCAAGCTGATTGGATTAACCAAGTTAAATATCAGCAAAGACCAATGGGATACAAGCCAAAATAGCAAAGACCTCAACCTCAGCAAAGGTCATTACCAAGGCAAAAAAGCTATTATCAGCACACATATGCACCCACGCACAACACCTAAAAAATCCACAACTACTCCAAGAAAGCAGTTGCTAAAACAAAGACACAGGCATACAGACAAAAGAGACAGATGTATGATCCTAAAACCCCCAAGCAATTTGGCTATAGGTTGGTTGGAGAATCTTATAGCACTAACCCCCTAGGACCCAGACAAGTATGGGTACCTAAAAATTAATTTCCTTGATTGCAGGTTCAAGGAACTTGTTCGCCTTATTTTTTAGCTTCACCGCAAGTGTCAGGTGCAATTTATAGAATAGGGTTAGCAAGGTCGAATCCACGAGGGGACTAATAAATTAATGTACTAAGTACTGGATTCTAATAGCCTTATTTTTATCTAGACGATCGAAAGTGAGTGAATTGGTTTTATAAACTAAGGAAGAAATTTATCCTAAATAACAAAGTAAAGAATGATTGAAAGATCAAGATGATGAATGGATTCCTGGGTTATGGTTTGGTTAATATCCCCTTTTATTATCGATTAATCAAACCAAAGTTAAACATATTCTTCCCTATAGACCAATCACAAAAGTAATTTACCCTCTCTCTCGAGATGCATGTAAAAGTGTTGATTGGAATATCTGTGCTAGCATCTCTACTCAACATGAGATATCTAACTCCCAAAAAATCAAAAGATTATAAAGCCTCACGAATATTCACAGACTTCTCAATCATGCAAGATATTCATGTCAAGTACTCATAGATCTAGTATTGAAACTCATCGGTTAGAATTATGAGTCAATACATCAAACAAGTTAAACCAAACGCGTTTTGATAAAACAAGAATTAAAGCAAAGTACTTGAATAGGGTTGGAAAACATTAACTTCAATTGCAATTAATCATCAAATAAAAGTATCCATTAACATACTCCCAAACCCGGGAATCACGAAGTGTTTAGCCAGACATAGAAAAGAAATAATCCATAGACAAATTATTCATATTCGTGTCTAACTAATTGAAAATAACGATACTATGGAATGAGTGAACTCGGGGATGATGACGATCTCTCGATCTATCTTCAATCCTCGAAGGTGTGGTTGCGGTCTTGATCGATCTCTCCAATTCTCCGGTGGAAAGTTGCTCTTTTTCTGCGCTTTTAGGCAAAAAGTCAGCATATCCTTGTATGTGGCCGCCCCGTCTTTATTTGTACTTTGTTCTGGTAAAAAACATAGTTCAAACAGGTCAGACTCTGTTTTTCCCGCACGGGCGCATGGGCCGTGCACCTCACACACGACCAACCCGTGCTAGGTACCACATGAATTCATCTTTTACTGAAGGACGCACGGGCCGTGCGCATCACACACGACCAGCCCATGCGTCATCCAAACGTCCGAATTTGCTCATGGGGTCTTCATAAGAGTTGTAGCCCTCTCTCTTAGCTTTCCATAGCGACTTGAATCATCTTAATATCAATTTTTTGGAGAGAGTTATGGCCAAAATAATAAATCCTGCCAGTGCTGGAAATTCCAGACGCGTTTGGACGTTCCTTAGGATAAATCCCCTCGTTGTTTGATCATCCATGCTTCTTTTGACACACAAATCATTACTATTACTCTAGACTCAATATAATTGGCTTCCAATTGGGGGTAATCATTCGATTCTTGATGCTTCTAGGTCGCAATGCTCGTATTTGTCACAAAATCACTCCAAATTATGTCAAAATTCCTACAAAACGAGCAAACCATAATACCTTTTCCACAAAGAGCGAATATATATCATTTCATATGAGTTATTGCATGTTTATAAACAATTATAGCCATAAATATGCCCTAAAATACATGCAAAACTCACACTAAATAAACCCCAAAACTTAAAATATTGACAGTCCCGGTCAACGCTTTTTAAACAAGACAAAACACAAATGGGGGTAATGAAAAGCAAATCAAGAATAACATATCACAATTCATGTCGTTTATCCATAGTCGTCAAGCAACAAATCAACCAAGCTTCAAATATTTAATACAAAGCACAAGTCAATTAAAACCATATCGAATACTTCTAGAATAATAAGGGACGTGTATTCGCTCAAATCATATCAATGTTGAAGAATTACCATAGGCTTGAAAATTGTCTCACATCTCCGCCACTCGATTATATGCAATTCATAAATTAGAAAGGACTTTGCTTTTGGTTGTAATGAAGGCTCTTTGGTTAAGGTAGGGAAATATGGAGAAAGTGACTTAAACTCAAGCGTATAGACTAGTAAGCACATCATTTTCTCAATCAACTATACTCATTCAAATCAAACATGCTCCCCCAATCACCTCTTGTTCATATCACACCTCTCTTTTCCCCTTTGTTCATACAATTCACTTTTTTTCGCCTTATATCATACTTCTCAGCCTATATGTTCATTTACAGCCAAATCACTTATGCAATCATTTCATTTTGATTTTTTTCCATGTTTTTGTATTCCGACTTTTTTGTGAGTATATCCTCCTTTTCTTTTTTTATCCCCACACCCAACATGCACACCATTATCTAAATTCTCGATATCTTCCTATTCAACCTTTATTCAATCCCCTTACTCAATGCTATACACTCAAGCTTATGGTAACATATATATCAAGTTAAGGCTTGAAATGTGGCTACCAAAAAATTCGGCAATAGGCTCAAATTAGCTAACTAGGGAAATTAAATATCATTAGGTAGGCAAAAGGCTTAACAAAAATGGCCTAAAATTATTTTCATAAATTGCATACAACATGTGACTTCAACAGAGATACCAGAGCAAGTTCTAGAATTCATATCAACATGAATGACACACTCAATCAACAAACAAGTCTGCATCTAATGAAAGAAGTAAAGGCTCAAAAAGCTCACAGGCTTGCAATTGCGTAATTCAAAGCATATCAACCATGATTTCAATATTCACATGCTCCATATCATCTATTCTCAACCCGATCAACTCACGCTCAACACCCAATTCAAAACAACACAAACTGTTCAACGAATATATCACAACAAGCACACAATAGCGGTCAACTCACTCTCTAAAAACCTAAGAAAGCAATAAACGTGCTAAAGCAATAAACGTTCTAAAATCATAAATAAGCATCTAATGCAATGCAACCTATATGCTCTAAATACAACTATATGAATGCAATTTTTTTTCGCCACATCCCTCAATCAAAATAACTATCTCACCCCCCCAAACTTGAATGGAATTATATCGCATAGAAGAGAAGATAGAATTTCAAAGAAAAGTGTGGATTGGGAATGCATACCTGAATTCGCGACCTAATAATGCTTCAGCGTGCGTCCCTGTGACGGTCCTTTTTCCAGTTTTTTTAATGAAAAGCAAATAAATCCTAACTAATAAAGGGAAAATGAAAATTAATACAACAAACCATTGGGTTGCCTCCCAACAAGCGCTTCATTTAACGTCTATAGCTTGACGCATGTAACTCTCATGAATTTGTGCCTCATTTGAATGCATATATTAGCTGCTTTGGGTCATGGTCAAGTGCCAAATTTGCATTGTTTGCACCTAATATTGTATACTTGGGATTTCCAAGCAAGGATTGGAGTCCTGGTGTTGGAACTTTTTGATTTGAGTTACGCGCATGTTGTCCATACTCGTACGCATAGTATGTGCTCGTCTCATTCTGGAATAGTTTTCTTATGGCATCTCGCACGCGCTGCCCTGGCGTACATGCACAGTTCGTGTGTTCCTTGTCCCGTTTTTGCTCCGTTTTGGTACCACACACGGGTTGAAAGTGCATAGACACACAGTCCATGTTTGGTTCCGAATTTTCTTAATTTTCCAGGATCTCCGGCTCCCCGTGTTTGGTACCAATCCTTAGATGAATGGCACTACTTTGTTCCTTTGAGTTGACTTCAGTGGTGCTTGAAAATTGGACCTTTTGTTGTTGTCCACCAAGGGTCGTGGCTAATTGGCTAATCTGGGTTTCAAGATTTTTCATTTGTGTGTCCAGAGTGTTAGCCAATTGTGTGACATATGCCTCAATTTTGTCCAGCTTAGCCTCATGTTTGTTGAACTGGTTCCTTGTTTCATTCATAAATGCGGTGAGGACGTCCTCCATAAATGGCTTTACCTCCGGATAATAGTACGTAGGAGTAGGATTATTCCAGTAATTATGGAAATTCTAGCTATTGAAATAATTGGCTTTCTCCATCAGAGCGGGTGTTCGTAAACTACCTGAACCAACTCAAACAAACAAATCAAATTATGTAGGAGTGGAATTAAATAAAATGATTATATTTATCGCAATATTAGTACTAAAAATTTAATTATTCCCCGGCAACGGCGCCAAAAACTTGTTTGCCTTATTTTTTAGCTTCACCGCAAGTGTACGGTGCAATTTATAGAATAGGGTTAGCAAGGTCGAATACACAGGGACTAATAAATTAATGTACTAAATTCGGATTTTAATAGCCTTATTTCTATCTAGACGATCGAAAGTGAGTGAATTGGTTTTATAAACTAAGGCAGAAATTTATCCTAAAAATAACAAAGTAAAGAATGATTGAAAGATCAAGATGATGAATGGATTCCTGGGTTATGGTTTCAGTTAATATCCCCTTTTATTATCAGATTAATCAAACCAAAGTTAAACATATTCTTCCCTATAGACCAATCACAAAAGTAATTTACCCTCTCTCTCGAGATGCATGTAAAAGTGTTGATTGGAAATATACATCTACAAGCATCTCTACTCAACATGAGATATCCAACTCCCAAAAGATCAAAAATTATATAGCCTCACGAATATTTACTGAGACTTCTCAATCATGCAAGATATTCATGTCAAGTACTCATAGATCTAGTATTGAAACTCATCTGTTAGAATTATGAATCAATACATCAAACAAGTTAAACCAAATTCGTTTTGATAAAACAAGAATTAAAGCAAAGTACTTGAATAGGGTTGGAAAACATTAACTTCAATTGCAATTAATCATCAAATAAAAGTATCCATTAACATACTCCCAAACCCGGGAATCACGAAGTGTTTAACCAGACATAGAAAAGAAATAATCCATAGACAAATTATTCATATTCATGTCTAACTAATTGAAAATAACGATACTATGGAATGAGTGAACTCGGGGATGATGACGATCTCTCGATCTATCTTCAATCCTCGAAGGTGTGGTTGTGGTCTTGATCGATCTCTCCAATTCTCCAGCGGAAAGTTGCTCTTTTCTCTGCTTTCTAGGGCAAAAGTCAGCGTATCCTTGTATGTGGCTGTCCCGTCTTTATTTGTACTTCGTTCCGATCGAAAACCTAGTTCGAATAGGTCAGTCTCTATTTTTCCCACACACGTGCGCCTCATGCACGACCAGCCCGTGCTAGGTATCGCAGGAATTCATCTTTTACTGAAGGACGCACGGGCCGTGCGCATCACGCACGTCCAGTCCGTGCATCATCCAAACGTCCGACTTTGCTCATGGCGTCTTCATAAGAGTTGTAGCTAGGGGTGGGCATCGGGTCGGTAGTCGGGTTTTCTGGTAGTCGGGTTGGGTACCCGTTCTTGTCGGGTAGCATATAAGGCTACCCGACACCTACCCAAAAAAGGGTACCCGAAAGTGTGGGGTACCCGCTAAGTCGGGTTTCGGGTTTTTTTTGTGTTTTTAATTTCTAAAAAAATTTAAAAGTTGTTTTGTTCAATCGTTCACGGTTCAATGATGATGCAAAGAAACAACCTTATTCATCTGTTTCTATTTTGTGACTTTATTCTTTTACTTCAATAATTTTCTCGAGCGTCAAGAATTTTCCCGATCATACAAGTAGTAGGAAAAGACTCAAAATATACACCCAGACCTCGTACCACATCTAACACAATAGTTGAAAGGATAATTATAATTTTAAATTATGAGATGTGAAAAAATGGGGAAACCCAACGGTCAAAGGAAAAAAAAGGTTTCATTAGTTCAAGAACATATTCAAATAATATAACATTACCAACTCACAAATCACATTGATTTCTTTAAACTTAATTCAACATGACTGGTGATGGGTTTGCGTGCGTGTGTCGTTATCTCTGTGTGCAGACTGAAGAAGACTGAGTGAAAAATGAAAAGGACAACTGACTCTAGGTAGAAGAAATGCATTTATTCTATTTTAGTTTTTTTTTCTTAACGGAAGTCGGGTACCCAATCGGGTTATTCGGGTAGTTTTTCACTACCTGCTATCCGACTCGATTTTATAGCAATCGGGTATTGGGTACCCGCTACCCGATGTTTCTAAGAAAATACCCAATCCGATCGGGGAATACTCGATCGGGTCGGGTCAGGCCGGGACCCACTACCCGACCCCGAGTGCCCACCCCTAGTTGTAGCCCTCTCTCTTAGCTTTCCATAGCTATTTGAATCATCTCAATATCAATTTGTGCAGAGAGTTATGGCCAAAATACTAAATCGTGCCAGTGCTGGAAATTCCAGACGCGTTTGGACGTTCCTTGAGATAAATCCCCTCGTTGTTTGATCATCTATGCTTCTTTTGACACAAAAATCATTACTATGACTCTAGACTCAATATAATTGGCTTCCAGTTGGGGGTAATCGCTCGATTCTTGATGCTTCTAGGTCGCAATCCTCGTATTTGTCACAAAATCACTCCAAATATCGTTAAATTCCTACAAAACGAGCAAAGCGTAATACTTTTTCCACAAAGAGCGAATATATACCATTTCATATGAGTTATTGCATGTTTATAAACAATTATAGCCATAAATATGCTCTAAAATACAGGCAAAACTCACACTATGGGATTCAATATGTGGAGTATGCCAACTCTTTAACAAATGTTATAATGTGGGATTCAATATGGGAGTATGCAAGATCAAAGATGTTGAATCAAATGAGATTGTGCTACAAGGAACAAGACAGAAGAACATGTATGTAGTGGATTGGTCTACTACTACACCAAGCACATGTCTGCTAGCAAAGTATACAGCCGAATCCAGTTGGATGTGGCACAAGAAGCAGAGTCACCTAAATTTCTAGACAATCAACAAGCTTGCAAGGAGTCTTATTGTGGAAGGATTGCCTGACTTAGTATACAAGAAAGAAAGTATATGTGATGCGTGCCAGATGGGAAAGCAAATCAAATTATCATTCAAGGATAAGACAAATCCTTCTTCAATAAAGATATTGCATCTGTTGCATATGGACTTATTTGGTCTGTTGAGCCAACTAGCATCGGTGGAAAGAAATACACCTTAGTGGTGGTGGATGATTATTCAAGATATACATGGACAATTTTCATTTGTAAAAAGAAGGAAACGTTGCAGAGATTGCCTCAGTTGATGAGAAGAGTTCAAAATGAGATGAGTCAAACCATTATAAAGATAAGATCTGACAGGGGAACTAAGTTTGTCAATGGGATTATAACTCGGTATTGTGTTAAAAATGGTATTGCTCGTGAGTTATCACCGCAAGGACTCAATAAGAATGGATAGTGAAAGAAGAGACAGAACTCTCAAGGAAGTTGCAAGGACAATGTTAGTCAAGTTGGATTGCCTAAGAGATTTTGGTGAAGCCATAAATACAACATGTTATACGCAGAATAGATGCATGATCAATAGGCAGTTAACCAAGACTCCCTATGTGATTTCGACGGTGAGAAAGCCAAATGTTGGATATTTCAAGATATTTAGATGTAAGTGCACATCCACAACAATGGTAAGGATAATTTAAAGGCTTTTGATGCTAAAGATGATGAAGGTATCTTTCTGGGATACTCAGTTGAAAGTAAAGCCTATAGAGTGCTAAACAGGAGGACTATAGTCACAGAAGAGTCTATCCATGTGGTGTTTGATAAGCCAAATGTAAATGGAGAAGACATTGATGAGTTGGCTGAGAAGCGCAGTAGCCAACTATGCGAGAATAGTCCTTATGTTGAAGCGGATGTGAGAGCACTCAACCCTAAAGAAGATGAGATAGTGAATCTCAAAGAAAGCTGGAAGGTCTCGGTGAATGATGATGAAGAAGCTGTTCAAGACAACTTAGCCGCAAGACGGCTGAATCGAGCGGGCTTACTCCAACTGGATGTGAGATGGCCGAGAGACCATCCACCTGAGTTAATTATGGAGATGTTAGAGATGGCATAAGAACCAGATCCAAAGCACATCATGAAGCTATGTTCACTTTTTTCATTTCGAAATAGAGCCTAAAGATGTGTCTCAAGCCTTGGAAGACACACATTGGATTGGGCTATGCAAGAAGAGTTGAATCAGTTTGAAAGAAACAAAGTATGGGAATTAGTTCAAAGGCCCACCCACCAAAATGTTATTGGTACTAAGTGGGTATTCAGGAACAAGATGAATGAGGAATATCTGTAGTCAGAAATAAAACAAGATTGGTAGCCAAAGGGTATTGCCAAGAGAAAGGTATAGATTTTGATGAAACCTTTGCTCATGTTGCTAGATTGGAAGCAATAAGGATGTTTCTTGCTTATGCTGCACATAAGAACTTCATTGTATATCAAATGGATGTGAAGAGTGCATTTCTAAATAGACTGTTAGAGGAAGAAGTCTATGTTGAACAACATCCATGTTTTGAGCAGAAAACTATTGGAGATAAGGTCGACAAGCTAAAGAATGCATTGTATGGATTGAAACAAGCACCAAGAGCATGGTATGACACATTATCTCAGTTCTTATTGACAATGGTTTCACCAAAGGCAAAGTTGACAGAACACTCTTCAGAATTCGAGATGGAAATAGTATATTGCTTGTTCAAATATATGTGGATGATATCTTCTTTGGATCCACAAACAAAGAGCTGTGTGACAAGTTCTCATACCTCATGCAAGGGAAGTTTGGAATGAGCATGATGGGAGAGCTGGCTTTCTTCTTAGGAATTCAAGTCAAGCAATTGAAGGATGGAACCTTCATAAGTCAAACCAAGTATACCAGAGATTTAATGAAGAAATTTGGTAATGAAGAGAAGTCATCAGTGAAGATTCCTATGAACATATCAGTCAAGATGGATATGGATGCAGATGGCAAAGCTGTTGATCAAACTAGATATAGAGCCCTCATTGGATCTTTGCTCTATTTAACAGCAAGCGGGCCAGACATCACCTTTCTTGTAGGTGTATGTGTTAGATTTCAATCTGCACCAAAAGAGAGTCACATGATTGCAGCTAATAGAATCCTAAGGTATTTGAAGGGATGCCAAGAAGTTGTCTTATGGTACCCAAAGGAAGGAGGATTCAAGTTAGTGGGTTACTCAGAATCAGATTATGCTGGATGTAGAGTGGACATGAAGAGTACATTAGGTACATGTCAAATGCTTGGAAATAGACTGGTTTCTTGGTTCAGCAAAAAACAAAATTCAATAGCTACATCCACAGGAAGGCAGTACATAGTCTGGCCGGGTATTGTTGTGCCCAAGTTTTCTGGATAAGACAACAACTGAGAGACTATGACATAGAAGAAAGAGAGATTCCAATTATGTGTGATAACACTAGTGCTATTGCAATCACTCAGAATCCAGTGTTGCACTCAAGAACAAAGCACATTGATGTCAGATATCATTTCATAAGAGATCATGTTGAAAAGAAAGACATCACCTTGGAATACATCTCAACTGATAAGCAGTTAGCTGACGTATTTACTAAGCCCTTATGTGAATCAAGATTTGAAGAGCTTAAGAATGAGCTAGGGTTAATTAAGCTGAGTTAGGACACTCAGAAGACTCAATCAATAGAGATAAATAAGAGAGAATAAATAATGAGTAAGTCTCACATTTTGGCCAAGTGAAACAGCCAATACGAGAAATCAGTTGTATCGTGTTAGCTGATAGCTGAGTGATCTAATGTGAAGAGAGAAGCAGAGTTAAGTCATTTGTGGATGATAGCTGAGCTATTTATGAGCTAAATGACAAAACACAGTCATTTTCTGCGAGCGGAATGGTTTTAAGGATTATGTCAGCGTAATTATTGATGTCAGAACACAAGCGGCATGTTTAGCCTATGATTGGATATAAATGCTACTGCATTTAATACGGGGGAATTAATGTGGTTTCAAAGGTTAAATCCTGACCGTCGATTTTGATTTAATTTTTCAAATTCCAGAAACCGTCCTTTCAAGTTCAATATAAGCCAAAACATATTTTCTCTCTCCTTACAAAAACTCTCTCGTCTCCAACAAGCAAGAATTTTCTCTCTATGAAAGTGCAAAAACCCTACTTTTCTAAATCAAGAATTTTCGCCTTATTCACCATTTATTCTCTTCAAAAATGGAATCTACGTACGAATTTATCAAGATGTTCGAGAAGATCCACTCCGGATCTACAGTAGACTTCAAAGGGATGCTGAAACAGGGTGCTGATGAAGCCCTGGTGAAGAAGATTGCTTAGAAACTCGAGAAATTTGGTTTGAAGGATTTTCCCACGATGGAGTTTTCGCTTACGTATTTGGAAGAAGTTGCCATGTTTTATGTCAAGGCTGAAGTTCACGATGATGAGATTCACTCATCGGTACATAGCAAAGAAATCAAGAACATTGCTGCTGACATTGCTGAACATTGTAAGCTGCCTATTGAAGGGCTGAAAGAGATTGATGAGAATGATGTCAACTTAGCTACGACTTGGAAGAAAATTGCCAAGCCTGAGTCAACTGCGAAGGCTGTCTATATCTCCAAGAAGGATTTGATTAAAGAAGATTACCACAAGCTGATGGACATTGTGTCCAAGTGCGTGGATATGAGGCAGCTTTAACCAATTGTCTCGAACTAAGCTGGTGGTGATGGTTGCGATTCTGGAAGAGAAGAAGATTAACTGGGCTAAGTTTGTCTTCAGCCGTATTTTCTAGAACGCGATCAACAAGTCCATCAAGGAGGACGGGACGTTTGGAGGCTCACTGAGATATGGCCTGGTGATTGGCCAAATTATGGAAGCTAAGGTGATTGTCTTAAGATATGGAAAACCTTTTCATGTCAACAAGAAGATGTTCAAGGCAAATCTATCTAGTGCTTAGAAGAAAGTCCATGCAAGGAAAGCTGGCACCAGAGAGGGTGAGTCAACTGACCCTACTGCAAAAGACATAGCTGCAACTGCCCCAGCTCTCTCTCCCAAGCCTATCCAGAAGAAGAGAGCTGCTGCAGATAAGCCAGCACCTGCCCCAGCAGCCACGTGGAAGAAGGGTCATGCCTCTGGAGCCGAGCCAAAAGCACCTGCCCCAATAGCCAAATCTGACGTTGTAGGTCCCAAGGGGTGTGAGTAAGGTTTAGAAGGGGGGGTTGAATAAACCTTACCAACTTTTCGATTTTAGTCCTTTTAAAATATTTACGAGTTAATTACACAAACTAAGTCTTGAGGGGACTGACTAAGTTAGTTAATCGCCAGAGTTAGTCACTCAACGGACTCGAAAGAGTCATTTGTTAATAGAATAACTCATTTGCCTAGACTAAACCTTAACTTGGTTGTGATAAGATTTACAGCGGAAGACTTAACACCCTTGAATTTGATTTAAGTTTGTTTTAACACTTGGTTTTAACACTTTGTTAATTATCAATTTGGATAGCAAATTATCGTCAGATATAAAGTGATATGAAAAATAAAATCTTTGAAATATAAATAACACAATAATTTTTATAGCGGTTCGAAGATGGGGTAATTCTTCTACTCCTCTCTTCTCCAACTCCGAGAGGAATCCACTAAGTAATGATCAATTCACAAAGTGGTTATCAGTCCAGATACAAGTCTTGATCACACAGCTGACTTGCTCCTTTGGGACTCAGTCTGGAGATGCCTTGGTCACCGGTGGCTTCTCGTCCGACTCGGCTTCTTCACAGGCATTTTGCTACTTGACTTACTTTCTCAAGCTTCTTGGATGTGATCACGAAGCCCTCCAATAACTTGAGATTGGTTCGACCTTGAACCTTCCTACAATCCTCCTTGGAAAGTAGACCCCTTTTTTATTCTTCAAAAGTTTCCTCTTCAACAGTTTGAAGTCGTCTTTCCTTCATAGCTTAGTGTTGGATCGATTTCCTTCGAGATTTAGGCTTGAAGATTTTGCTTAAATAACTTGAGAATATTTTGCAGGTTACAGTATTAATATCATTTGATTTCTCAGGTATGCTAGGTTCGGGTATTCAAGGTAACCTCTTCTCAAAATAATTCTTCAGCCTTTTATAGTGACCTTTCAAAAATCGCCGTTGAAGAGATAGTGATTTTCAAAAGTCACTTGTGTTCGTTGGCTTGTCTTTTCTTCGTCTTCAATCTTGAGATGTAGACATTTCCTCGTATTAAATGAATGTTCAGCTTTTCAGAATTTGACACGAGGTGTAGTGCTTCCCATTGGTTTATTCCTTTTGCACGCTTAGGTCGAGCACTTTAAGACATGGCAAAGCATGGAAGTATTACTTATTTAAGTAATGTTCTTGACTTTTGTGCAACGAATTCTTTTCAGTTAACTCCTCTTTGCAGCTGCCTTTTCCCTATGTGACTTGAGTCTGCTCCAATGATTAAAAGACTCATCTGTCACTTCAACTTGACTTGACTTCTTGGTTTTACTTAACTGACTCTTCTCACAGCTGTCTCACAGCCGATACTCCTTCAGTCGAGTCCTTGGTCTTCTTTCTTGGCCATACTCAGCTATTCCTCAGTGGAGTCTTCACTTCACATCTTCAGTTGACTTCTTGTATTTCCAGGCATAGTTGACTTGACTCAGCTTATACATCCTTATCTATTACAATAAGAATTACTAGAAAATTGGGGTGCCAACTTTCTAGTCTAAGTTTTACATGGCATTCATCAAAATCTAAACAATAAATTTCCCAACAATTTCCCCCTTTTTGATGATGCCAAAACTTAAAACATACAAACAAAATGCAAACAACAAAGATACATACAGACAAATGCAGTAACAAAGAATGTATGCGTATAATCAATCTTTTTATTGATCATAACATTCTTGTCATTTACATAGCTGTTTACAATGTGTATCAGAGCAATTGGAGCATATACTAATATCTACGCAAGTTACAGATTTTTCATTAAATGTACAAAAGACTTACATACATATGTATTTACAGAATTAAAATACATGAAGGGGTTGGCAGCAACACTTCATCGCCTTCGCTACCTTCTTCTTTCTTCTTCAGCTCTGTCTTCGTCAGCTCTCTTCCTTTTCTTTTCCTCTTCAGCTGCTTTCTTCTTTTCGTAAGCTCTCTTCGCAGCTTTATCTTTTCTTTTTCTTTTCTGTCTCTCTTTCCACATCTGAGTTTGCCTCTTATTTTCTTCTTCGATTCTTTTGACATACTTAGCATTTTTCCTCTCCACTTCCAGATTGGCTATAGCATCATATCCGGCCAAGTAAATCCTTCCTTTCTTGCACGGATCTACATATTCAATATTTTTTGGGCAGGTCAGGTATAAAACCTCCACCTCCACCACTTCTTCCTTCTCTTCAGGCGTATATTGTCTTCGAGTCTTCTTCTTACCACGGTGAGTGATCGCTAGTAGTCTCGCCGCCTATCGCCTTCTTCCCGACTTGAGGACCTTTCTCCCAGTACAAGTCCCAGGCTTGGGCTATGGACATATTTTTGAAATATCCTTCGAACTCGAGCGTTTTGAATTCTTCAACAGATCTTGGCTCTTGTCCGTCATTTGGAATGGCATCTGTAGCTTTTCCTGCCAGAATGCCTCCAAATTGTTTCAACATTTCTTCAACACGGACATCCATTCTCTTGTCGAAATCCTTCATCTCTGCTTCTACAATTTTCTTCTTATGAGACATAGGCACAACAGAGTGATAGAGAGGCAGAGTCACAGGAAGTTTGCTGATTATCGATGCTGTGACTTGACCTTGCTGAGGGGTTTCAGCAAGCATTAAGGTCACATCTTTTGACCTTTCCCCCTTAACAGCTTTTCCCTTTTCCTTCCTCTTTTCAATAGTTGTTTCTTTCTTCTCTACAACAACTGTCTCCTTTTTCTTCTCAACAACTGTCTCCTTCAACGTCTTCAGGTATTCCTCTTCCCCCTTTTTGGCATCATCAAAGGAGAGAGGAACCCCTGGAAACATCCCAGCAAGCATGAAGTCGATCGGTGATAGTTGGTCTCGCTTGGAGTGTCATTGTTCAAATTCGAGTGGGTGGCTTTGGACTCGGCTGCCACCAGTTTCATTTCAGCCATAAGAAGGCTGAATTTGGCATTCATATTCTCCTCAATGCATAGAAGTTCCATTCGATAAAATTCACGCAGCAACTCCATCTCAGTTGTATGGGAGGCATGCAATCTCCCCATATTGGTCTGCATCATTGCCTTCATGTCAGCATTATCAGCACTCCAGATCAGCATTTTGTTGTATAGAGCTTTGAAGTAGCGAACTTACTCGAGACGCATGGCACTCTGCTATTGAGACCATTCTCTTATCCTGACTACCACTCCTCTCAAGTCTGCTATTCGAGTGGTATCTCTGTTGTCCAGGCGCATGTCGAGAGAGGCTTGGTGCCGTTCAATCTTCTCAATCTCTTCACAGGTCTTCTTGAAGATTTCACGCATCTCAGTTGTCTGACTTGAGTCAGCTGCAGGCCACTCTGCATCGAAATTGAAATTAGCTGGCACAATTGAATCAGTAGGAATAATGGGGTCTTCTTGGGCGGTGTAGAGCTTCGTTCTCTTGCGGTCTCTTGAGCACGCAGGATACTCGCGAGAAAAAGGGAATACTTCTTCATATGCATCGTCTCGCACTTGAGATATTGTGCACGAGGTAGTCTCTGCTGCAGCTCTGGTAGCCTGCGCAGTTGAAGTTGTGGCAGCTGGGGCAGTTGAATGTTTTTGCCCAGTTGACTGAGCCTCAGCTGTCTTAATAGCGTCTTTGGTCTCAGTGGATTTTTCCATTTGAATACACTGGTCCTCGGCTGTATCAACAGTGTCATCAGATGATGATGGAACCTGGGGGCTTGGTTCATCATCAAAGTTGAATGTTTGTGGCGACTTTGAAACTTGATTGACTCGTCTGCGGAAGAACATCCTCAGTTGGGTCCTTGTGATTTACAACAGGGGTGGACTCAGCTTCATCTTCAGATCCCAGAAATGATATATCAGAGTTATCTTGGGAATCATGAAGTGCACTAATCTCCTTCTCAGATTCTTCAATATGAACAGGAGGAATGTTACGCATTTCTTTCTCTTTACCCGGGAAGTCTCAACCTCCTCGGGCCTTCAATACCTTTAGCAGTCTCAAGCTCAAAGGCCTTCAACATTCCCTTCGATAGACGCAACTGTCTTAGGGTCTTCTGCGATGGCATCCACAGGAGTCTCAACTCCTTGGATTGCACTTTCATTGCCCAAAGTGTTAACTCCCGGGGCATTTCCATCCTGTGCCTCGACTGCATCAGCAGTGTCCTCAGCCTGCAAAGCTGTTGGCACTTCAGCTGGGACAGACTCAACTATCCAAGCTTCGTTAGTGACAACTTGCTGTTGTTCTTTTTCTGTTTCCTTTTCTTTCTCCACTTCTCCTCCTTCCTTCATTGTGGAGTCATCTGCAGCATCCTCCGACCTAGCTGCAGTGGAGTGAGTTTCCCCCTCAGCTGGCGCACCAGCTGAGTGATTGATGGTGGGGTCACTCTGCTCCAGACTCCTGGCTGTTTCCATTGAGTGCTCAGCCGTGGGGGCAGGTGGTAAGACACCTTCATTAGGGGTTGGCTCAACTTGGGTGCCCAAGTTCCCAGTGTCATCACTAAGTCCCTTAGATCCGTCCTCTGAGTGAACTGGGGAAGTGGTTGCAGCAATAACTGTGGCAATCTGTTGTACCACTCCTAACGGATCAATCTCCAGCTGAGATTTAGAAGACTCTCCTAGTCCTTCCCTCAGATGTTGCTCATGCATCAATTTGGATTCCCGCATGGCTTGTTGTATTTCTGACTTTTCTTGTGCAGCAGCAGGATCCAAGTCTTCATCACTTTCGGAGAACATATCAAAATGAGGATGAGTGTGGTCGCTGGTTCCAGTGAAAGGACAAATGCTGGCTTTCTTACGAGCTTCAGCTTCCTCTGCTAATCTCTCATTTTCTTTCTCCTTGAAAATATGCAAGATATCCAGGAAGTTATCTTCATCAAGTGCCTGAAGCATGGTGGTCAATCCAAGGTATTTTAGCAATTCTTCCGCTTCCTCAATGAATTCAGGATGTTCAAACTGTACCCTCGAGTGACTCAGCTTCCATGCTCGCCAATCACGTGACGACAATCAATGCGGGTACACAGGAGAAACAACAATCACATCATCATCTTCATCCTCTTCCTGTCTTTCTGTTTCAGGAATGGATGGTAGCAAACTCTGTTGTTCTTTATCTTCAGCAGCATTAGGGGCAGGTGGAGACACAATTCTCTCATGAGGAGATTATGTTGTCTCTGTTGCCTCTTCTACCTCAGCTGTTCTATCCACAGTTGGGTCTTCTATTTGCCTCTCTTCGACCGTCCTCGTGAGACTTGCATTGTTTCATCAACAACTTCTGGAGACTACACTTCTTGGCGAGTCTGGAGAGATTTTCTCCGGTGAGTAATGAGACTCGGAGTCTTCTCAAGCTTCGAGAGCTTGGTGATTCTTCTTCTTATTTTTGTCCTTACCAGAGAAAGTTCTGGTTTGGATACTTCTTCCTCATATTCCTTGGCGGCGGGGGCCGGTGCATCTTTCTTTGACTGAGGAGTTGTCTTTCTTGGCTTGGCAGTCCTCTTCTTTTTGATGATAAGAGAATGTATTTGGGCTTCCTTCTCCGCCTCGGCTGCGTGGGCAGGAGACACGGTTGCTTGGGCAGGTGACTCTGCTGCAGGGGCAGGTGCATCTTTTATCTTTTTTGCAAGGCGCTTTTTCTTTTCTTTGCGAGGGACTTTCTTCTTGGAAGGGAGGAAACAATTTGTTTCCTCAGGGTCAGCTGATTCCCCCTCACTTGTGTCCGCCCTCTTCGCATGGGCTCTCTTCTGGCTCCTGAAAGGTTGGCCCAGAACATCTTCTTGTTGACATGGAATGACTTTCCATGTCGGAGGGGAACACCCTTCACCTCCATCAAATGGCCAATGACTAGGCCATAGCCGAGTGATCCTCCAAACGATCCATCCTCCTTGAATGATTTATTTGCAACGTTCTGACAGAGTCTGCTGTATACAAACTCAGCCCAGTTAACTTTCTTCCCTTGCATGATCGCAGCCATGACGATCAGCTTAGTCTTCGATAGTTGATTGAAACTGCAAAACTTCATATCCACGCATTTTGAGACGACATCCATCAGCTTATGATAATCATCCTTCAACAACTTCTTCTCAGCTGTGTAGATCACTTTCGCAGCACACTCGAGTTTGGCTACTTCTTTCCATGCAGCAGCCAAGTCCACATCAGCTTCATATACCTCCGGCGTACCTTCCGACGACAATAAACAGTGCTCCGCAAGGTCCTTAGCAGTGATTAATATGTCCTTGCGGTGGACGGAGGACTTAATCCCTTCGTCCTGCACCTCGGCGTTAACATAGAACTGGGTAACTTCTTCAACATATGTCATCTGATATTCCATCGTGAGAAAGGGTTTTTAGTCCGGATTTCTCGATTTTATCCACAATCTTCTTCACAAGGGTTTCATCAAAACCCTGTTTTATCATCCCTTCAAAATCCAAAGTTGATCCTGTGTGGATTTGCTTTGCGAGCTTTGTGAAATCATGTGCTGGCCATTTTAGTGAGTTTTACCGAACGAAACTTTGTAAACTGACTTGAGAACTTGTAGGGTTTTCGAGAGAAAAGAGACTTTCTTTTGAATGTTTGAAGATGAACAGTTTTTAAGTGTGAGAGAGAAAACTGAAAGAATGAATATATAAGGGTTATGAAAGGACGTGTTTTCGGTTTTTGAATTTTGATCAAGATCAACGGCTCAGATTTAGCACGTCACATTGCATTTAATTGCGTGCATTTAATGCGGCAGCATTTATATCCAATCATATGCTTACTGTGCAGCTTTTGACTGTACCCGTCATAATTACGCTGACATCATCCTTAAAACATTCCCGCTCATTAAAAACGACTGTATTTTTGTCACCTAGCTCATAAATGAGTCAGCTTATTCCACAAGTGACTCAACTCTTCTTCTCTCCTTTCGTATAGTGACTCAGCTGTCAGCTAACTCGATACAACTGACTTCCCGATACGGCTGATTCACTTGACTGATTCATTGAGTTTGCTCTGTTTTCATCTTTTCATGTTCCATCTTTTCTTATTGAGTCTTCTGAGGGTCAACTCAGCTCAATTAACCCTAGCTCATGCTTAAGCTATTCAAATCTTAATTCACATAGGGGTTTGGCGAATATGTCAGCTAACTGTTTATCAGTTGAGATGTATTCCAATGTGATGTCTTTCTTTTCAACATGATCTCTTATAGTGATATCTGACATCAATGTGCTTTGTTCTTGAATGCAACACATGATTCTAAGTGATTGCAATAGCACTTGTGTTATCACACATAATTGGAATCTCTTTTTCTTCAATTTCATAATCTCTCAGCTGTTGTCTCATCCATAAGACTTGGGCACAACAACTGCCCGCAGCTATCTACTCTCCTTCAGTTGTGGATGTGGCTATTGAGTTTTGCTTCTTGCTAAACCAGGAAACCAATCTGTTTCCAAGCATTTGACAAGTTCCTGAAGTACTCTTCCTGTCAACTCTACATCCAGCATAGTCAGAGTCTGAGTAACCAATAAGCTTGAATCCACCTTCCTTTGGATACCATAAGCCAACTTCTTGGCATCCCTTCAAATATCTTAGGATTCTCTTAGTTTGATCATATGACTTTCTTTTGGTGCGATTGGAATCTTGCACATATACCTCTTTTGCAAAGGTGATATCCGGCTGCTAACATTAAATAAGCGATGATCCAATGAGTGCTTTGTATCTTGTTTGATCCACAGGCTTGCCATCTCTGTATCCATGTCCATCTTGTCGATGTGTTCATTGGTATTTTCACGAAGACTTCTCTTCCATACCAAATTTCTTCATTAAATCTACGGTGTACTTTTGTTTGACTTATGAAGGTTCCATCCTTGTTTGTTTAACTTGGAGTCCTAAGAAAAATGTCGCCTCTCCCATCATGCTCATTTCAAATTTACCTTGTATGAGGTTTGAGAACTTATCACATGACTCTTTGTTTGTGGATCCAAAAATGATATCATCCACATATATTTGTACAAGCAAATATACTTTCCTCATCTTGAATTAGAAGAGTGTTGTCCACTTTGCCTTTGGTGAATCCATTATCTGTCGAGAAATTGAGATAATGTATCATACCATGCTCTAGGTGCTTGTTTCAATCCATATTGAGCTTTCTTGAGCTTGTACACTTTGTCTCCAATGGTCTTCTGCTCAAAGCCTGGAGGTTGCTCAACATAGACTTCTTATTCCAACAATCCATTTAAAAATGCACTTTTCACATCCATTTGATATACAATGAAGTTTTTGTGTGCAAAGATAGGCAAGAAACATCCTTATTGCTTCTAGTCTTGCAACAGGAGCAAATGTTTCATCAAAATCTTTTCCTTCTTCTTGGCAATACCCTTTGGCTACCAATCTTGCTTTGTTTCTTACCACAGAACCTTATTCATTCATCTTGTTTCTGAAAACCCATTTTGTGCCAATGATATTTTGATGGGTTGGTCTTTGCACCAATTCCCATACTTTGTTCCTTTCAAATTGATTCAGTTCTTCTTGCATGGCTTAAATCCAATGTGTGTCATCTAATGCTTGTGACACATCTTTTGGCTCTATTTTGGATATAAAATAAGTGAACATTGCTTCTTGTTGAGATCTGGATTTCGTTCTTAAACCATCTCTCACATCTCCAACGACTAGCTCTAGTGGATGGTCTTTCAGCCATCACACATCAGGTTGAAGTAAATTAGCTGGGTTCAGTCGTCTTGCAGCTGTGTTGTCTTGAGCAGCTCTTCCATTATCTTTTAGCTGCAGATTTTCTAGTTGTCTTTGAGACTCATCCGTCTCATCTTCATCTTGAATGATTGCTCCAGCTTCAGCTTCAACATAGGGACTCTTCTGCATAGTTGGTTGATTCAGTTTATCAGCTAACTCTTCGATATCTTCTCCATTTACATTGGGTTCATCAAAAACCACATGAATGAATTCTTCTGTGACCATAGTCCACTTGTTCAACACTGTATGGGCTTTACTTTCAGCTGAGTATCCCAAGAAGATACCTTCATCAGCTTTAGCATCAAAAGCCTTTAGATTATCTTTGCCATTGTTGTGGATAAAGCATTTGCATCCAAATATTTTAAAGTACCCAATATTTGGCTTTCTCCCTTGTTCAGTTGGTTTTATACCATTGATTTGGGCTTCCTAGACTAGAGTTTTATGTTGTTTTTGAGTTCTTTGAGTCGTTTTTGTTATATTTCATAGGTTATGTGTTAATTTCTGTTGTTTGAGTCATTTGAGTGGCCCAAACCATATTGTGAGCCAAGTATATTGAGTCTAGAATCATAGTAATGAGTCGCATGTCAAAAGAATCAAGGATGATCAAACAAGAAGGGGATTGATCTCAAGAAACGTCCAAACGCGTCTAGAATTTTTAGCACTGGCAGGGTTTAGTATTTTGGCCATAACTCTCTCCACAAAATTGATATTGAGCTGAGTCAAGTGGCTACGGAAAGCTAAGAGATAGGGCTACAACTATTACGAAGACACCCAAAGAAAATTCGGACGTTTGGATGGCGCCGCAGCGCTAAAAAGAGGCGCTGCAGCGCGAGCGTAAAAAGCAGCGGAGCTGCAGTGCCGGGGTCGAAAATAGAGGAGTGAGGTTTTGTGTTTTGGCACTGCAGCGCCCATTTTCGAGCTCTGCAGCGCCCCTGGGCGGAAATTACTAGGTGACTCCTTCTTTATTCTTGGACTTTTGGGGGGCTATAAATACAAGTCTTGGGGCGTGAAATTAGGGATCTTGGACCCTTGGGCAGCCAACAAAACACCTAGAAGACATAAGAGAAGGCTTGGAATATCTTGGGAAAAGCTTGGAGAAGAACATTGAAGGCTTCTACATCTAGAAATAGAGAAGATCCCTCAACTCTTATTCTTATTTTGTTGCTTTCTTTATATCTTGTAAGATATATTGTTGTATCCCTATGGATTCATTTTCTTCAATCATGAGCTAAACTCTATAATTCTAGAGGGATGGTGTAATCTATGTTTGAACTTATGTTTTGATATTGTGGTTTGTCAATCTAGATTTCCCAATTTATTTGTGCTATTTGGATCTATTGCTTCTAAATTACTTGATCAATAATTTAGAGTATTTGGTGTATTTGATTTGACACTTGAGAGAGGTAATTGAATACATGACCTTGAAATAGCATAACCTAGGATTTCATAGAATTGAGAGATTCGTGAATCCTTTGAAGTCATTTATTAAGATTCATAGTTTTTGTTGAGATTGCATTTGGTGATTTTTATAGAGATATTGATTTCCCAATTGTGATCTAAAATCATTTGGCACTCGAGAGAGGAAATGATTATTGTAGAAATCTTGACTTATAAATTGGTAATTTGTGATTGATAAACCATATTGATAACATAAGGGAAAACTAGATTCATCACACCTCTAGAATTCATTCTCTCATAGATTTAGATGTTTATATTTTGATTAGTTACATCTAGTTGTTTTTATTTACAAATTGAGATATCCACCTATTATTGATCTGTCAAATATAGCATAGGTAATTTATACTTGGTACTTATACACGATTCCATGTGAATACGACAACCCTACTCATATCACTATATTAAAACTTGACACCGTAGACTTGCGGGAAGAAAAATCTCTAACATCCCTGTCCATATTTCATAGGGAGTTTTTGTCAGTTGTCTATTAATCATGCATCTATTTTGAGTATAGCATGCGGTATTGATGGCTTGACCCAAAATCTTTTAAGTTTGACTTGACTAACATGGTCTTTGACTTCCTTGAGAGTTCTGCATTTCTTCTTTCTACTACTCCATTCTGCTGTGGAGTCCTTGCTGCAGATAACTCATGAGCAATGCCATTTTCTACACAATACTGAGGTATTATCCCATTGAGAAACTCAGTTCCTCTATCAGACCTTATCTTTATAATGGTTTGACTCTTCTCATTTTGAACTCTTCTCCTTAGCTGAGGTAACTTTTGCAAGGTTTCCTTCTTTTTGCACATGAATATTGTCCATATATATCTTGAATAATCATCCACCACCACTAAAGTGTATTTCTTTCCACTTATACTAGCTGGCTCAACTGGACCAAATAAATCCATATGCAACAGATGCAATATCCTTGTTGAAGATGGACTAGACTTCTCTTTGAATGATGATTTGATCTGTTTTCCCATCTGGCATGCATCACAAACACTTTCCTTCTTGTACACTGAGTCTGGCAGTCCTTCTACAAGATGACTCCTTGCAAGCTTGTTGATTGTCTTGAAGTTCAGATGACTCAGCTTTTTGTACCACAGCCAACTTGATTCGGCTGTACTCTTTGCTAATAGACAAGTGATTGGTGTGGCAGTCGACCAGTCTACCACATACATGTTCTTCTGTATGGATCCTTGCAGCACTATTTCATTTGATTCAATGCCTTTAATTTGGCACACTCCCATATTGAATCCAACATTATAGCCCTTGTCACAGAGTTGGCTAATGCTTAATAGGTTGAAGTTGAGACCTTCAACATATGCAACATCTGTGATTTCTAGTCCATTTTTCTTGATGGATCCAGTGCCTCTTATTTCTCCTGGAGCTTCATTTCCTCCAAATATGACTTTTGCGCCTCTAATCTCCTTGAATTTTGACAGATTTTTCTTATTTCCTGTCATGTGTCTGGAACAACCACTATCCATGTACCAGGTTCCTGGCACTCAGCTGTTCTTTGAACCTGCATTCAAGAAAATTAGTTTTTAGGTACCCATACTTGCCTGGGTCCTGAGGGGTTAGTGCTGTAAGATGATCCAACCAACCTATAGCCAAATGATCTGACTCTAAGAGGTTTCCATCTATCTGTGCCATAATCATAACTCACTTTGGCAAATTGCTTGGGGGCTTTAGGTTCATACAACTGTCTCTTTTGTCTGTATGCCTGTGTGTGTGTTTTCGCAATTGCCTTCTTTGGGTAATTGTGATATTTCTGAGTGTAGTGCCTGGGTGCATATGTGTGCTGATGATAGCTCTTTTTCCTTTGGAATGGCCTTTGCCGAGTTCTAGGCCTTTTCCATTTGGGCTTATATTCCATAGGTCTTTGCTGATATTTCACATTATTCTAATCAGTTTGGCTTGGGTAGTTTCTACCATTCCCATCATATGTGTTTCTTTGATAAAACTTCTGTGGTTTTTGGTAGCTCAGTTTACTCTTCACAGAGTACTTCCTATTTGGAGTTTGCTGAGGAACTCTGTTGGATCTCTTCTCAGCTATCCTCTTAGCATACTCAACTGGCTGTTTTCCTTTTCCTTTATATCCAAGGCCAGTTTGTTTGTGATTGTACTTTGGAGTGAATGTGGGTGCAACATTTGGTGTATTGGATTTTTGAGATGCTTCATTACTTGAAGATCCTTTTTCCAAGATCACTCTGGGAGTTTGATTGTGCACAAAAGAATTGAATCCTATGCCTGTCTTATCTCCACATTCTTTTTGGCTCTTAATAAGGTCATCCAATGATTTAGATGCCTTCGTAAATGATGTAATCACATTTTTGAGATCATTTTCCCTCTTTTCTATAGCATTTATCTCTGCTATTAGTTTAGCATTCTCAGCCTTCAGCTCTTTGTTCTCATCAGCTATGTGACTTAGAATACTCAGCTCCTTAGTCAGCTGTGAGTTTTGGCTTTTGAGCTGGCTATTTTCCTCGTTTAGTAGTGTGTGTGAGGATTTAATGTGCTCAAAGTCTTTCATCATTTTGCCTAATGAATCATAAAGATCAGTGTGTGATGAAGTTTGTGTGTCACAATCACTATCACTAGAATCTGTGTGAGATGAGTTTGAGTGTACCTCATCTTCTTGGTCAGGTTGATCTTGTTCTTTAGCCATTAGACAGATCATTGCTTTTTCTTCAGAATCACTTGAGTAGTCAGCTTCACTACTCTCTCGAGTCTCCATCGCTTCTTTTGACTTATTTGTCTCAAGATCTCGTGACCAACATGGCCCTTCTCTTTTCCTGACTTCTTTCTTTGAAGATTTTTCTTTCTTCTTCATTCCTGTATTTATTGACTGCAGGATATGGACAGTCAATAGCAAAGTGTCCTGGTTGTCTGCAGTTCCAACACAGGTTCTCAAATCTTTGATCAGTTCTTTCCATTCTTGGATTGTCAGCTCTCTGATATTCAACCTTTTGATGCTCAGCTCTCTTGGGTGGCCTATCTTCCCTTGACTTGGAGGGAGCTGAATGTCTCCTGGAGGATTCACCTTTGTTTCTTTTGTAGTTCTTGTTAAAGAACTTGTTGAATCTTTTAACCATAAGGGCAATCTCTTCCTGGTCAATGGCTTCCTTGACTTCAGCTCTCTTTCCATCCTTGACTATAAGTGCAGCTGTTTTGGGTACAACTGTCTCCTCTTGATCTTTTCTTCTCAGCTCAAATTCATAAGCTTTGAGGTCTGAGAATAGTTCATGATTGGATGTTTTTGATAGGTCCATCGATTGCCTTAGAGCCATGGTCTTCATTTCCCATTCAGCTGGGAGGCTCCTTAGAATCTTCATACGCATCTCATTTTGTGTGTATTCCTTTCCAAGTGCTGAGAGCTCATTTGTGATTTCAGTGAATCTAGCATCCAGCTGATCCATTGTCTCACCTGCAAGCATTTTAAAGTTTTCAAACTTTTGAACAACAACAGATAATTTGTTGTCTTTAATTTGCTTTGATCCTTGACAAATTAAAGTTAGTTTATCACAGATTTCTTATTTTGTTTTGCATGAATTGACTTTATTGAACATTGCTTTGTCCAGAGTTTTGTAGAGAATATCCTTGGCCACATTGTCCAAGTTGTAACTCTTTCTGTCATCATTGGTCCATTCAGTCCTTGGTTTTTCAACTAAGGCTGGTCTTGCTTCTGCCACAACTTCTTCTCCTTCAACTGCAGCTGCTCTCCTTGCAGCTGTGTTCACTTTCAATATTTGCAGTGGCCCATCCTCTATTACTAGCCACATTTCGTCATGTAACGCTGATAGATGAGCCTGCATACAAATTTTCCAGTCATCAAACTCCTCAATAGTGAACATAGGAATACGTGTCAAATTTGCTTCCATGATAATAACTTTGCTGAATAAGAAAAGCTTTTGAAAGGGCAAATGTTAAAAATTTCTTTGAAAGATTGGAGATCTAGTTCAGTAACCAGTACGGAAGACTCAATGAACTAACCGCTCTGATACCACTTTTAGGTCCCAAGGGGTGTGAGTAAGGTTTAGAAGGGGGGTTGAATAAACGTTACCAACTTTTCGATTTTGATGACTGGAGGGATAGCTAAGTTAGTTAATCAGCAGAGTTAGCCACTCAACAGACTCGAAAGAGCTGTTGATAGAATAACTCAGCTGTCTAGACTAAACCTTAACTTGGCTTTGATAAGATTTACAGCGGAAGACTTAACACCCTTGAATTTGATTTAAGTTTATTTTAACACTTGGTTATAACACTTTGTTAATTATCAGTTGGATAGCAAATTATCAGCAGATATAAAGTGATATGCAGAAATAAAATGTTGAAATATAAATGACACAATAATTTTTATAGAGGTTTGAAGATGGGGTAATTCTTCTACTCCTCTCTTCTCCAACTCCTGGAGGAATCCACTAAGTAATGATCAATTCACAAAGTGGTTATCGATCCCGGATACAAGTCTTGATCACACGGTGACTTGCTCCTTTGGGACTCGGTCATAGAGATGCCTTGGTCACACAGTGCTTCTCGTCCGACTAAAGCCTTCTTCACAGGCGGATGCCTTGCTACTTCAGTTTACTTTCTCAAGCTTCTTGGATTTGATCATGAAACCCTCCAATAACTTGAGATTGGTTCGACCTTGAACTTCCTACAGTCGTATTTGGAAAGTAGACCCCTTTTTGATTCTTCAAAAGTTTTCTCTTCAACAGTTTGAAGTCGTCTTTCCTTCACAGCTTAGTGTTGGATCGATTTCCTTCGAGATTTAGGCTTGAGGATTTTGCTTGAATAACTTGAGAATATTTTGCAGGTTACAATATTAATATCGCTTGATTTCTCAGGTATGCTAGGTTCATGTATTCAAGGTAACCTCTTCTCAATATAATTCCTTAGCTTTTATAGTGACCTTTTAAAAATTTGTCCGTTGAAGAGATATGCTGATTTTCAAAAGTCGCTTGTGTTCGTTGGCTTATGTTTTCTTGGTCTTGAATCTTGAGATGTAGACCTTTCCTCGTATTAAATAAATGTTCAGCTTTTTAGAATCTGACACGAGGTGCAGTGCTTCCCATTGGTTTATTCCTTTTGCACGCTTCTTGGACTGAGCACTTTAAGACATGGCAGCATGGAAGTATTACTTATTTAACTAATGTTCTTGACTTTTGAGCAACAGATTCTTTTCGATTAACTCCTCTTGCGGTACCGCTTTTCCCAGGTGACTTGAGTCTCGCTCCAATGATTGAAAGACTCATTTGTCACTTCAACTTGACTCGCTTCTTGGTTTGACTTAACTGACTCTTCTCATAGCTGTCTCACAGCCGATACTCCTTCAGTCGAGTCCTTGGTCTTCTTTCTTGGCCATACTCAGCTGTTCCTCAGCGGATTATTCACTTCACATCTTCAGTTGACTTCTTGTATTTCCAAGCATAGCTTACTTGACTCAGCTTATACAACCCTATCTATTACTATAAGAATTACAAGGAAAATGGGGTGCCAACTTTCTAGTCTAAGTTTTACATGGCATTCATCAAAATCTAAACAATAAATTTCGCAATAGACGCACCTGCCCCAGCAGCCAAGATCGAGATGGATACATCTAAACCTTCTCCGATCGTGAAGAAGAAGCGCCACGATTGTGCCTCTGTAAAGCCACCATTTATTCTTTGAAAAAGATAAAGATGGTGGAGCGAGAAGCCACCGAAGAATGAGCTGAAGAGGAAGCAGTTTTTCTTGTCAAGACCAAGAGAAGAAGACTGTATAAGAAGTCTGACCTTGAAAAAGATGAGTCTGCCACTCACCCTGAGAAGCCGAGAAGATCGCCGAGACTTAAGAGGAGAGCGATCTAAAAAGAAGGATGGTGGAGATTCAGCCACCATGGACGCCGAGAAGAGAAGTTGATGTCGATCAATAGATCGTAGAAGACCCAATCGCTCGAGAGATAGCTGTGGAAATGCAAGGAGCTGAGACAGCCAAGTTTACCGAGGAAAGAGTTGTCCATTACCCTCATACCGATGCCAATGAACCTAAGGAGGAACATGCTCCACTTGCCACGATTCAGGAAGCAGGAGATGATGATGATATCATTATGTTATCTCCTGTATATCCTGATATTTAGCAGAGATTGAGGGAATGGAGAAATTGGAAGCTGGATTAATCTCGACGACAATTTGAGAACCTAGAGTACATTGAAGAAGAGGAGGAGCTCTTAAGCTTCCTGGGGAACATCTTTATCCGCTCTGCCCTAAATGAAGATTTATACATGAATGTCCTTTATGACATAAATGAATACAAAAGGAAAAAGCTTTGGAGAAGGCTAAAGCCATTGAAAAGTCAAAGATGTGTATGTTCACTGGTGGTCCTGAGCATGAAATGGAATTGACTGACATCAGCAATGTAGAGGAGATCGACTCTCTCCTATTACTAACCTTTTGGATGTGGCGCAGAAGATAGATGTCGATATTGCAGCCACCACATTCTCCATGCACTCAAAACATGGCTCTCAGAAGTTTGGTGATGAAGCTAGGGAAGGAGATGAAGTGGGCACCCTAGCCAAGCCAACTCCAGCAAAAGGTGTTGAGACACCTGCCCCCATGGCTGATCACTCAGAGGGAAAAACAGTCGGGTCTCAGGTGCAGAGCAACCCCACTTCTCTTAACTTAGCTGGTGCGCCAGCTGAGGGGGAAGCTCTCACCACCACAGTCAGGTCGGAGGATGCTGTGGGAGACCACCCTATGGAGTTATGAGGCGAAGGTGAGAAACTAACGGAACAGCAGAGTGAATTTGATGAAGCTGAGACGTTTGACACTGTCTTCGCTAAAACTTCATATCACCGAAAGCCCGACGCCGCCGATGATGCGGTGAGGTAAAGGATGGAATGGATACCATGGGAGTTGAGACTCCTGGTCCTGAGAGTACAATCCTAGGAGTCGAGACTCCGACGGATTCCACCAAAGACCCTAAAGTAGATGAGTCTACTGCAGGGAAAACTACTCAAGACCCTGTTGCAGTTGATACTGCACACAAGGATGAAGAAGGCCCTCCAGCGGTTGAGACTGATGAGGGTGTCAAAGGCTACAAAAAGGTTGAGACTTCCTTGGGTAAAGAAGCTGCAAACGAGAAAATTCCTCACGTAGAGACGGCTGATGAAGAATACAAAATCAGCGCCCTTAGTGATTCCTAGGAGCATATTGACACAGAATTCCTGGAATCTGACAATGAAGATGAGTCCACTCCCATTGATGAATCTATTGAGGACAAAGCTGAGGATGCTCAAGACTCTTGGAGTAAAGCCAGTGACAAAATTTCTCCAATGAGATTCGTGTTTGTTGATGAGCCAACCCCAATGGCTCCATCACACTCCGATGACACTGATAAATCAGCTGAGGACAAGTCAACTCATAAGGAAGGCCCAACTGATACCAAGGAAGTTGTTGAGACAGCTGAGGGTCAGTCAGCTGAGAAGGCTAACACAGTTGCTCAAGCTAAAACACAATCAGCTCAGCAGGCTAACACAGCTACTCCCAATGCCGATGAAGCTGGATCAACTGAGACAAGTTGAGCTGAAGCAATTCGAAAGGAGAAGGGAAAGGCTCCACAAGTTGGACCTGTGAGAATCCTTATCTATCCAGATGATCTATTCGAGAACATTTTCCAGTTTGAAGCCCAATTAACACCCCTGGATGCCGAATCTGCTAGAGAACAAGCTAAGTTCACAGTCCAAGTCTCACCCGAAGAACGTGGAACTCCAGTTGATTCAACAATGGTGCCTATTGGTTTTAACTTTGATGCATTTTGTCCAGAGGATGAGTCAGCTTCAACAATCGACTTCTGGAAGGTATTTAAAGCCATTTGTGTTGAGATCGGCTTTGCATCTTTAGACCAAAGGCTGGATAATTGTGATGCCAACATCACTGGAGATATTCGCGGAGTGGTGTTATAATCCGAGAATGAGTTGCACAAACAACGGCTATGAGAAGAGACCAAGTCTGCTACTTCAAGTAACTTTTTGCAGAGTTAGTGGTTTGGAGTGCGGATAATATCCAGTTTCAGCAGAGGCAGAGGGATTACATGGTAGAATAGAGAATCACATAAGTCGGATATGGAGTTACTCAAGCTGCAGCACAAGAACGAAATCGCAAGATTGGAGACCAACATGAGTCAGCAGCTCAATGTTCTCCAAACAGAAATGAAGCTAATGGCAGCTGAGTCAAAGGCTATGCGGTCAGAATTTTGAGCAGCCTACTCCAAGTCGAATGATAAGCACAATGCAACAAACAGTCGACTTGATTTCATCTTAAGTGGGATGTTATCTGGCATGTCCCTACCTTTTGGTGATGATTCCAAAAAGGGGGAAGATGAGGCTATGAGAGGACTAAAAGAAGGGCAAGGGAGTCACAAGGAGGAGAAGAAGGGAGAAACAACTAAGGGTGAAGGAAGTTCTGCAAAAAAAAAAACCCTCTAAAGATTATGTTTGCCAAAACTCCTCAAAGAAAGAGAAGAATGTGACCTCACTCCTCAAAGAAACTACCGAAAGAGCTATCAGTGGAACATAAATCTGAGTTGGCTATCAAAGAATCAAGAAAAGCCATCAAAACGGAGTTCAAGAAGGTGGCTGAGAAGCATTCTGCGCGTATCAAGAATATAAGGACATAGTATAATGGTCCCCTTGTAGGATTGTTAGAGGATTCTCCTGTGATCAAACCCCGAGGGATATTGTTATGCCCGATGCTGGATTTAAGCCCAGATCACAAGAGGAATTTCAAACTCTAGATGTAGAAGGCTACCTCAAGAATTTAACTCTACCGCAAGCCTGGGACTTGTACTGGGACAAGGGTCTCGAATTGTGCAAATCAGCTGATAAGCAGCAGAGTTCTAGCAGTCACTCAGCTAGAAAAACACTAGTACAATACACTCCCAAAGGAAGAGGAGCTGAGTCAGGAAGGGGAAGATCTGGTGGCAGTGGAAGAGGCAGAAGCTCTCAACTGCATCCAAGACCAAAATACATACAATACATTGATCCACAGAAGAAAGGTATCACTTAGCAGGCTGGGTACAGTCATCTTGCAAATTTGGAAGTTCAGCGCAAAAATGCAAAAGCTGTGAGGAGGCAAGAAGCTGAGAATGAGAGGGTGATGCGAGAATGGGAAGAAAGGCATCGTAGGGATGACCCTTCTGAAAAGTGTGCCTTGAGAAGAAGAAGAAAGAAGAAAAAGAGAGGAAAATGAGAAGAGCAGACGAGGATAGGAGAAGAGCTGAAGATGAAGAGAGAAGAAGGAAGCAACCAAGGCATTAAACACGGCTGTAACCCCTTCATGTATTTTACTTTAATGTAAATACACATTTGTAATTACTCTGTAATAATGCTCTGATACCTTTGTAACTTAGCTTTGATACATGTAATTCAATATATGTATAAGATTTGATACATTTTGTAAACAGCTTTGTAAAGGGCTGGAATGCTATGATCAATAAATTGACATATCCAAAGCATACATTCTTTGTTATTACACTACTTATGTTTGTTGTATTTTGCCTTTAAGTTTTGGCATCATCAAAAAAGGGGAAATTGTTAGGAAATTTATTGTTAAGATTTTGATGATACCATGTAACACTTAGAATAGGAAATTGGTACCCCATTTTTATAGGACTGCATAAGCTGAGTGAAGTCAGCTATGTCGAAGAATGCAAGAAGTCAACTGAAGACTAGAGTGAAGACAGCTATGTGTCAGCTGAATATGGTCAAGATGGAAGGCATAGACTCGACTGAAGGAGATCCAGCTGAGGAACAGTTGTGCAAAGGATGTGAAAGTATCAGTCAAATCAGTAAAGAGCCAATTCTAATAGTTGAAATGATAGTTGAGTATTTCCTTAAAGAATGAAGTAGACACAGGTCAAAGGGGTAAAGGCAGCAGTCAAGTCAAGTCGACTGACATTGATCCCATGGAAGGAAGTCAAGGATATTACTCGATATAGTAATAAGTCCAAGCTGCCTAGTCTTAAAGTATTTGGCCCAGAAATATGCAAAAAGAATAAACCAATGGAAAACATTGAAGCTTGTGTCAGGGCCTGAAAAGCTACATAGTCATTTAATACGAGGAAGGGTCAACATCACAGTGCTGCAGGCCAAGACAAGATAAGCCAACGAATAAGAAAGTGTCATTTGAAAATAGTCTCTCTCTTCAACGGGTAGATTTTCAAATGAGTACTATAAAAGGCTGAGGAAGCATTTGAGAAAAGGATACGAATGACACTGATCTAATAAGAAATTTCAAGCAATCATAACTTGCAAACTTTCTCAAAGATTATCAAGAAATTCCTCAAGCCTAAAACTCGAAGGAACTCGATCCAACACACGTTGTGAAGGAAAGAATACTTCAACCAGTTGAAGAGGAAAAGTTTTAAAGAACAAAGGGGGTCTACTCTCCAAGTTTGAAGGAGCTGTAGTGAGGTTCAAGATCGAACTAGAAGTTTCGAGCTCATTGGAAGGCTGTGTTATCAATTCCAAGGGTTTGAAGTGAGCTGAAGTAGCAAGGCTTGTGAAGAAGCTGAGTCGCAAGAGAAGCCAACTGTGTGATCAAGGTTGTCTCTAGACTGAAAGAACTGCTTTGTAACCTGATATGTTACTTAGTATATTCCTCCAGGAGTTGGAGAAGAGTGGATTAGAGGAATTACCCCATCCTCGAACCACTATAAAATTTGCTTGTGTGATTTACTTTCAGCACTTTACTTTATTGCATATATTTATATCTGCTGATAAGTTAAATTGCAATCCTACTGATAATAACAAGTGCCAAAAATAAGTGTTAAAAACGTGCTTAAAATTTACTAAGAGTGTTAAGTCTTCTGCTGTATAAAACCAAATCAACTGAAAAGTTAAGTGTTAGCTGACACAGCTAAGTCGAGTCTGTTGAGTGGGTAACTTTGCTGAAGAAAAAGCAAACATAGTTGTCCCTCAAGGACTTAGCTGATTTGAGTCAACTCTGTTGATATTTTAAAAAGGACTAAAAGTGAAAATTTTGTAAGATTTATTCAACCCCCCTTCTAAATCTTACATACCCCTTGGAACCTACAAAATTATATATTGATTTAGATACCAATATAATATTCATAGTACTATATGTATCAAATTAACTGTGTTAAACCATATATAATACTAAACTGGAGCAAATAACCACGTTTAGTGCCAAGTCATGAGAATCTTTCCCGACGGTGCTCACTAGGGATGTAGCGATAAGTTTTTCTCTGGGCCTAAGGAGGGCAAGTGGATAGTTAAGGAATTATTTGCAACTTGAAATTTAAATTTTTGGCAAGTACATTTTCTTATTTGATCAAAAAGTTCCATAAAATTTTTAAATAAAGCTTAAAGTACTATATATCTTTATTTTCTTTCATAAAGGCATTAAATTTTATGAAAATGCATGGGTAATTATATCTGACAATGATAAAATAAATATAGATTATTATTTAGCATATTAGGATTAATTATAATTTGTATAACTATATGTTTCAAAAAAATTGTAACTATATATTTTATAGTAAACAGTAAGAGTCAAATTTAATTGCAAGTATCATCTCTAATATTACAATATATATTTCTAAAATTAATTGAGTTAGTGCTTCTTGACATAAGTTTTTGTAAAGTAATTTTCAAATATAAAATTAATAAGTTTTATATTTAACTGAAGAAGTTTGACTTAATGTGGAAATTAATAATTTTTTTGTTAAGACTATTTCTGGTTTAATTGTTTATTAAGTGAATATATTTTGTATGAAATTGGATAGAGTTGCAATTTTTAGATTTTAAGTTATCACTTTTTATTTAAACATCACTCTTAATGAAAATAATAGATATTATTATTTTTAAATATGACACTTAAAATAAATGAATTGCTATCATAACATTTAAATGTTATGATAAAAAATATTCACTTTGGCATTACAACTAGGATTCTTTATGAAAAGTGTTATTCTTTTATATTTTATATTTTATATTTTAATGTATGTTTTGATTTACGTTTCTTAATCGAGTAAGTTAGATAGAATCAAAGAAGTAAGCACATGGTCATACCAGGATAATATTAACTTTTATAGTTAATATGTTTTTTGATGAATAAGAATTGCATAGAAAGCCATGAGATTATGATTTTTTTTTCTGAAAAACAAGTAATGAGGTTATACTTGATTTTGGTAAAGCAGTAATTTAATAAAATTTGAATTTTTGATAGGAGTTTGTAGTTCAAGTGGTATTGCTCACTCTTTATAATGATGATGATACGAACCTTAGTATTCCAGTGTCTTTGAGATTAATCTCATCTCTTCCACTCATCCCAACTGATTAAATTTTTAATTAATATAATAATTTGTGATATATCAATTTTTAGCTTATGAATCACCGAATTATCGCGCATAATGCATCAAATTTTTAAAATATTCTGAAATTAATTAGAAAAATACTTTCATAGCCATTAAACTATAACAAAAGATTGACTAATATGATCGTAAGCTAATATAAAAAAACTTATTTTGCTGTTACAATAATTTATGTGTTTTTGTTGGATTGAGTTTTTAAAAATATTTACTTAATCATTCATACAGATTTATATTTTCTAAAACAAAATATATATTAAAATACGTTGAAATATCTCAATTGTAATAATTCAAGTATTTAGTTAGTACATATTTATTTGTAAAGCACTTTAAAATATTTTAATATTCATCAATATAATTATTTAAATTTTAATAAAGTCATATGGATCACGTACGACACACATGTTCTTACTAGTTCAATTAAAAAAGAGAAAACAAATCATTCAATTCTCTCCAGAGCAGCAGCTAAGCAGATCTCTTAACCACATGCAAAAACATTATAAGCAGCAGATCTCCCAACCACATGCAAAAACATTATAAGCACTCATCATGTATGTATGTATGTATGTTTGTGCAACATGTATGGATTGCTTAACAAGATGGTCATCCCCGATTGAAAATAAAAATTTCCAACATATATAATTAAATGGGCCAGGTTCAGGTTGAGTTTACGTGCTTGTTGTTAATTTCATACACGAACTTGACCAATGAACCCGAAGACGACCTAAATTGCCTCCTTATAGTAATCTTTTCAATTTTTGTATTTTAAATAAAAGGGAGGTGTGATCATCTTCTAACTCAATAATAACTACGAAAATAATGTTTAATTTTTTTTAAGAATATTATAATTAATTATGTAAATACGTTATTGGAAATTTTCAATTTGCATGATCTGATTTTACTATAGTAATCATAATTAGTAAAATTGTATAAGACGTATGAACCTTAAATTACTATAGCATACTAAAAATATCTCAAAATTTATAATATATAGTAATATGTTTAGTTTTGTCACCCTTATCACTAATCTTGTTTTCATTTTGATTGCAATTTTTTGCACCGATTTCTAGGAAGAAAAAATTTTTTCTTTAGTTCTCTGAGTGGATCAATTTGGAGATTTGATCTTCAATTTTTTTTTATGTTTTGAAGTTAGTCTTTCAAATGAGTTTTTTTTTTTTTCTAGAAGTTCGGTCATGTGACCTATTATAGGAGGTAAATTTTTACCTGATGGTGATCTTGAATTATATTTTAAAATAAATTATTTTTAAATTTTTTTTGTGAATATGGAGCTTATGTGGACTAATTTCGAAACACAAAATTGCCAACTAGGTACCAAGGAAAAGTGATACATCTGTTACCGTATCATAAAATATTATAGAACTTTTTATAAAATGTCATACATATACATCAAATAGTGAAGTAGATACTTTTTTTTTAATTTTAAACATTGGTTAATTTATATTGAATTAACTTACTTGTAATAAATTGGATATGAATGATATTATATGTATTTGCATATTTTGAATAGCTCTAGTGTTTGGGTTGTTGGGAAATTAAATACCTAAAATGACTAAGGGCATGCAGCAGAATCAGATGTCATGTTCATGCAAGCCTAACTGAAACTGCAGTAACTCTTTGCCGAAAAATTGCGAGATCATCATGTCAATATTTTTGTCTTTAAAATATCTTATTGCAAATAAATGAGTTAATTAAAACCACCTTAAATACATATAGTTATGGGGATTGGATTAAACTAAATAATGTTTGGAGCAATACATTTTGGTAGGACTTCTGCAAGTGAGTTATAAGATTACGACAAAACATTAATCATCAACTTCATGACTACCAAAAGATGATCAGAAGATAATAGATTGATATTATGCAGGATAGCCAGAAGAAAATATGTCTATAGCCAATTCTAAACATGTCGTACTAGCTGAACGCATTTTAAATACGCCGAACAACTTGGTTATAATAATATTTCCATGCGCTAGTCGCGCTGGTCATTACAGTGTGTCTATTCATACATTCATTGCAAATTTTATCTTTTCAACCTATCTGAGAAATTTGATGCATCCCCGATTTTGGAGTCTTCAACACTTGTGTTTCTCTTGATTGTGCTTGCCACTTGACTCTTTAGTGGTTTATAGAAAAAATCATGCTTTGTAATAGAAAATATTAGATATAGACAGTCAATTAAAATAAATATCTATACTAAATAGAAGTCACTCTAACCAACTCCAATTATGTAAAATATTTATTTCTAAACTTACGTGAATAGACACCAAGAATACAAAGACTCTCATATAACATATCCCCCTTTTGCTAAACCCTTTGCTAAATACCATTAAGTAGCCCAGAAATCAAATGACTCATACTTTATTCGAACACCCATGTGCAATCAAACAAAACAAAGAGTTTGTCTTCTCATGAATACTTGGTGCACGTCCAACTAGTAAATGTAACTCATCTTCTATGAATAAAACAAATCATTTCTTGTACAAAATATATGAAAACAATTCAACCAATAATAATTTATTTTGACAAATAATGAATATATTTCTTCCATTTAATTGTTAGTTTGTATATTTTTAAAGCAATTGGTACATTTGTTTTTTTGCTTTTTTATAAATTATGTTTCCTTCTTAAAATAAAATAGTTACGAGGTATCCACACACGACAAAGATTAGCACGATACATATTGTATAAATTCTCCCACGCAATCACATCTTATATAAATTCGTCTTGGCATAACATCCTCCTCTCCCTCTCACATGCTTGGAAGAGACGCAATCACATCTTGTATAAAATCGCCTTACCTCGCATGATATACACGCACTACATTCTCCTCCATTACAAAGAAAACCTTCTCTCCCTTTCACGCACACGCACTACAGGAAAAAGCATAAGGTCGTGATTACTTCAATTGACATTAGGAACCATCAATTACCGTACAACTTGGTTATAATAATATTTCAATGTGTTGGTCAATAAAATGTGTCTATTCATATATTTCATTACAAATTTTATACTTTCAACCTATGTGAGAATAGCTAGGTCTGAATATGTCAAACTAATCAGCAACTTCATGACCACCAAGCGAATGAGAAGATAATGTACTTATATTATGCAGGTTAGTCGAAAAAGGAATATGTCTATAGTCAGGTTTGAACATGTCGCACTAGCTGAACGCATTATAAATAAGTTGAACAACTTGGTTATAATAATATTTCTATTCACTAGTCAAGAAAGTGTGTCTATTCATACAGTTCATTGCAAATTTTATCATTTCAACATGCGTGATGATAATCATATCTTTTCCAACCACATGACTATTTTCACGCAGATTGAAAGATGCAATGAAATGTATGAATCCTCTCTTGCCCAGCACATGGAAATATTTCTGCCAAGTTGTTCGACGTATTTAAAATGCGTTCAGCTAGTGCGATATATTTAGACCTAGTTATAGACATATTTCTTTTCCGACTATCCGACATAGTAACAGAAACAAATATATATGTGGTTTCAACCGACATATTTATCATTATATTCACGAGATAGTTAATCTTCAACTTCATTACTACCATTAGGGTGAGAAGATAATGTATTGACATTATTCAGGATAGTCAAAAATTAAAATGTCTCTAGCCAGGTCTTAATTTCTTACACTAACTGAATGCATTTTAAATATGTTGAATATCTTGGTTATATAATAATATTTCAATGCGTTGGGCAAGAAAGTATGTCTATTCATACATTTCATTGCAAATTTCATCCTTTCAACCTACGTGAGAATATTCATATCTTTTCCAACCACATAAGTATTCTCACGCAGGTTGAAAATATGAAATTTGTAATGAAATGTATGAACATGCACACTTTCTTTCCTAATGCATGAAAATATTTTTGCCAAGCTGTTTGATGTACTTAGAATGCGTTTAGCTAGTGCGATATGTTTAGACCTGGCTATAGTCATATTCTTTTCCAATTATTCTGCAAGTAACAAAAATAAATATATAGGTGGTTTCAACCGTTGTATTTATCATTGTATTCACGAGATAGATAACCAACAATTTCATGACTACCAAGAGGATGAGGAGATAATGTATTGATATTGTGAATGTCTATAGCTAGGTCTGAAAAAGTCGCCCTAGCTGAACACATTTTAAATACGCCGAACATCTTGGTTATAGTAATATTTCTATATGATGAGTAAGAAAGTGTGCCTATTCATATATTTCATTGCAAATTTCATCCTTTCAACCTACGTGAGAATATTCATGTGGTTGGCCAACAAAAGACTAGCATCATATTTATTTATGTTACTGAAAAAGTAAATTCAAATCAAGAAAAAATGAAATAACAAATCATACAATGAAAAAACACCAATAAAATGAGTACGTATATACTCAATCTATTCGTAGTAATTATTGAGTTTCCCAAAGATGATGTGCCATATCATCAGGGAGTGCTGCGACGGGAGATATTTTAGCACGTCACGTCCCATGATTGCACTAATCAATTGAAAATCATGAGTTCTTATTTGTATTTTGGTTGATCGAAAGTTAATCTTCTAAACATTTACAATATTTTCACAATCACAAAATGAGGTATGCATCTAGGGAAAATCTATCAATGGCAATCGTCAAGTATGAATGTAAATGATGAAATTAATCATGTCCCCAATTATCATCATATATACATCTGGTACATAATCAAAAGAAGCGGGACCATTTCTCATCTTGTAAGTCATAATCGCACGATTCTCTCCCCCATTAAACATCCATTTGATTATCGAGCAACAAGCCTCTACCCTAATTTTCAAAATGAATCACATTTCAAGCATAATTCACCCAATGCATATCATTCAACTTTGGTTTATCTAATACGAGTGCATCAATCAACAGAGGATAATCCACTAGCTAAAAAACAGAGAATAATTCACCCAATCATAGTATCTTCCAATTAATAAACAAAAAGACTTTGCCAAATCCACCTGCTTAGATTGTCTTGTAATATCAAAAACTTATTTCTAAACTCGATTATATTTCAAACAAAAATTCACCTAATAGATATCATCATGCCTAACTACATTTTACTACTATGAAAATCAAAATACACAAAAATATGAAAATGAACCAACTCCAACACAAAGATCTAAATGAACCACGATAAATCACAAAACTTCAACAAATCCACTGAAATTTCTAAATTATCTGCTACCACAAATCAAAAGAAAAAATTGTACAACCCATTGGAAGTCAAAGTGTGTGAGACAATCAGAACATAATTGACGCAAATCAGAGAGAAAGTATAACAAATTTTTTTTTATTAAACATTGGATGGGTTTTAGGTTTTATTAGAGATGATGGGATAGTTTTAAGAAATTTTTGCTTCTTTGATGTAAAGTTACTGGCGAAAATATATTTTATGTGGTCTAGCCAATTCAATTTTTATCTCTTATATTTTATTACTATCTTCTTACCGGATACAATGATAATAGGTAAGCAAATCTTTGATTCGAAACATAAAATATCATCATTTTTTTAACTTTCATTAGAATCATATATTATACTTTCCGCGGCTTTTTTATATTGGTCCTGACCCGACCCGAAAGTCTGGGTCGGGTCGCCCACGAGCTGCACACCGTCGATCATGCGCCACATGTACGGTGATCCGCATTGCCGCGGTGAAGCGATCACTATAAATACGGCACGAAAATCAAGGTAAAAGGTAACTTGTCATTATTCTAAATTACCTCGCTCTTTAGCTTTTTCTAAGTACCTCAACTACCCGATTCCGACTTAGGCATCGGAGGGCCTTAGGGAGCCATCCCGGCTAGCCTAACGTGCGTTCTGCTTTTGCGTACCCTCGAACAAAGTACCTCACCTCGCTTTTTGGGATCCTGAGCCAGGTCACCTCGTGGACAACACTTCATTTCGCTTCGTGGGTCCCTAGGTCAGGTACATCTGATTTACTTTCCTAAATCACATATATAAAAAATTAATAATATAGTATTTTATTGATTTAACGTTAGTTTTGTCTAAAGATGTGTCTTTATGATATTTTATGACTTTCAAATAATAGAAAAAAAAAATGATTTTGTAGGACAAATAAAAGAGAAGCACTATTCACACCCCATTTTCATATAAATACACTCATCCTTTTTCAAAAATCGCAATGTTTTTTAATTTATCATTCTTCGAACTTTATGTAGAACAATCATGTGGCATGATTACATAGTACATTACTATGTGGTACAATTATGCAACACTTGACTTTATGGCAAAATCATGTGGCACATGACTTTATGGCATGATCTTACTGACCCTCATTCTGAGTTATTCTAAACGTCTGATGAACCTGTTGGTGAACCTATTGCATCACCTGGAGCAACATCTAAATTAGAATATGATCTTACTGACTCTCATTATGAGTTATTAATAATATTTTTTTTAATTTTATAAAAAACTAAATACATCTCAAAAAAGAAAAAAAAGAGTATGAAATTGCAGCAGAATGAAGAGAAAAACAATAAAATAAAATAAATTCATTTAATTTGATTCTAAATAAATAGCAGGAAAAAATATATTTTCTAAACTTCACTATTGGTTGAAAATATCCCATACAATAATAAATTTATCATCTATCACACACCCTAAATTGTGAAATAAGATTTTTTTATTTGGAGTAAATGGTACATTTTTTAGGCACGGAAAAATGGGAATTTGCGATCATTGAGAATTTCAGGGAATTTTATGTTTTTGCCCATAAAAAGAATTAGTTTTTAAGATGAGTGAAATATAAGTTTTTACTAAAATTTTAAATAAATATTATTTTTTTTGTAAGATTTATTCATTAATCTTTATTTATGTTTTTTTTTCTCCATGATAATGGATATATGGTTTAACAGGATCTAGATTCTATTATCAATTTATTTTATTCGTTTATTCTTTTGATAAAATAAACTCGATCATTGGGATAATGTAAAGGTAAATTTGGAAAACAAACATATCATAAGCATATACTAAAAAAATTAAAAATTAAATAAACTTGGCTGAGAGTTATGTGTTTGAAATTAATGAAATGACATTTTAAATTTCAACATGTAGTAGATGAGATATGAGTAACATTTGTTTAATTTTAAATATTCGCAATTGTATATTTATAATATTTTTCTTATTTTTTTAAGGTTGGCATATTTCACTTGCAAAACTAAATAAAAAAAAAAAGAAAGATGATTTTACAACAAAAATTAAAATAGCAATATAAAACAGTTAATACTAAGAGTTTTTATGCTAAATTGAAAAATTTACTCCAAAAAGAAACATTGTAAGAGAACTAATTTTTTTTAACATTTATTTATGTACTTATTCTTTTCTATGGATGCACCAGTTAACCTTTCAAATCCTATAATTTAGATTCATTTATCAATTTTAATAATATACCATGGTATATTCTTTTAATTAAATAATCCCAATAATTATGAAAAACATGAAATTAACTATAAACGATATTTAAAAATATAAATATTTGTACTCGAACTTAACGAAATATAATTTTAAACAATATTTTAGTATGGAGGTATAGAGAGTACGAATTGTTTTTTAATTTTGATTATATTTTTCTTGGCATAATAAAGTTTTAATTAATATGATCAAAGGTCTAATAAGTTTGAGGGAGAAAAAAAAGAAACAAAGTAATTTTATTGTAACAAAGTATTTTATTTTTAAATTGTAAATAAGAAGTCCATTTGACTTTTAATAATCTTATTCTATTTGACATATCAGGAATTTTTAGATTGAAATTATTCCTCCTATTTAGCCTCTTCTATTTTATGGTAGTTTTTTATTTATTACTTCTATAGAGAGAGGTGTATTGGTTGAAAAACAATGCATCAATAAGAGGACTTTGATTTAAAAAAATAATATAATAAATTAAAATATATTTAAATAAAATATAGTTAAAAATGGTATATATATCATTGTAATAATGGTAGAATAAATATTGAAGAAAAAACACATATATAGGTTATTTTCACATTTATGACAACACTTAGTTTTGCTTAAAACTCACATACACTCTTAAAAAATTATATAAGTTTAAATTAAAAAGAGGATATTTATTATAATATTATCCAGTTACTGAAATAATTTAAGTTAACAAAAATATAATATAATATTGAAACAAGAATCAAAAGCTAAATTTTTTAAAGAAGTATATATATCCATACACTATGAAAAACTAAAAAAAATATATTTAATAATCTAACCTTTTTTATCATAAGTACATCTTTCCTAATCTACAGGTTAATGTGTTAAACTTATACTTAAAATATATTATATTAAATTATGCACAATTATAAGTATAAAACTTACTTGATATTTACATTTTAGGCGACACAAAATCATATTTGACTAAAAGAAATATCAAAGTTTATTTAAGGATCAAAGTGTACTAATATATTCTTTCTTATTTTAAAAATAATACATGATTTTGAAATTAAATTGGTCATTAATTTAAAATATTAATTTTATTAACAAAAATAAATGAATTTAGTCAAATTTAAATCTTGAGTCCCTTTGAAGATTTAAGCAATATATACTAATTTTGATATATAAAAATAATTATGATTCTGATGTAACTTTTTGAAGTGTACATATATATATGTATTGTTAAACTGATAATTTAAGTTTTGGTCTAACATTCTTTTCATAGTTATGTATTTTAAAACATGACCCCCTCTTGAATAATATAAAATTTTTAATGTGTACTTTTCAAGTCAATCCATAATAAATGTTAAATTAACAGAGACCTATTAAAACTTTTTTTTCGTGTTTTTCTTCTAAAATTTTCAATGACAGATATACCACTTTTAATCCTCCTTAATTTTAATTTTTTTCTTATAATTTTTAAAAATATATTTTATTTTGTTAAGTAAAATTCTATATATGAATAACAATATACATATATACAAGTAATAAACAAAAACAATTTTGATGGGATATTAAGAGATAAAAAGAACAATAATTTGATATTATTTTCTTCTTTTTATAAACTTTTAAACATTCATCTATAAAATTCTATATATGGATAACATCAACTACTAATTTATAAAATGCTCAAATGTGTATTTTGACAACCTTCCAAGTAAAATTCATCATCTTGTAAAACCGATATAATATTTGGTTGAAGATTTAAATTTATGAACATTTTTATTGTTAACATTTTAAGCATTCAATACATGGATTATACTTTTGTTAATTGTGTTGTACATTTTATGTTATATTGTAAGATGCTCATTGACAAAGACAAAATGAATAAAATGAATTTTTTTATGCTTAAGACAATTAAAAGATAGTCCTATCAATTTATATATAATGTTTTTTCTGATTTTACCAAAACAATAAAATATTAAGACCTGTATTTTGATTGAAATTGTCATAAGCTTAGAAGACGACAACTAAAAGGTGAGGAGTTTTTATGTTATGCACTCTTATAAAAATGTTATATTGAGCTTAACCTGTGTTTTATGGTTGTTTGACGCATTTCTTTACTATTATATTCTATAATTCATACAAAAAACGTAGAGCTATGAATGATGGATTATTTTTTGTATATGCTCCATTGTTTGGATTTTTAAAATGTTAAGTGATTTTTTAAAAGGAAATAATATGACAGACGTATTTTTGGGTGTTACAAGTTATTTAAATTAGCTCAGTTATAATAAACAAAATGTAATTAAAGTTCTTCATATTATTTATTTTGATGTATTAATTAATGATTTTTCTTACTGTTATTAAATTTGGCATTACTATATGACATGACTAATTTATTAATATACAAGTTAATTAGAATAATTTTTAATCACATAAGCACGCTCAATAATTATGTGGAAATAATAAATTTATAATGTTATGCATGCTCTTAATTAGAGTTGGTAAGATGTAACTCGGCCCTTCAGCTGGCCCGACCGGCCCAAGGTTTGGGTTGGGTTGGGCCATGACCTTCTAGGACCAAAAAAAGTCAAACCTATTTGACCCGCCCCAATCGACCCTTAGGCTTGAGTTAGCTCGACCCTACAGTTTTGTGTACAATATGTATACATGGTGATGAGAATCTAGTCACGAAGAATCTGGGAAACACCAAATGCAAGCTATCTCGAGTTCTTGAAGACTATGTAATTGAGTTCTTGAGTTCTTGTATTTGTTTATCATAATTAGGTATTAATTTCCATTGTTTTGAGTCATTTGAGTGGCCAAGTTGATGTTAGAGGCCAAGTATATCGAGTCTAGAGTCATGTAGTTAATCATGGGTCGAAAGGAAGCATTGACGATCGAAGGACAAGAGGTTGCGTTCAAAAACGTCCAAGCGCGTCAACAGTTTTTAGCACTGGCATGGTTTAGTATTTTGGCCATAACTTTCTCTACACAATTGATATTGAGCTGATTCAAGATGCTATGGAAAGCTAAGAGAAAGGGATACAACTTTCATGAAGAAGTCAGGGTTAATTATGTGAAGAACATGGTCTGGTTGTGCTTATTTGCACGACTGTGTTCGCTGAAGACGTGACGAACACATCGTGGCCGTGCTTCTGAAGCACGACCGTGCTTTTTGCCGCATTTTTTTGAACCTGTTCAATTTTTCGTTTCCTTTTTGGTTTTGAGTTGATTCCTAGTTGGTTTAGGGTTTGTTTTGAGTCACCTATATAAGGCAAACACTTGTTTATTTTTCATAACAACTTTGATATTGAATATTGAATTGAGATTTTCTCTTCAAACCTTTGGATTTTTCCAAGAGCTTCAAGATTGTTCATTTGTGGCGTCTACGCATACCGAGGTTCTTACTTTGCTAAGCAATGGGTCGAGGTTTTCACCAATATTTAACCGAACTAGTGAAGATCTTGGGTTAACAACATATTGTTGTTGGGTCGTATGCACAGTTGTTGCTGCGGTTCACATCAGTTGGTAATCAGAGCCATCTAGCAAGGTTAAATCTATCCTTGTTTTCTTTTATCTTTGTTATTTTCCAGATTATTTTTATAAACCCTAGTTCTTCAAGGGTACCAAAAAGAGAGAGAAAAAAAATTCGAAATTCAAAAAAAAAATGAGGGAGTTGATTTCGTGATTTGCTTGGAGATTGTGAGTTGAGTGATACACGAGCGTATACACGTGAGGGAGTGATTTCAACATGTCCGAGGAAAAACGACAACCAGCAGATTTGGGTAACAAGTTGGATATGGAGGCGATTGTAAACATGGTAAAGAAAATAATGTTTTAGACATACACGGATCCCAGAAAGGCGCCGCGAATCGAGGAGCCTGCTACTAGGGTGCGGAGGCATAGGAGGTCCGAGCTAGAGGAGTGGGCAGATGAGATTGATGATTTTGGTTCCTAAAGGGAGCAAAGTTACAATCTGGGTAGAGGTCGGTGCGGAAATAGGGGATGTGAGGATGGCAATTTGAGTAACATCAAAATTCAAATCCCCTCGTTCCAGGGAAAGAGTGATCCAGATGCCTATTTAGATTGGGAGAGGAAAATCGAGAATGTGTTTAATTGCCAAAACTATTCTGAGTTGAAAAAGATGAAACTGGCGTTAACTGAATTTTTGGATTACGCAAGTGTGTGGTGGGATCAATTAATGGTCTCAAGGAGGAGAAGCGGCAAGCGAACCGTTTCCACATGGGAGGAGATGAGGAGTTTGATGCGACGTCGTTTTGTTCTAAATCATTATTACCGAGGCGTCTATCAAAGGTTGCAGAGATTGACACAGGGGTCGAAAAACGTAGAGGATTGTCATAAAGAGATGGAGATGCTGATGGCGAGGGCTAATATAGAAGAGGATTAGGAGGTTACGATGGCGAGGTTTATTGCAGGATTGAATACTCCTATATCATATGTCGTCGACTTACATCATTGTGTCGATCTTGAGGAGATGGTGCACATGGCGGTCAAAATTGAGCAGCAGTTCAAGAGGAGGGGTTTTACACGGCAAAATCAACACTAGCACTAGTACTTGGGGTTTGAATACTCCTACGATGGATGACGTGCATTTTTCACAATAGCCCAAAGTTGTGGAGAACAAGATAGACTCGGACAAGGCAAAGCCATCAGGTAAATTTGATCATTCTACTTCACGCACTAGAGACATTGAGTGTTTTAAGTGTCTTGGGATGGGTCATAAAGCTAGTGAATGTCCAAATAGAAGAGTGATGCTGATTCGGACTAATGGTGATGTAGAGTCCGAAAGTGAGGATGAGCAGGATTATAGTGATATGCCAGAATTGGAGGAGGTTCCGGAGGTAGTTAAGCCAGTGAAAGGCAATGTTTTATCACTAGTGTCACGTAGAATTTTGAATATTGAGCCAAAGTTAGTTGATCATGAGCAGCGAATTTTTTTTTTCACACTAGATGTGAGGCCCCGAATTTTAACAGCGTGAGATACGGTGTTATGCGGTGATTATTTATTCGGCTATGTATCACAAACCTATTATTAATGAAACGCGACTCTACTTTTATTTATTTCTTCCAACATTAATTACGCATTTCGCATTTTTGGAGCTTAGCAATTTTATATTCTCCTCTAGTATTAATGCCTGATCGATTAACTACGACTTTAGAAATATTAGACCCTCGGAAATTTAGGGGTACGTTTCGATCCTTATCCAAATATTTCATCTTATTCTATTATTCATCCCAACCAACTTCCAATTTATTTTTCGATTACACATTTCTTATTGCACATCTTTATTTTAAATTTCTAAATATTTAATTATGGATATTTATACATTTTATTTTTTTCCCTCAATTTTATAAAGAAAAGAAACCAAATATTTTTTTTTCTTTTTTTCCCTAATTTTCGAAATTACCACTTTAAATGGGGAAATTACCAATTTTTCTTCTATCACTATTTTATCATTTTGTATCTCCCAGCTAAATTATTATTGGACAAAAAAATAATTAAAATTTTGATAATTTCATTTCTATTTTATTTTATGTCTTCCAAGCCTACAACTAAAAATCTTCCTACAAATCCCACTAACCCCTTAGTCAAACAAATGAATTTTAAATTTCCCTCTAAAACCTAGCTTTTGGCTTCATGTCCCTAATAAAGAAAGCTAGTTATTTTTTTTTAACCCTAAACCCCTAATTATTCCCATTAACTATCATTAATCTCCCACGCAAAAAAATTATCTCCCTTCTCTCTAAACATTCTCCTACTTCTCTCTACAAATTTCTTCATATCTTCAAAACACACATTCTTCAAATCTTCAAACAATCTGCATATCTTTAAAAAAACACATTCTTCATATCTTCAAGCAATCTTCATATCTTCAAACATTTCTTCATATCTTCAAACACACCTCTCTCATATCTTCAAACACTTCTTCATATCTTCAAACACACTTTCTTCATATCTTCAAGAACAATTTCTTCATATCCTCAAACAATTTCTTCTTTCTTCAAACACTTAACAAAAACACAAGAACTCTTCTTACTTCTTTATTTTCGAAACTATCACTACTACAATGTAAGAAATTTTCTTCTTCAATCCATTTTGATATTTCTAGCTCATCCTCTTCACTTCTTAACCTAAGTTTGATTTTTGGGTTTGAGGTACACTTAGAAGACAACTTGAAGATAATAGAGACTTGGAACCATCTTGACTAGACCTCAAGAAATTGTGAAGGAATTTGGACTAGAAGGTAAGAAATGGGATTTTTAGTACATTTTATTCTTCTCTTCTATTTTCCAAAATTTTAATACTCCATTTTCATTTTTGGACTTTTAGGGGCTGACCTTAAGAGTTGTTTTAAAAGTGAGCAAAGAGACCCATTTTGAGACCTCTACTAGTCTCATTTCATCTACTACACAAGGTAAGTGTAGTTTTACCAATATTCTTCACCTCTTTCTTCTTTCCTTAAATTTTTAACCTCATTTCCTAACTCCTACATTTTTTTTTTATATTCCTTGACTTAGGAGCTGACCTAAGTCACTTCTTCATCACGAGTGATTTAGTCCATTTTTCACCAACAAATCAATCTTTAAGGTGGGTGGAAAAATCCTTTCAACTTCTAGGTGTTTTACTTAAAAATACATGTAGTATTTTTATTTTGAGCACTTGAGATATATATTATGTATTGCATGCTATTTTCTTGTATCAATTCGGAAAAATTCTCAAGTGTTGCTCAAAAATGCGATTTATCGAAAAATAGGGCATACATGTACACTTTATTGTTATACTTGATGAAATTTTGTATGAGAAGGATATGTATGTGTATGACTCTTGAAATCTATATTTTGAATGATTTATAACCTGGACAAGTCGAGCATAATTGATTAAATTTCAACTTTTGGACTTAAAATGCAAAAGTAGAAAGTTGGTGGACTTAATTGCAAGAAAATAAAACTTAAGGGACCCCTCTATAATTTTTTATTTTTGGGACTGAACTCAGGTTCAAAAATTATGTTTTGACATTTTATTAAAGTTTTAAGAGTTTTTAGATAAATAAAATCAACCCTTAAAAGCCCAAGGACTAGATTGTAAAATTTTAGAAGTTTAAGGGCTATTTTGCAATTTTCGAAACTGTACCAGACCCTAATTTTAAAATTTGAAATTTTAACTCTTAAGGGACTGGAAATAATATATTTTAAGTGTATTCCAAAAATTCAAGTGTTTAGAGCTTGGAAAGTAATTTTATAAAACTTGAGGGACCAAATTGTAAAAGATTAAAATGGAGGATCAAAATGATATTTCCAGGACTTATGCAGTCCATGCACCTGGAAATACTAATATTTAACTATAACATAATGATATTTTGGACCCAAGGTTCAAATTTCATAACAATCGGACCCCTAAAAGTCTGTTTTTTGTCCCAATATCCCACTGACCTTAGTGACATTTTTCAATGGAATCACATTAAAAGCCCTTCCGGGTTGTGAGTTCCAATTATTTTAAACTTAGGGACCGAAATGACAATTTAACAAATTTGGGGCTAATGTGAGAATTTTATAAAAACTCGACCTCAAAACTTTAAAAACACGAATCTCGAACAATTTAGAGAATTTAGGAACCGACCTCATAATATTTCAAGGTCGGGACATTTATTTATTCAATTTTTAACCCCAAAAGAATTGGTTTTTACAAAACGGGGCAAATTGTAAATTTTCTTTTTACAAGAACCTAACTCGAATTATTTTTATTTTAAAGAAACAGCCCTGGATCCTCTGACTTTAATTATTGATTAAAATATTTTATTTTCTCAAAAATCCTTTGAATTATCGGATAGTCTTGACCGATTAATACGCGATCGTGGGGCGACTTCCTCGTCTTGCGATTTTGAATCTATAACGGACCTATGTTCCACCTAATTTTTCAAGATATCGAAGATTTCTTATCCTCCCGGTAATCATCTTCATCCAAATAACTCCACCAACGCCATAATTGCCTTGCGCAAATTTTCGAAAACTTTCCTAAAATGCTTCCCTGAATCAATAATACTCGACTACCTGGTTGACTACCTGAACGTGTACTTATTTTCCTATCTGAGTCAACTTGGTGCGTCGAGCTCACAGTCGGAATGGATACGTCAGGGATGGAACCGGGCAGCTCGGCTGCTATTCCACTCTCTGGCCCCATCGTCCTAATCCCGCAACTGAGGGACGGAGTTTGTCCAAGGGAAGCGGGTCGTAGTACTTGAGGTATAATCATGATTATGACGAATCCGAGCCTTGCAAGCTCCAATGTGGATTTTGTCTTTGCCTATGGAGCGATAAGGTGACAGGTCTTGGACCATCTTCAACGGGGAGTTACAAGGAAGAACGAAGGAATCGATGTCTGATCCACACGATTCCGAAGTTAAACGGATGCGATTGGTTGGCGCTACAAATCCGTACGCAACCGCTACTTGTATTACATTGGTTGGCGCTACAAATCCGTACGCAACCGCTACTTGTGTTGCATTGGTTGGCGCTACAAATCCGTACGTAACCTTTACTCGTTTGCATAGGATTGGCGTTACATTTAGTACGCAATCCTACCTGTCTTGCCTGAATCATAGTGCTTGTGTGACCACGAACTATTTCTTAAATGGTATAAGTATATTACTTTATAAATATTTATCACGACGCTTGTGGACTATGTGTGAAAACATGCATCACACCTCACGCGTTTTCATACAACCATTTTCTCGCATTAACTATATACATCGCCACACTCTCATACGATCACCCCATCCACTAAGATTTATGTCTCATCCCCTCTTGTTTTCTAACCTTTAGATGAGGAGTACGTTGAAGACGTCGAACCTACCACGGACTGAATCCCGTGCTCCTTTGTCGTACTTCCTATAATCATTGATGTCGGCGACATTTTCTTTTGCTTTTGTTATTGTTGAACTCCTTCGCTTCTGTTTTAGTTTTGGATTTGTAAGTTTAAATTCGGATATTTTGATGGATTGTATTTGGATATTGTCGGACCTTGAGATGTAATTCGTACTTGTGTGTATTTTATTCCTCTGCATTAGACTCTATTTCACTTGGAGTTTTATATCCTTGGTTTAGACTGTTGAATTATTTCTGTTTAAGTGATTGATCGTCGTCACGTCGCGTTTGGGGCGTGACACTAGATGCTTAGTTAAGGATAAGGTGTGTAGTATGATCATTGATGGATGTAGTTGTACAAACGTGGCTAGTGCGAAATTGGTGGAGAAGTTGGAGATTCCTACACTTGAACATCCAGAGCCGTATACTCTACAATGGTTCAATGATTGTGGCGAGGTACGAGTTAATGAAAGAGTGTTAGTGTCTTTTCAGATTGTAAGGATGATATTATGTGATATGGTGCCAATGCGGTCTTGTCATATTTTGTTGGGTAGGCCATGGCAGTTTGATAGGCAAGTTGTGCACGATGGATATACTAATTGCTATACTTTTGAGCATGAGCGGAGAAAGTTCATACTTTCATCTCTTACACCTGCAGAAATTTATGATGATCATGTGAGGATGAGAGTTTGTGAGTCAAAAGAAAAAGAGTATTGAGTGAAAATAAAAATAGAGAGCTTGAGAGTTTGGCAAAGGGTGGTTATGAGATTCGAGAGATGGCCAAGAAAAAAGAGAGCACAAAATTTGAGTGGGCCAAAAATATGGGGGAGAAGGCCAATGAGGTAAAACAAGAGAGAAAATTTGTGCTTATGATTAAAATGAGAGACATTAGGAGAGAGTGTTTGAATGCTAACATATTTGATAATATTTTGCCAAATTCTATTGTTTCTCATGAGCAGGGGTTTGGGCAACCGGATGAATGTGTGTGTCGTTTCACATTTCATCCGAGTAGATTGATATAATTTTTCAATCTTTGGTGTCCAACGTTTGGATTCGAGGACGAACCCCTTTCAAGAGGAGGGGAATGATGAGAATCCAGTGACGAAGAATCCAGGGAATACCAAATGCAAGCTATCTCGAGTTCTTGAAGACTATGTAATTGAGTTCTTGAGTTCTTGTATTTGTTTATCATAGATTAGGTGTTAATTTCCATTGTTTTGAGTCATTTGAGTGGCCAAGTTGATGTTAGAGGCTAAGTATATTGAGTCTAGAGTCATGTTAGTTAATCATGGGTCGAAAGGAAGCATTGACGATCGAAGGACAAGAGGTTGCATTCAAAAACGTCCAAGTGCGTCAACAGTTTTCAGTACTGCCAAGGTTTAGTATTTTGGCCATAACATTCTCTGCAAAATTGATATTAAATATTGAATTGGGATTTTCTCTTCAAACCTTTGGATTTTTCCAAGAGCTTCAAGATTGTTCATCTTGTTGCGATTACCGACTTATCAAGCGAACTTACACATTCATTTCTGGCGTCTACGCATACCGAGGTTCTTGCTTTGCTAAGCAACGGGTCGAGGTTTCCACCAATATTTAACCGAACTAGTGAAGATCTTGGGTTAACAACATATTGTTGTTGGATCGTATGCACAGTTGTTGCTGCGGTTCACGTCACATGGCCCAGGTTGGGCCAAGCATTTTCACATTCCAAGCAAAATCGGGTCAAGCCGATCTTGCCCATTTTTTTTCAAAAGTCCAATTGACTCAGATTGGGCTAGCCCGACCCGACCTATTGTCAGCTCTACTCTTAATGATCATAGAATGGAGCATAAATTTTGCAAGGCACTCTATAATTTTTATTATCTAATTTATGATATGGTTGTCATTTATTTGATAAATAAATATGATTATTCTTTCAAAATGAATCAATTTATTGACCGGCCGATTTCAATTATAATTGATTAGTCTATTTTATCTTAATTTCTAATATATATATAAATATTTAATTTAATCAAGGAGAACATGAGGAAAATTGGATAGTGGTCAAGACCCTCATCCCGACTAGAGGTATGAGATTCGATTATCATCATCCCTCCCCTCCAGAATATGTACTTATAAAAAAAAGAGGAAACATGTATCATAAGATTACGGAAGCTAAGCTACTAAAAAAAATAAAATTTTATTCTTTGTTTGTCTGATTCGAGGGGAAAGGGTCCGTTGGGTTCTTAAGAATCAGTCTTTTTTTCGCCTAAATGATAAAGTGGATTTCTTTTCTCATTGTTTCAAAAAACTCCATTCTATTTTTTCCGATAATGCTTTTGAAAAAGAAACTTCATAGATTGATTCAGAACACTTCTTCCATGATCTTGATAGTATCAAGGGGCACTTTCCAAGTTAGAACAAGGCGGAATCACTCAATCCTGGATGATATATATTATATTTCTGTAGATTAGATATCGTCCAAATACCTTCTATACTCATCGTTCTTAACAAAAGAGGCACATGCAGTCAATGAAAAATTGAATCTTAGTCAAACCGATTTTAAACATAACACTAATTTAGGAGATGGAAAAAAAGAGAAAGACATCCATAATATACGTCAACCAATTGCTTGAGTTAAAAATGCATTCAAAAAGAAATTTGCAAAAAAAAAAAAAAAAAAAAAAACTCAAAGCTAAGTATGAAGAAGAAGTATACAATTAAAAAATAGACAATAGATCGATTGATTCAAAATAAGTTCTTTGAATTTCTTTTATTTTTTAACTTATATATAGATTACTCATTATGTTTTTAATATCCATTTTGCTTTTTTCAGCGATAATATCATTTAAATATCATGTTTTTGAGTTAAAAATATCTTAACCATATTTAACTAAATAAAGAAGTTTAAATTTAGTCTTGCAAAATTTCTTTAAGGATCAAAATACAATAATGATATTTATCATAAATACAAATAATTTAATCAAAACTGATTCCAATTTAAAATTTTAATTTGAATTAAATTAATAAAATTATTTGAATCACAACTTACGTTGTTAAGACTTTGCCTTATGATAAATATATATCTGATAGCAACTAGCTAGATTGTAAATATTACACAAAGGGGAGCCGTACGTTAGGTTTATTGTGAATCGAATGAACAAGAAACATATAAAGAGAAGCAAAGCAATGAAGAAATTATATTGAGGAACCAATAATTTGTCATTAAGGAGCCTCTTTCATTTATGTTAGACATCAGCATCACATGATTTTGATGTAAGACCTTTTAACTATTAATTGTTTATGTGAATAATTAAGGTTTGACCAACCTTTCTCTAAAGGAAATAATTTTATTTTAACTATTCACCTTACTTTTTTTTAGGATAGGCAAAGTAATGAAGTGGATTTTTATTAGAGGTCATTTTATATGAGGCGATTTAATTTGTGGATTTAAGGAGACGGAACCTACAAAATACATAAATTGTGTTTTTTCATTGTTTGGGATTTGAGTTGGAATTTTATTTAGATATAGGATTCGTCTCATCACTCTGTTCATGAGACTATTTTATACACATTATTGTCTTTCTATTATTACAAATAGGCATTAAATTTTGAGGTTTTATATGAGACTCTCTAAGGGATATAAGTTCATGAGATATCATAAGCATAAAAATATGGATTTTTTATGGGTTTGAGTTCAGGTTGAAATTCTATTTATATATAATATAACTCATTGATTATATCCATGAGACCGTCTCATTCAAGTTTTTATGCCAAATTTTTACTCACCCGAGACCCTTTCCCGCTCTATTTTTATTTAAAAATTTATTTTATATATTAAATGACATTATTTTTTTAAAAAAAAATCTCTAAAGTTTTAGTAATATATTTTAATTTTTTAAAAATTATTAAGTTGACCTAACATGTCGTGCATGGCACAGCAAACAAGCTAACTTGATTTGATAAAAAAAAAAGTAAAAATTTAGGCTCCATTTGATGGATGGATTTGGAGCTAAGGATTTCAATTCTATAATAACAAATTCATTCATGTTGTTAGGATGGAGTAATTTTATAATGGATTTCAAATTCTTGCAAGCTATTTTTGGAATAATTTTGGAGGATTTCAAATCCTTTTTATTTAGAGTCATTTTAAATTTTCTCCTCAAATCATCTCATCTAAATGCAATCTTAGGGTCAATGAGAAAAGGGTTTTGGTAACATGAAGAGATTGATAGAAATGAGAAAGTATGACAGTGCTTTCCAATTAATAATGTCTCACACTCTCACTTATGTTGTTTATAATATTATGGCCTATGGGGAAAAAAAAATTCATACCCAATAATATTTAACAAGAAATGAAAATAAATCAAACTTGAAGGAAATAAAAATAAATACCCTTGCAACATAAAGTAAATAATTAGGCCCGAGGCCCATTAGACAACTTATTTTATCTACACTATTATTTGGATTAAGGACACATTTGCCCAACATTATGAAAAAATGAAACATTATTATGCTCTTGTGCTTCTTAATTTTGGATTTTTATGCTCCCGATTTTTCTCGGATATTCTTACGCCACCGCCATTTTTTCTTGATATTTTGACGTTGTTGTTTCAAAGTTGTTTCAAACATATTTTATCTAATAAAATTTCAGTGAAAAATAATTTATTTCTCTATTAAATAATCAATTTTATACTCAAAATCTTATAAACAATCAAGAAATATACATATAAAACAACACATATTAATACAAAACACATTGAAATTAACATGAGAACAACCAAGAAACAACATAACATCATTGAAAACTATGTAGAAACAACCAAAAAACAACATAAAACAATATATAAAACACAACATGAAAAAAGGGCATAAAAATAAGTAAAAGTTGAACTGAATCATATAAAACCACATGGAAACAATAAGAAACATCAGAAAGACATTAAAAATAGTATAGAAACAACCAATGAACAACATAAACAATATATATAACATTACATGAACAAAAAAAGCTTAAAAATAGATAAAAACTACATTGAGACATCGGAAACTCATGGAAACAACAAAGAAACATCAGAACACCATTACAAACGGTATAAAAATAACCAATAAATAACAGAAACAATATATAATACAATACATGAAAAAAGAGCATACAAAATAGGTAAAAGTTGCATTGAAATATCGAAACAATCAAGAAATTAATATAAATAAGATCGAAACAACTATGAAACAACATAAATAACATATAAACAATATAAGAACAAAAAAATCGAAAAAAGCGTAAAAATATCCAAAAAATATGCGGGGAGCATAAAAAGTCGAAAAAATCATATGGCGTACGAAAGTCAACTGAGCATAAATAATGTCATTTTTCCCGGGAAGTTGGTATTTCCAAGAATTAACTTTCCGGGAATTTCTCTTATTATTTATTCATTTGATATTCTATAAATTTGTTACTAGATCATTAAGGTTTTTCAGTCGGGGAGAGCTCGATGTCCTAACAACTTTATGTGATGCAAGCCAAAACAGAAAAACCTATTTACAAGGTAATTATAATGAGGAGCTTGGTTGAGCGTGTCGCACATGGCTTGCCTAGTGGCAGTTTACTTGACTGGCGTGATATTACGTCAAAGTGATAATTACCTAGTTTGCACCTAAAGGTAGTGGATGCGGGTTCCCCCATTATCAATAATAATAATAATAATAATAATAATAATAATAATAATAATAATAATAATAATAATAATAATAATAATAATAATAATAATAATATGCGCATAAGCCAGACAACTGTTGCTTTTTTCTCGGCTAAACTCACTTGTGATTTTGACATGTGTCCTAAGTACGCCTGCGCGCTCTATGTATTGAGCACGAATATTTTTGGAGGCCTTGGTGGTATCATATTAGGCTCATTTTTGAGAAGTCTTTTTTCATAGGCCTAACGTAGTTTCTCGAAAAGAGAAGCTATTTTGTTTTTTTTTTTTTTTAAAAATACATGCATTTGTCATAATGGTACACATTAAAATCATAATGTATTTAGGTGACGCCCAATTGTGTAACATCTCCTTACCCCTTTTTCTCATTTTCATGACGTAGGTTAATATTTAACAAAAACTATTTGTACAAAAGTGGTAAAAAAGAACAACTACTTTCTTTTAAGAATGTTCAAACAACACCGTAGACATGAAAATTTTGTTGGCCAATTAAAGATTGCCAAATGTCAAATTCTTATAGATCAAGATTTATCTTGATTTATTATTGATTCTTTTGATAATTATCACAATTTGTGATTAAAGAGATAAATATTAAATCTTGAAGGACAATCAAATTAGAGCCTTCACCATATGAGATATCCAAGAACCCTTCTCCTACAAGTATAAATAAGGGTCATTCTCAAGGAATTAAATCACAATTCGAAGAGAAGAAATCCAAGCAAGAAGGCGGTGGAGGAAATTCTCTCAAGTCAAGAAGAGCAAATTCAAGGAGATCCACGGTGTTCAAGGCGAAGTTCAAGGCGTTCATCGCGGAGTCCATTCAAATCACGGTGTTTGATTGGGAATAAGTCCAAGCTCAAGCCCTCGAGTTAGCGTTATCAAATATCAAGTTCATCTTGGAGGAAGATCAAAGAGACAATTCCACCAATAAGTTCTCATATCTAAGCCAAATATCATCAAACATATCACGTTTGATTCGAGATTAAGCTGTCAAGCCCTCGAATTAACGTTATTCAAATTCAAGTTCAAGTTTGGAGAAGATCAAGTGAAAAATAATAAAAATTTGTGTTACAAATTTTTGGCATGCCCAGTGGGACAATCTCTACCTCTCATCTCTTCTCTTCAAACCAAGTTCATATATCAACGAAGATGGCCAACCATTCCAAGTCCACAAATGTTAACTATTCAATGCCGAACTACGAAGCCACTGCTCCAATATACAATCATAAGGGGGCAAGGGAAGATGGTGAGTCATCGAACCCTGAAGTTATTCCTCCAACAAATGAAGGGACATGGAAACAAGGTGGCAAATATGGAGCTGCAAATAAAGAATCGTTGGAACCGCTCGACGTGCACGCACATTCCACAAGCCCAAGATTTGAAATTGTTGCAGCCATGGTGGTCCAAGCTACTTCACTTGAAGATCAACTTGCAAATTTGATGAAAGCCATTGAAGGACTTACAAAACATCTTCAAGAGCGAGACTCCCAAATCATGAAGTTGATAGACAAAGTTGACCAAGTTGATTCAAGTCGTGTGATGGGCAAAGAAGTCGAAGCTCAAGATGATGTTGAAACATCCACAAGGCAACAACCAAACGAAATAGAGGAGTCTTCCGCAAAGGAGTTGCAAGTCTCATCCGATGGCCTGATTTCGATTGACCAAGTGAAGGAATTTATTAAAGGGACTATCAAAGAAAAGTTCGATGAAAGCTCCAAGTCAACTTCAACTTATGTCAAGCCATATACTTTGAGAATTGATAATTGGAAGATGCCTATTGGCTATCAAACCCCGAAGTTCCAACAATTCGACGGCGTAGGCAATCCAAGGCAGCACGTGGCTCACTTTATCGATACATGCAATGACGCTGGAACTTATGGGGATTACCTAGTAAAGCAGTTTGTTCGATCTTTAAAAGGAAGTGCATTCGATTGGTACACCGACTCGGGGGCAAATTCAATTGATACTTGGGAGCAGTTAGAACAAGAGCTTCTCAACCGTTTCTATAGCACCCGACGAACTGTTAGTATGATTGAACTCTCAAATTCATGCCAGTGGAATGGAGAGTCTGTCATTGACTATATCAATCATTGGAGGGACTTAAGCCTCAACTGCAAAGATCAATTGTCAGAGGCCTCAACAATTGAGATGTGCATCTAAGGAATGCATTGGAGCTTATGCTACATACTTCAAGGAATTAAGCCAAAAACTTTTGAAGACTTAGCAACTCGAGCACATACCATTGAGATAAGTTTGAACTTTGACCAACAAAAATGCCCAATTGATGAAGACAATGAAGAAGAAGAGGTGGAGCCATCTTCAACTTCTCAATGCTCCTAGATGCGAGTATAAACTATCAATATATACCAAGTTCAAATGTCTACTCCTTGATACGAGTATAAACTATCAGCATATCTCAAATTCAAATGAAGGCTCCTTGATACGAGTATAAACTATCAACATGTTTCAAATTCAAATGAATACTCCTTGATACGAGTATAAACTATCATCATATCTCAAATTCAAATGAAGACTCCTTGATATGAGAATACACTGTCTATAAATTCAAGAACTCTTTGATATGAGTATAAACAGTCTACAAATTCAAGTACTCCTTGATATGAGTTTAAACTATCTCTATGTCCCAAGTCAAGCGAAATATTGTGAGTTGATCAGTGGATGAAAGAGTTCAAGACTAGTTCACTTTTCACATTCGCCGAAACAAATGCACGTGAACAAGTCTCGAGGGGGCATTTGTAGACATGTAATTTTTGTTGGCCAATTAAAGATTGCCAAATGTCAAATTCTTATAGATCAAGATTTATCTTGATTTATTATTGATTCTTTTGATAATTATCACAATTTGTGATTAAAGAGATAAATATTAAATCTTGAAGGACCAATCAAATTAGAGCCTTCACCATATGAGATATCCAAGAACCCTTCTCCTACAAGTATAAATAAGGGTCATTCTCAAGGAATTAAATCATAATTCGAAGAGAAGAAATCCAAGCAAGAAGGCGGTGGAGGAAATTCTCTCAAGTCAAGAAGAGCAAATTCAAGGAGATCCACGGTGTTCAAGGCGAAGTTCAAGGCGTTCATCGCGGTGTCCATTCAAATCACGGTGTTTGATTCGGGAATAAGCTGTCAAGCCCTCGAGTTAGCGTTATCAAATATCAAGTTCATCTTGGAGGAAGATCAAAGAAACAATTCCACCAATAAGTTCTCATATCTAAGCCAAATATCATCAAACATATCACATTTGATTCGAGATTAAGCTGTCAAGCCCTCGAATTAACGTTATTCAAATTCAAGTTCAAGTTTGGAGAAGATCAAGCTGAAAAATAATAAAAATTTGTGTTACAAATTTTTGGCATGCCCAGTGGGACCATCTCTACCTCTCATCTCTTCTCTTCAAACCAAGTTCATATATCAACGAAGATGGCCAACCATTCCAAGTCCACAAATGTTAACTATTCAATGCCGAACTACGAAGCCACTGCTCCAATATACAATCATAAGGGGGCAAGGGAAGATGGTGAGTCATCGAACCCTGAAGTTACTCCTCCAACAAATGAAGGGACATGGAAACAAGGTGGCAAATATGGAGCTGCAAATAAAGAATCGTTGGAACCGCTCGACGTGCACGCACAATCCACAAGCCCAAGATTTGAAATTGTTGCAGCCATGGTGGTCCAAGCTACTTCACTTGAAGATCAACTTGCAAATTTGATGAAAGCCATTGAAGGACTTACAAAACATCTTCAAGAGCGAGACTCCCAAATCATGAAGTTGATAGACAAAGTTGACCAAGTTGATTCAAGTCGTGTGATGGGCAAAGAAGTCGAAGCTCAAGATGATGTTGAAACATCCACAAGGCAACAACCAAACGAAATAGAGGAGTCTTCCGCAAAGGAGTTGCAAGTCTCATCCGATGGCCTGATTTCGATTGACCAAGTGAAGGAATTTATTAAAGGGACTATCAAAGAAAAGTTCGATGAAAGCTCCAAGTCAACTTCAACTTATGTCAAGCCATATACTTTGAGAATTGATAATTTGAAGATGCCTATTGGCTATCAAACCCAAGTTCCAACAATTCGACGGCGTAGGCAATCCAAGCGCAAAGACGTGGCTCACTTTATCGATACATGCAATGACGCTGGAACTTATGGGGATTACCTAGTAAAGCAGTTTGTTCGATCTTTAAAAGGAAGTGCATTCGATTGGTACACCGACTCGGGGGCAAATTCAATTGATACTTTGGAGCAGTTAGAACAAGAGCTTCTCAACCGTTTCTATAGCACCCGACGAACTGTTAGTATGATTGAACTCTCAAATTCATGCCAGTGGAAGGGAGAGTCTGTCATTGACTATATCAATCATTGGAGGGACTTAAGCCTCAACTGCAAAGATCAATTGTCAGAGGCTTCAACAATTGAGATGTGCATCTAAGGAATGCATTGGAGCCTATGCTACATGCTTCAAGGAATTAAGCCAAAAACTTTTGAAGACTTAGCAACTCGAGCACATACCATTGAGATAAGTTTGAACTTTGACCAACAAAAATGCCCAAGTGATGAAGACAATGAAGAAGAAGAGGTGGAGCCATCTTCAACTTCTCAATGCTCCTAGATGCGAGCATAAACCATCTAAAGTTAACAAATTAAACTATGTTCAAATGCTCCTTGATAAGAGCCTAAACTATCAATAACACTCCTTGACATGAGTATAAAAGGTCAATATCCCAAGTTCAAATGAAAACTCCTTGATACGAGTATAAACTATCAATATATCCCAAATCCAAATCAAGACTCCTTGATACGAGTATAAACTATCAATATATCCAAAATTCAAATGTCTACTCCTTGATACGAGTATAAACTATCAATATATCCCAAGCTCAAATGAAAACTCCTTGATACGAGTATAAACTATCAATATATACCAAGTTCAAATGTCTACTCCTTGATACGAGTATAAACTATCAGCATATCTCAAATTCAAATGAAGGCTCCTTGATACGAGTATAAACTATCAACATGTTTCAAATTCAAATGAATACTCCTTGATACGAGTATAAACTATCAGCATATCTCAAATTCAAATGAAGACTCCTTGATATGAGAATAAACTGTCTATAAATTCAAGAACTCTTTGATATGAGTATAAACAGTCTACAAATTCAAGTACTCCTTGATATGAGTTTAAACTATCTCTATGTCCCAAGTCAAGCGAAATATTGTGAGTTGATCATTGGATGAAAGAGTTCAAGACTAGTTCACTTTTCACATTCGCCGAAACAAATGCACGTGAACAAGTCTCGAGGGGGAATTTGTAGACATGTAATTTTTGTTGGCCAATTAAAGATTGTCAAATGTCAAATTCTTATAGATCAAGATTTATCTTGATTTATTATTGATTCTTTTGATAATTATCACAATTTGTGATTAAAGAGATAAATATTAAATCTTGAAGGACCAATCAAATTAGAGCCTTCACCATATGAGATATCCAAGAACCCCTATCCTACAAGTATAAATAAGGGTCATTCTCAAGGAATTAAATCACAATTCGAAGAGAAGAAATCCAAGCAAGAAGGCGGTGGAGGAAATTCTCTCAAGTCAAGAAGAGCAAATTCAAGGAGATCCACGGTATTCAAGGCGAAATTCAAGGCGTTCATCGCGGAGTCCATTCAAACCACGGCGTTTGATTCGGGAATAAGCTTTCAAGCCCTCGAGTTAACGTTATCAAATATAAAGTTCATCTTGGAGGAAGATCAAAGAGACAATTCCACCAAAAAGTTCTCATATCCAAGTCAAATATCATCAAATATATCACGTTTGATTCGAGATTAAGCTGTCAAGCCCTCGAATTAACGTTATTCAAATTCAAGTTCAAGTTTGGAGAAGATCAAACTGAAAAATAATAAAAATTTGTGTTACAACACAAGTACACAACCTTATCAAAATTAAAATGGGCAGGTTGAATAAAACTTGCCCAACTTGATCACGGGCAATTGGCTTTTTCCATCTACCGTCATCTATTTGTCATTTTTATTTGCCCACTCAAATACTTTTTATTGACCAAAACCCCTCTTTATTTTGGATATTTAACTTACATGTTGTCTTTCATGAGTCAACTTTGCTACCTGTAGACTGCAGGTAGAACATTTGTTTATATATATATAATATATATAATATATATTGATATATTAATTTTCCGCACTCCATAATTAAGTATTACGTTATATATATTCATTATTTAATTTGTAAACGACTTATAAAATGCATGAATGAATGTTTTCTTGTACTAAATGCATTGTATGTGACTCGCTTTTTACGAAGAGATTATCCACAAGGCTTTGGTTGGTAGAAAACTGTCCCTTCTAGAATTAAATTTTGGTCGATTTTTGTGCATAAAGGGGAGAGATTTAGGAAGTTATTAAAGGAATTCCTAGGGATGACGACAGAGCCGATTAGGATTGGATTTGCCAAAACCCGACCCGCTAGACTCGTTGGACCATTTATACATTTATAAAATATAATAAAAATAATTCTTTTTTTTTTAAAATTAAGACCATTAAAATATTTTAAAATATATTTTTATAAGAAATATTACATAAGTACATATACATTAAAATAAAAATAAAATAAAGAAGCTATATGGGGCGGGTTCAAAATAAAACAAAAAAAAAAGAATAAGACCGCCCGGACCTATTTATAGCTTTGAAAACCATCACAAGATCTATTATATTTTACGTTCGATGTTATACTCTAATAATTAAAGTTAGTGAGATAATAGTAGTTGGAATTTTTATTCCATGTCGTGTTTCATTTGGTATTCAATACACACGATGAATGTCACATGTATAATAATGACATCATTTTACACATTTGCATTCATTTAATGTATTGATGTCATCTCTCGCTATTGATATTTCATTTTTTATTTAATACATATTACGAAATTGGAATGTAAAATTAACTACCAATTGCAATAGACGAATTGCAAGTTGACAAATTGAAATAATGAAACAAGCAATTACATTACATCACTCCTCGCAAAAATCAAAGTTGTACTCTTGAGAGATGATTAGTCGAGATTACCCTCGTTTGTCTCTTGAAAGAACTTGCTTGAATGGATAAATATGTGTTTCTTTATCAGAATTTTTAAAAACAAATACTGTTACATTGAAGAATATCAAATATATGTTGGAAGAATGTTGAGCCTAGAAGAGATGCACTTCTCAAAATCTAAGAAACCACAGCCACAAATTGAGCTATATTGTTATGCAATTTACCCTTTGTATTTATCGTCAAGAAATATACACATTAAACAACACGTATTAAAATCAATCAAATTAAAAATAATATAGAAACAATATATGAATAAATAAATACAATCCAATCTTTGATTTTTTGGGGCAAAACGACATTTAATAATTAATATTATAATTCGGTTTATATATTGGAACAATATTAATTGCCTAATCGGCAATTAATATAATAACCCGGCCCAAAAAAGTACGAGATTGGCCCACATGTCAATTTCTCCTACATGGTCCACAAGGCCCATCACCCAGGTATATAAAGGTCCCTCACCTATATTTGTAAGTTAATTCTCTCATAATCACTCTCATGCATTAGTTCAATATTTGTTTACTGTCTTAATTTCTCTCTCGATCACTTTGCTGACTTGAGCATCGGAGGGGCCTCCCTAGGACAACCCCGGGGCCCGTTTAATATTTACGTGTGTGCAAACAAGTTTCAAATTGAATAGTTTCCAGCTCTAGGAGAAGAAGACTTCCCACTTGAGAAGACGTAGACGTTAGAATTTTATCAGAATTTGTAATTTGGAATGATCTGCCTAAAAAGAAACATCATTTTTGCGCCATCTGTGGGAACAACAAGCACACGAAGATACAAACCCAACCACAAGCACGTGAAGCCGGATCTCAAGCTACCGGTCATGGGGTCAGAGATCAGCAAGATGAACTGTCACCTGGAAGACGAGGGGCCAACCCTTCTTCTCCTGGAAGAGTGTCACCCTTCCACTGTATGTGAGAGGGCCGCCACCCCCTCCTCCTAGGGGGCTCCGCCCGTTGAAGAAGTTCGCCTATCCCGGGAAGCCGTCCAGGCTGTGATGGATGAAGCTACCCAGAATGCCCTGAGACATCAAGCCGTGGCCGAAGCTGCGGGGAGACCTCCCTGGGCTCTGCCCGCTACTGAAGACCCTGACCTGGGAGGTTAGGGAGGAAGAGATGAAGGACACGGTGAGAATCATAAAGAGCCGCCATTAGCCAAGAAATCTCGAGCAGTACAACCTACCCATGCCAACTCGAGGGCCACTGCCCTGATGAAGAGAAGCCCACTAGCCCCCACCATCCTGACTAAGCCACTACCTTGGGGAATCAAGACTTTCAATCTCCTGGAGTATAATAGAACGGGAGATCCCCAAGAATACTTGGATAAATTATAGGCAAAGTTGGATCTCTATGGTATGACAGACGCCTCCTACTACAAGGTGTTTCGCACTACCTTGACCAAGCGAGCACTGACTTGGTTCCACTAGCTCTCGATAGGATCAATCTCCGGGATGGAAAAACTTACTGATAGCTTCAAGCATCAATTCTACATCAACAGAAAGTGCCCCAAGATCATTGCTCACCTCTTTCAGGTGAGACAGAATGAAGAAAAGACACTGCGGGTGTTTACGGAGCAGTTCATAGAAGTCGTCAATGAAGTTGCCAACGTCCAGCATGAGACTTTGGCCGGAATCCTACAGAAGAATCTCTGTCAGGGACTTCTGAAAGTATCTTTGGCCGGGAAACTCGCTCCAGCCTGGAGGAGTTGTTAAGCCAGGTACAGAATCACATTCTAGTGAGGAGTCCACCACACCAGAGCCTAGCACTAACCGCAAGACTAGGGAAGATGACAAAAATCAACCCCGAAAGGATCAAAGGATGGAGTATGAAATAAACTTCACCCCTCTGAATGCACCAGTGGCCGAAGAGTTAATCTCTGGGCCAAAGAAAAGGGATCGTTGACTCTCCTAGACAATTGAAGAAGAACCCCACAAGAGCACATTCCAACCTATACTGTCACTACCATAAGGATAAGGGGCATACCACCGACGATTGTTTCGTGCTAAAGAGAGAGATCGAGCAGCTCATCCATAGGGGTTACTTGAAGGATTATGTAGAGTCAAGCAGATTCCGCCATAACCAGAGGTCGCACAAAGAAGAGCCCTTGTGGGCTCAGCACCACCCAGATCAGAACAAAGATGAAAGAAGTGATACTCATGTAGATGGAGTCATCAATGTGATTTCTGGGGGACAAGAAGGACGTCTGGAGCGCACTCTAAGAATGTATCTACATGGAAGATAAGCAAGTTCTCCCGCTCAGACAGTGAGAGTCCACACCACCCTAGGAACCGCAGACCTCGCTAGCTCCTGCAAATACCAGTTCTTCTCCGCTCGCCAATTGCTTTAGTATTTTTATCCGTTTTCAGTTCATTTTTGCCCCAGAGGCGTTAAATAGTTTTATTTCAATTTCAGCTTATTTCTGCCTGCAGGGCGTAAATATTTTGTTGATTTACAAGCAATAAATAATTTACTTTCATGTTTCTACTATGATTCCTTGTGTGCAATTAATTGCCAAACATGGCTGAAGTCGATGATCATTCAGGTGTTGTTTTCAGTAAACCTCATCCCGCTAAGACCCTAGATGGGAAGGTCCTTCTCATGGGAACCTCTTAAATAAACCTCATCCGGCTAAGACCACGATTTGGAGGGGCCTCCTCACAGGGGTCCTCGTAAGTAACCCTCATCCAGCTAAGACCCGGATAGGAGGGGTCTCCTCATGGGGATCCTCACGATTTATTCAGAAATTTAAAACCTCATACGGCTAAGATCCCTGATGGGAGGGGTCTACTCACGGGGATCCTCATGATATATTCAGAAGTTTAAAACCTCATCCGGCTAAGACTCCGGATAGGAGGGGTCCCCGTACGGGGATATTCATGATTTATTCGAGAATTTAAACCCTCTCTGGCGCTCTTAGAAGGGAGGGGTCTCCTCACAGGGATCCTCACGATGTAATCAAAAATTTAAACCCTATCCGGTGCTCTCGAAGAGGAGGGGTCTCCTCATGGTATCCTCACGAATTATTCGGAAATTTAAACCCTCTCTGGTGCTCCCAGAGAGGAGGGGTCTCCTCATGGAGATCCTCATGATTTATTTTGAAATTTAAACCTCCTCCGTCACTCTCAGATAGGAGAGGCTCCCTCACGGGAGTCCTCGTAAATAAATCTCCTCTGGTGCTCCCAGAAGGGAGAGGCTCCCTCACGGTGGAGTCCTCGTAAATTTTCCTTCCTCACCTATATACAATTCATAGATATACAATAGAAAGAAGGCAAAAATACTAACACATTCGCGGGAGGGGCCAATAAACAGTCAAAGTAATGAAAGAAGCAAGAGCTCCAGGAGAGCTCCTAAAGGGCGCCCTCTCTGGGCTCTGGAAGGACACCCCTTAAGCTCCTAAAGGGCCCCCTTCTGTGCCACGGAACGATGCCCCCTAACCTCCGTACAAACATTTCAGGCCATTCCGGAAGAACTAAGGCTTCCTCCCAAAGGGAATGATCCATCTTCACACAAAGTATGAAAAAGTCTCCTCCAACAAGAAATCATACTCAAATACTACAAGTCAAGCACGAAGAAGAAAATACGCATAAGGAAAAGCACAAGTATAAGTATAACATAACTCCGGAGCTAGAGGTGGAATATCAAAGCCCGCGGGCAAATATGGAAACAAAATAAGAGAACCAGAAACCGAACAGTCGGTGATGCCTCAGCTCCTAAACGGAAATGAAGAAGGACCAGAATCCAAAATCCGACCCGAAATATGTGAAAACTTCGGGGGAAATGGGGTAAAATGGAAGAAGAATAGATTGGGGGGGCTTGGGCCAACCCCCGGGGATGCACCTTTTCTTGCACGGGAGGGTGCCAAGGGGGCACCCTTGCCCACTCCAGGGAGACGCCTCAGAGCGCCCCATCTCAACTTTCGGACTCTCATCCTCTCCTCACTACTCATGGCACTCCACTCCTCACTCCAACTCTCAAGGGGAGTTTCCTAAATTTTTAAGAAAATTTCACTAAGTGTTCTACCAAGCAAGGAAACTGAAAGACATGGTCAACGCTGAGCTCCCTCATGGGGAGTGGTCAAAGCTTAGTTCCCTCAAGGGGAGTGTCCTCATAAACTAAACCCCTCCCGGCGCTCCTAGGGGGAGGGACTCTCTTACATGGGGGTCCTTGCAAGTCTCAAAGGAATCTCAAGACAAGCCAAACACAATATCGATTTAGCTCCCGCACTACTCTATTCTCCCGCAACACCGGATCTGAGGGGCTTATGCTGGGGGTAAGAAAGATATTTAATAATTAATATATAATTCAGCTTATATATTGGAATAATGTTAATTGCCCAATAAGCTATTAATGGAATAACCAGGTCCAAAGAAGTCTGGGACTGCCCCACAGGCCAATTTCTCCTACACAACCCACAGAGCCCATCATCTAGGTATATAAAGGTCCATCCTCTAATTCTCTCATAATCACTCTTACACATTAATTTAGTATTCGTTTACTGTCTTAATTTCTCTCTCGATCATTGTGCTGACTTGAGCGTCAAAGGGGCTTCCCTAGGACAACCCTGAGGCTCGTCTAATGTTTGCATGTGTACAGATAAATTTCCAATTAAAGAGTTGCTTGCTCCTGGAGAAGAAAACTTGGAAGATTGTCCCCTTGGGAAGAAGGAGACTTTGGACTTTTATCAAAATCCATAAATTGGAGTTGCCCTAAGAAGCAGCATCATGATCTAATGCATTGAAAAAAACATGGAAACAATCAAGAAACAACAGAACACCATTAAAAACTATATAGAATCAACCCAAAAATAATATAAAAAAACATATACCATATGAACAAAAAGAGCTTAAAAATAGGTAAAAACTATATTGAAACAACGAAAACTACATGGAAACAATAAAGAAACATCAGAACAACATTAACAACAATATGTAAACAACCCAAAAACAACGTAAACGATACAGAAAACACCACATGAATAAAAAGAGGTTAAAAATAGGTAAAAACTATATTTACACATTGAAAACTACATATGGAAACACTAAAAAGAATTATTAGAACAACATTAAAAATATTATAGAACAACACACAAACAATAGAAATGATATACAAAACAATACATGAACAAAAAAAAAATGTAAAAAATAGGTAAAAGTTATTTTGAAACACCGAAGCAACATAAAAACAACCAAGAAACAAATATAAACAACATTAAAACAACAAATATAACATATAAAACAATACATGAACAAAAAAACTAAAACAAAACATACAAATAACCAACAAATATGCAGGAGTGCCAAAAAATCAAAAAAGGAGTTCAAAATTGATAGAAGCGTAAATAGTGTCTTTTTCCCAAAATTGGAGTATTATCGGCAATTTCTCAATAATAATTTAAACACATGCCACTCATGGGTTGGAAATAGCCAGGATGTGTTCTTGAGACCAAATGTTCTCAAGTTCGAACCGTGCACTACTTCTGCACCATCTGGTCGAGCTTGTCGCACAGAGCTTGCCTAGTGTGGTTTAGCTTGCTGATGTGGTTTATGTTGGAAAATAACTGGGTTAATGTATATCAAACGACTGCAGAAATTTGAGCAGAGTGACAGAAAGAAAGTTGTAGGCAAGAGTTGGACTCTTCGTCTTTAAGACGAAATTGCCCCGCTCACGCTGTTAACGAAATCTGGCAATCACCTCCCAAGAAACAACGACTTACGTCTTGTGATAGCAACACTACAAATAACAAGACACTTCGAACTTTATAGTATTTTTGAACTCTCAGATAAGGATGGCAATGGGGCGGGTCTAGGCGGGTCGGCCAGGACCCAGACCCGCCCCGTGCCTAGAATGGGGCGGGGTGGGGCGAGTCGACCCGTTCTGCCCCGCTTTAAATTAAATTAAATTTAAAAAATGAAAATAAAATAAAAAATATATTTTTATAAAATGTTATTTACAAAATTTATTATTATCAATTTATAAATATTAGATATAATATAAAAAATACATAAAAATTATATTATATTATATATTATATATACAAAATATATATTAAAAAATATTTTAAATATAAAAATACTAGGCGGGGCGGGGCGGGGCGACCCAAATGGGGGGGGGCCAGGGCGGGTACCCGCGGGCTAGGTCGAAATTGTCATCCCTACTCTCAGAGCTTATGCAAAATGTATGATGAATTTCGAAATTTTCAAGTGATGAAATGAGTTCAGGGGACTGCCTTTTATAGAGCTTCATATGCCTTTTCAGACTAGGTGAGACCCCTGGTTCGAATCGACCAGGACTATCAGATCACGCCCTGTGATTAATAGCTGCGATCTGATGGTCCAGATCGCATCTAACTAAAGGTACTTGCCCCTTGGTACGCACATCTGCACACTGGACAGTCGTGTCCAGTCATGGTGTCCCGTTAGTGAACAGACGTGTCCATTCAGTGCCACGTGTTGCCACCCGGATGATTCTGCCAAGTCACTACCACATGAGCTGTCATGCCACTTCACCGAGCCACTGGACTGAATCCTGGTTCGATTTTTCAAAATTTTAAGGCTCCTCAAAGCTCTCTAAAGCGCCCAATGCGACTATGTGCGATGTGCGCGGGTCTGGCTCCGGCTCGGACGGTGCTCCACACCGTCCTCAGTGCTATTTGAGCTAGCTAAAGTCAAAATTGATTTGATCCATTAGGGTGGATCATAAGGAGCTCTACTCCTTATTAGAGGCAAAACTCTTTATAAATTAGTCAAACATTTAATATATTTCTTCTGTGGGATATGGCTTTCCATATTCTCACTCTTTTATATTCCATGTATAAACGGCATTTAAGTGGCTAACTTTCCGCATATATTTCTCATTCACCCGATATTGTTTTTGAGAAATTCAAAATACTAAACTCATCTACCCGCGGTGTAGATTATGCTTATCTCATTATTTCATACAACAAATAAATGAACCCACTATATTAATTGGTCAAAATCGGGTTAAAATCCAATTTTTAAAACCAATTTCAACCATTTTCGAGCTATTACATTAAGCCCAAAGGTTTATCCAGTGAGCACTCGATGGAAGGCTGCTAGTTCTGTCATAAAAAAAATAAAAATTATTAAACACCTAGTATAAATAAAAGAATATTCCTCTTCCTCGTTTGCATACCATATATTGCCTATAATAAGTTTATAGTTTAATATAAGAATGTTTCCAAGAATGGCCATGAATGCATATTATGCTATATTTATATGTACCTCTAGAATCATGAATGTGTCTAGGCCATGATCGTTACAACTAAGTTTAGGAATGACTGTAAAGTGGGTTTCAAATCGGTCTTTGTAATAATCTCCTTCTATTTGGGGTGGACCCAAACTCGATCGAACATGTAAATATCTAATTTTGAGGTGGAACAGTTTAGGGTGATTATAAATTTAAGAAGAGCAAGTCTTTTGTGAGACGGTCTCACGGATCTAAATCCGTGAGACGGACCTCCTAAGGGCTCCGTCTTGAGAACATGAACCATGAAAATAAATTTAAAAATAATAATGAACCATGAAGAAACAAAAATAAACCCTAAAAACATGAACCATGAAGAATAAACCCGAAAAACAAAAATAAACCCAAAAAATAAAAAATAAACCCTAAAAAAACTAAAAATCCTAAAAACCCAAATCAATTAAAAATAAACCCAGGAAACAAAATAAACCCTAAAAAAACAAATATAAATCCTAAGAAAAATAAAATCGAAAAAAAACCTTTAAAACTTTGTGTAAGGGCTCAGTCTCACGGATCTAAATCCGTGAGACCGTCTCACACAAGTTTTTGCCATTTAAGAAACCGCCTGATCCGTCTCAACTGCATCACATCGCCACATTGGTTCTGAATTTTCGATTACAAATGCGATTTAAAATATTTAATGGAAATTATATTCTTGTTGGTGCAATTGCGGTTTCAGAACTGAAAAATGGGCCCAAAACCACATCGCTCTTGTAAAATTTAAAGAGTAAAATAAAGGAGAAATTACATAAAATACCATTTTTCGGTAAATATACCACAAAATACACTTTTATGACTTTTGTACCTAATTTTTTTCCATTTGTACCTGTTTTTTCCTTTTTTTACGCTCTAATTTTTTTTGATTATTTTTACATTTTTTTACGTTTTTTTTCCTGTATTGCTTTATATGTTATATATGTTGTTTCGATATTGTTCAAGTTTGTTTCTTTGTTGTTTCTTTGTTGTTTTGATGTTTCAAAACAACTTTTACTTATTTTTTATGTTGTTTTTTGTTAATGTATTATTTTGTACATTGTTTCTATTGTTTCGGTGTTGTTCAATAATATTTTAATGTTGTTCTAATAATTATTTTGTTGTTTCCATGTTGTGTTCAATGTGTAATACAATTTTTACATATTTTTAAGCTCTTTTTATTCATTTGGTATTTTTAATATTTTTTATTTTATTTCTGGGTTGTTTTCATACCGTGTTTAATGTTTTTCCGATGTTTCTTTGTTGTTTCCATGTAGTTTTCGATGTTTAAATATAATTTTGACCTATTTTTAACTCTTTTTGCTCATATGGTGTTTTCTATATTATTTTTGGTTTGTTTCTATATTGTTTCCATGTTTTTTATGTTCTCATGCATTGGATTAAAAATTAAATTGTGTTTTTTTTTATTCATGTTGTTTCTATAATATTTTTAATTCATTTGGTTTTAATATATGTTGTTTTACGTGTATATTTTTTGATTTTTTATAGGACTTTGAGTATAAAATGGATTATTTAATGGGGGCAAAATTCATTTTTTTACTGAAATTTTATTGAAAGAAACATGTTCGAAACAATCTTGAAACAACAACGTAAAAAAGTTCGAAAATATTGGGGGGAGCGTAGATTAGGTCAAAAAAGTATCGGAAAGCTTAAAAGGCTGACATTGTCTCCAAAACGTTGGACAATTGTGTCAAAAGCCCTAAAATAAACGATCTTTGTCATTTCTTTAGTTGAATAATTAGACAATGAATATATTAAGAATTAATTCGGTGAATAATAATTTTTTATTTGCACTTTGCATTAAAAATAATGCATTACATATCTTTCTTTGATGTTGTAAAAATATATCGTGTTTTGTATTCAAAAGAACATATTATATAAATGCATTGTTTTGAATGTAATTGACTTAAAACAGAATGCAAGATGCATTCAATTTGCAAAATTCATTTTTCCTTCAAAACAAAACTTATCTTTCACTTCACTGGTATTTTGTTAATACCTTAAAAGAGAGAAATAATATTTTCTCTTATCAAAATCGTCTGTGGTTGCCCGCACTGTCCAAAATCACACTTTTGATTTAACTTAGTAATATCGTCCGACACCACTGCCACTGCCACCGCTCAAAATTGCATAAGGCATTTCAGTTTGAAATTTCTTAAAAATGTTCCAAACGCCACCGTGGTCACCTACTTGAGTCTAAATTTATAGAATTTGAGGTGGGGTGAGCACATTTTGGTATCTGTGCAGAAATTGAAATCCCGTACAAACGCAAATCAAATTAAAAACATTAATTTGATACTCGATAGTCGATAGTCGATATGCATTTTTTCGGAATATCAATATTTGGTTGTGTCGATATTTATGTACGGAATACCCTACCGAACTAAACACCAAATTTTATTTAGTATTTCTTTTTTTTGGATTTTAAGCTTGTGGTTAATTTGATCTAAACAAATTTAAGTAATTGCCGAATCGAACCGATTACAATTATTGTAGTTCGTATGGTATTGGGTATGGTAAAGTCCTTGTCGAAATTTTATTTTGGTTCGGTACGATATATACATTTATATATATAGGGTTAAGATCAAATATGGCAGATGGCTTACCGTGTGCCAGTGTGGATTAATCCAATCCATCCATACATTTTATTCAATGGTCTAGATTGCTATTAAAAATAATTGATTTATCAATTAATTAATAGGTGGAAAGGGCATAATAGTTACTAGCAAAATGCCAGAAATCACGCCCCTACAATCAAGGGAAGGGATTGATTAATATCACATTTTCATAACTGAAATTGTGCACCATTTTAATTGCTGAACTGTACACCATTTAATAACTAACTGTACACTATTTTTATATCTAACAGTGCATCATTATCATTGTATAACTAATTGTACACCATTCAATCCCAACGATTTTTATGGAATTTGATTTTACAATTGTTCCCGTTTTTCATTCAATTGTGGTTTACTCATAATGATGTACAATTAGCTATACAATGATGCACTTTTAGATATAAAATGGTGCACATTGAGTTATTAAATGGTGCACAGTTCAACTATTAAAATGGTGCATAATTCAGTTATGGAAACATGATCTTTATCACATTCATGATTGTAGGGCGTCATTATGGGAAGGTGGTTACACAATTTGGTCTTTATAGGGTTTTTAAATGATGTACAATTAGTTATACAATAATGCATTGTTAGATATAAAATGGTGCACATTTAAGTTATTAAATGGGAAGATGGTTATATCATTTTGTCTTTATCTTGTTTTTAGATGATGTACAATTAGTTATACAATGATGCACTGTTAGATATCAAATGGTGTACACTCAGTTATTCAATGGTGTACAATTCAACTATTAAAATGGTACACAATTTCAGTTATAGAAACGTGATATTAATCAATCTCTTGATTGTAGGGGCGTGATTTATGGCATTTTTCTAGTTACTATTATGCCCTTTCCACCTATTAATTAATTGATAAATTAGTTATTTTTAATAGCAATCTGGACCATTGAATAAAAGGTGTGGATGGATGGGATCAATCCACACTGCCACACGGTAAGAGACTGCCACACGAGATTCCATCCTTTATATATATATATATATATATATATATATATATATGTAGGATTTTGATCTGGTGAGTCCACATAAATTATGTGAGTATGTGAGACCAAATCTGGAACGTTGACTTATTTTTTTAACGGTCTAGATTAATCAGTTTTTGTCCTTTTTTAAAGATTAATTTATTGAAGAAAATGACTTTTTGGTAAATCCAACTTTATATCAGTTATTAGGGAGGGAGTTATATCTGGTAGTGGCTTTTCACATTCCTAGAATTAAGGGAACGTGATTCTCTCTCAAATCTTCTACTCTCTCTCAAACTCCCTCTCGGTACTCTCTCCACCCGTCCCCCATTCATCATCTCACATATTCACTCTATCTATTTTCCTTCATCGCCTAAACCCTAACTTCAAACGCAAAACCCCCATATTCTTCATGAAATCATCAATGACGACTCAGAACAGAAACCCAGACGTTGCACAAAACGACCACATCAAAAATCCAAAAACGAAACCTGTAACAAATACAATAACCCTAAGAAGCTCCGACGGCCATGTATTTGAGGTCCCCGAAAATGCCGCCGTTTTATCCATAACCCTCAACAACCTATTGGAAGACGGCTGCATGGAAAACATAATCCCCGTCCAAAACGTCAATGGAAAAACCCTATCCACCATCCTCGTCTTCCTCAACGCGCGCTGACTGTGGAAAATGATTTAGAGGCAAAGAATGAGGAGAAATCAAGCGGGAATACTCGTGTAGTTGGGAAGGTGTTGATCCAGATGATACGGTTTGTTGGTTTTAAGGGTGTATTGTTGCATTTGGGTAAGTTCATATGTTGGTAAAATTCTCTATTTTTGAGTTGGGTTAAATTGCTGCGTTTTTGAGTTGGATGATGTAAGTCAAAGAGATGCTGTGTTTTTGGATGATGTAAATTGCTATGTTTTTTATTTTAGTTTTTGCTGTAATAGGAAGAAATTTTAGGAAAATATGGTTTAAGAATTGCTCTGTTTTGTTAAAGTATGTGGCAAATGCTTATTGATTTTCTGAATATTGCTTATCTATGTTTTTTTTTCACTGCTTAGGTAGGCTCTGTTTACTGTTTTTAAGTTGATAGGCTTTTTAATTTAAAAACAAATTGGGGAAATAGAGATTAATTAGGAGTGTTCTGTTTTAATTGAAAAAATAAATTGGGGAAATATGGGTTAATTAGGATTCCTACATTTTTTATGTATTGGAAACTGCTTATTGAGGTTTTTAGCAATGCTTATTCAAGTTTGTTTAATTGCTTACGTATGATTTATATTCCACTTAAAATAATTGGTGAAACATGGGTTAAATAAGATTGCTCTTTCTCTTATATTCACTGCTTATATATGGTTGTTTTATTGCTTATGTATGCTTTATATTCTGCTTATATTAATTGCCGAAATATGGTTAAACCTGGATTGCTATTTTTTTATATTTTAAACATATTTTTGACTGATCATTGATGCTTTTAATTATGCTTATATATGATTGTTTTAATGCTCATGTATGCTTTATATTCTGCTTATTTTTCATATAGTTGACTGGTGCTTTTTCTTGATAGATTTTGGTTTGGAAATGACAAAAGATAGTAGGAAAGGCCGCAAGGAAATATGCAACTGCAATTTGTTTGGATGATATGAATGAGCATAGGGAGTTGAATTTGGGAGAGGTGAAGAAGTTTGCTGGAACTTTATGTTTTTTATTTTGGATCAAATGGTTGAATATTGTGGTATTTTATTTGAATTTATATTTATGGTTGGTTTTGAGTAGTCGATGTACATGCGTAGTTTGCTATAGGAATGTTTCGAGTTAGTTGCGTATTTTCTTTGATTAAAGTCCAGTTTTTGGTATAACATACGTTGTGTTATGCATAATTGAGTACATGGACAAATTATTATTATTTTTTTTGGCATCATGAACAATTTGATCAAAAAGCAGTAAAAACAAGCATACATAAGTAGTACTTAATACGTCAATAAGCAGTAAAACATATGGACTAAATAAGCAATTTGTTTGGTTCCTGGACAATTTGCTCAAAAAGCAATAAAACAAGCACACATAAGCAGTACTTAATACGTCAATAAGCAGTAAAACATATTGACTAAATAAGCAATTTATTTGGTTCATGAACAATTTGCTCAAATAGTAGTAAAACAAGCTTACATAAGTAATGCCTAATGCGTCAATAAGCAGTAAAACATATGGACTAAATAAATAATTGTTTGGTTCTTGAACAATTTGCTAAAATCCAATAAAACAAGCACACATGAGCAGTACTTAATACGTCAATAAGCAGCGCCCCAAATTGCTCTCTCTTAAACACAGACACACATTAGTTGTGTTTGTAGTCCATATGCAACAATTACTCAATAGACAAGCACTATGAGTATATTATATAAGCATATTGTTTTTTTTTTTTTTGCATAGCATCACAATTTCTATTATGTGTTTCTAATCAGCAAACTATATTTAATGTGAGAACGCAAAATACAGTAAATAAATAAGCAACATTTTCCATATTCACAAGCAATTGTATATGAACAACTAAGCAACATTCTAAATAATCGCGGGTAACTGCTACTATTGTGGGCAACTGCTCCTATTTTCATGGGATTTAATTGATTTATCAAGATTAATATCATGGTCCGTAAGGTAATATAGAACCAATTATGGGTAACTGCTCCTATTTTCATGGGATATACTAGATTTAGTCAACCCCCTATTTTTTACATGGACTAGTTTGCCCCATTTCGGTTTTATTAAATATTTTATAAACATTAAACATATTTTAATACTAACCATTCAAATAGGTATATTCTGTGGTCTATATTTGGTACTATGTACTCATATATATATATATATATATATATATATATATATATATATCACAAAAACTTGCGTGAGACCGTCTCACGGATCTAGTTCCTTGAGACGGAGCCCCATTTTACTAAAACCAACCCGCTGACCCACCCGCCCTGGATCAGGACCTACTCGCCGATCAGGACCGGCCGCCCGAGCCCAAATGAGAGGTCCCATTTGTAAAAAACACTCTGAACCCGCTATTTTCCCTCCATCCCAATTCCAAACCCTTTCTCCCATCTCTGTTTCATCTCTCCCGCTCGAGCTCATGGTTTTTTCCCCGATTTCTGCTCGGTTCGCTAGGTTTTCTTGCGCGATTCCTCAATTTGTCAACTGGTAAGTCATCTTTTCCGTTTTTCTTCAATTTTTATGGTTTTTTTCTCCCTTTTTCTTGATTTTTTTAGTTCAACTTTTCTTGCGATTTGTTAACCGTGTAGTTTCTACGCTTTTTCTTCGTTTTTTTCCCTTTTTTGTTCAGTTTTCAGAGTTTTATGTTCTCATTTTATCTAGGGTTGGCGTTCAGGGGTTGGTTTGGTGTACAGGGGGTGGTGTTGGTGTTCGATTTTTCCATTTTTCTTTATTTTTCTCCGTTTTTGTTGATTTTCGATTCTTTCTTGTGTTGGGGTTGTTATGTTCTCGATTTGTTTAGGGTTTATGAGTTTTTTATGTGAAATTCATTTTAGTGTTCATAAAGTAGTCATGTTAATTTCTTCTTATTAGATTTATATATTTTCAGTATTTTAATCTGTGTTTTTTTTTTTATATTTTTGCAGTTTTAAGCTAAAAAAAGTTGTTTGTGCACATTTATATATATCCCCTGTGATAATGGAAGAAGATCCTAAAACACCTCATACTCGTATGCCGATTGTCCCGGAAACAGGGTATTACAAAATGAAGGCACGCATGACGGTTTCTCCTATAAAAAAGAAACTCGCCCCGAGAAATGAAAAAGATATTCCCGAAAAAAGGAAAGCTAAGGAAAATGAAAATATTCAAGCAAAAGATTCAAAGCCTATTCCAAAGAAGAGAAAAGTACCACAAAAGACTGAAAAAGAAGAGGAAGATAAAACTAGGTATAGTCACTATTTAATGCATGATTATATTGTGTTGTTTTGATGTTTCTGTGTTAATTCATTTGATTGTATTTACTGTTGCAGTGGAGATGATAGGAATAGCTCTGATGTGGAGGTAACCATAGAGAAAAGGCGAAAAGCCAGGTAACATATGCTTTCATATAGGAGTATCACTTTTCATATGAAAAGTATCATTTTTTGTGTTGAAAGTATCACTTTCTGTGTTAAAAGTATCACATAACCGAGTATCACTTTTAACATATTTTTTGTGTTATGGAATTACTTTCATATAGAAGTATCACTTTCTGTGATAAAAGTATCACCTTTTATGTTAAAAGTATCACTTTTCCTGTTAAAAGTATCACATAACTGAGTATCACTTTTAACATACTTTTACATAGAAGTATTAGTTTATGTGTTAAAAGTATCACTTCTTGTATTAAAAGTATAACTTTATGTGTTAAAAGTATCACTTTCCGTATTAAAAGTATACTTTCATATAGAAGTATCACTTTATGTGTTAAAAGTATCACTTTCTGTATTAAAAGTATCACTTTTCCTGTTAAAAGTATCACTTAACTGAGTATCACTTTTAACATACTTTCATATAGAAGTATCACTTTATGTGTTAAAAGTATCACTTTATGTGTTAAAAGTATCACTTTTTGTATTAAAAGTATCACTTTTCATATCAGTTTGCATGTTAATGCTATTAAAAATGTCACTCTTTATGTGTTGCAGAGACTTTATCAGCCAATGTAAACCCCAAGATTTATGTGAGTTTCTGAAAAATTTGACTGATCAACAAAAGGCTGATGTTGTCAGTATAGGATTTGGTGGTTTGTTGAGTCTTCGTATCGATTCAGCATTCCCTATGGGTATTGTTAAAAATCTGGTAAAGAATTTTAATGGTACTAGTCGGATGTTGAAGTTCGACAATGCGAGTTTTGTTGTCACATCAGATGACATATGTGATCTTTTTCTATTGCCCAATAAAGTTGGGAATGATGTTCTGGAATTGGATCGGGGAGAGTATATTCTGTTGAGTCGTGAGTTGAAGGAGAAGTACGACATCGACGCAGATTGTTTGGTTTACAAGGTTAAGAATGTTATTGAGAGTAGGTTGGTGGATGGCGGTGATGATTTTAAGCGCCTTTTTGTTATTTACTGCTTGTCTTCTTTTTTGAATCCGAGGACGAATCGGAAAGTTGACTTGCATGCGATTAGATCAGTCATCGATGTGGAGAAAATAAGGGACTATGACTGGTGTTCGTATGTTTTGAAAAAGCTGTGCACAGGGGTGGATACAATAGGAATCCCAGAGCTAAATACATCAGTTGGTGTGTTTTGGTCTTATTGTTTTTGTATTTCCATAGATTGAAGTGGCAGGGAAACGCTGAACCATCCACACTACCACTGATATCTCACTGGACCCCCGATAAGCTGAGGAAAAGAATAAAGCAATAAAGCTCTATTGTTGTGCTAGGGCAGGGTGAATGGGTAACGGATACATACCCTGTTAGCTCGAGGAAAAATGCACGGTTGAGAAAGTGGCGGTTGGGAAAAATGAGACAGGTGGAAAAAATAGGGCTAAGAAAGAGAAGGTTGGGAAAAATGCATACGAAGAGGACGAACAAGAAGATGTTCAAGTTGGTGATGATGAATATATAAATTTGAAACTACCAAAGGGGAAGGAGCTCGACGATGAAGAGTTGGAGAAGCTGGCTAGGGATGTAAGTTCATTTAAAGTATCAGTTTTTACTTGAAGGGAAGAGTATCCCTTTTTACTTGAAAAGTATCACTTTTCACTTGAAAAGTATTACTGATCACTGTAATACTTGGAAGTGAAAAGTATCACTTTTCATGTGAAAAGTATCACTTTTCATGTGAAAAGTATCACTTTTCACTTGAAAAGTATTTACTAATCAGTGTAATACTTGGAAGTGAAAAGTATCATTTTTCATGTGAAAAGTATCACTTTTCCTGTGAAAAGTATCACTTTTCACTTGAAAAGTATTACTAATCAGTGTAATACTAGGAAGTGAAAAGTATCACTTTTCCTGTGAAAAGTATCACTTTTCACTTGAAAAGTATTACTAATCAGTGTAATACTTGGAAGTGAAAAGTATCACTTTTCATGTGAAAAGTATCACTTTTTCTGTGAAAAGTATCACTTTTTCATGTCAAATATTAACATATTTCTTCATATTTTTGTAGAATGTTCACAAAGCTTTTTTGATGTGCAAGAGTTTAATCTTGTTACACAATTCCATATGGACGAGTTCAGAAAATTGAAAAATGAGATGACACAAGAGAAGCAAGTGAAGAAAGATACAATTTCATCTCCGCACTCGTCAATCTCTGAAAGCTGTTTTCACATTCTGTAAGTTGGTGTGGTTGTGAATAAGCACATTTGTAATGTTCGAGCATTTTGTTGCCAGTTTTAGAAATAGGCTTATTAGAGTATCACTGTGTTTTAAAAAGTATCGTTGCTTGTTTTAAAAGTATCACTTTCTGTTAAAAAAGTATCGTTTTTGGGTTGAAAGTATCACTTTTTGTTAAAAAAGTATCATGTCATGATGTATAGCCTCCAGTTGGAAAAGTATCACTTTCTATTAAAAACATTTTTGGGTTAAAAGTATCACTTTTGTTAAAAAAGTATCATGTCAAGATGTATAGCTTTCAATTGGAAAAGTATCACCTTTTGGGTTAAAAGTATCACTTTTTGTTACAAAAGTATCATTTTTTGGGTTAAAAGTATCATTTATTGTTAAAAAAGTTTAATCTCATTAAAGTATAACTTTCAATCGAGTATCACCTTTTGGGTTAAAAGTATCACTTATGTTACAAAAGTATCACTTTTGTTAAAAAAGTATCATAGCATAATGTGTAGCTTTTAATTGGAAAAGTATCACCTTTTGGGGTTAAAAGTATCACTCTTTGTTACAAAAGTATCATTTTTTGGGTTAAAAGTATCATTTAGCGTTAAAAAAGTATCATCTCATTAAAGTATAGCTTTCCATTGGAAAAGTATCACCTTTTGGGTTAAAAGTATCACTTTTTGTTACAAAAGTATTGTTTTTTGGGATAAAAGTATCACCATCATTTATATAATCAAGCTAAAAATTCAATAATAAAAGTCAAGAATCCAATACTAAAAATCAACAATTCAATACTAAAAATCAACAATTCAACAATACTAAAAATCAACAATTCAATACTAAAACAAAAGAGGAATACTAAAATAATCGAGGATTAGGAGTCTTTGAACCAAACTCCTTGGATGGATGTGAGCTTGTTGTATCACTACTTTTCTTCTTCTTGTTTTTCTGCTTAAAATGCCCCTTGATCCTTTGCCTTCTCCCCTTTGTAACTGAACGTGTAGGATCCAGTATACTGTTAGAAGAATTAGAAACCTCATGTTGTCCCGTAGAATTCAGTGTATTCATCAATGCATCAACAGCTTAAGAACCTTTATTGTAGCCATCTTCGATGATTCTTCTCGCCTCCTCATTGTCTTGGCATTTTAGAATAAGATTATAATAGTTTCGTGCCATTTCATGCCGCCAAGGAACACAATCCTTCGGTTTGTGAGAACTTTCAGCCATCTTATTGAACTTCCCCCACAACTCTGTTTTGACAAATTTTGTCCATCTTTTGACAATGTAACACTCAGGAATCTTGGAGATAGAATGCATATGAAATACTCTTAAGCTATGACAACAGAGTAAACCACACTCCTCAAATTTCTTACAAGAACAGTTTATGAGCATATTTAAACAATCATACACCACACGATAACCGCAACCCCCATCACTTGGCATTGAAATGTCATAAACCATGATGTTTTCTTCAACACGCACAATGATGCATTCAGTAGAGATACTTTTAATAAACTCACTCTCAAACTCTTTAAAAAGGGTCAATGTATATACCTCAACAACATGTTTCAACATTCCAGTCAATGGTAGTACAGACGTCGGAATTGATCTTGAGCACTGGAATTCGTTTTCTTTTTCATTGTTCCTCCAACGCTTTAATGTTCCTTGAAAAATTCCATAAAATTCAGTCAGAGTTGTTGTTTTCTTTGCATTAAATCCTATTGCGCTGTTCGTACTCTCACTCCTTTGTGAAGATAATATTCCCGCAGAAAAAATATCATTGCTTAATACAGTACACCATTTCTCCTTCAAATCTTACATGCGCCGAAACCAAGAATCATGCAATTCATACTCCGAAATCATAGAATTCCAGCAAATTTCAAAGTCTCTTTCATCAACACAACCAGTCAAACATTTATTGAATGCTTCTTTGAAAGAATTATTTTTTTTCAAACGTCCAAACCGACTTATAGCATTCTGGTGAAGGTGCCAAAGACATAGCCTGTGCTTTGTCTGAGGAAAAACCTGCACAGAAGAAATAAAACAAAATTAACCATATATGTTTTGAGGGAAAAGTATCTAATTTTCATGTTAAATTATCACATTTATAGCTAAAAGTATCACTTTTAGCTATAAAAGTATCACATACAAAAGTATCACAGACAAAATTAACCATATATGTTATGAGGGAAAAGTATCTGATTCTCATGCTAAAGTATCACTTTTATAGCTAAACGTATCACTTTTAGCTATAAAAGTATCACTTTTAGCTATAAAAGTATCACAGACAGACAAAAGTATCACAGACAAAATTAACCATATATGTTCTGAGGGAAAAATATCTGATTCTCATGCTAAAGTATCACTTTTATAGCTAAAAGTATCACAAAATTATCAGATTATTGTCATAAAGTATTTACCTTTTCAATTGCATTGCTTATTGCCGTGTCTTGATCGGTGAACAAAGTTACGGACATTTTCCACCCATTGATTTTGTAAAGACTTGAAAAAGCCACTCAAATGATTCAGATTTTTCATCGATAAAAAAGCACACCCAAACATGACGTTTTTCGGTGGTTGTTGACCCCAACAAATGGCGCACAAATCAAGTTGTATTTATTCGTGCGATATGTTGTATCAAATATCATAACGTCACCGTATATCTTGTAGTCTTCCTTCATCATGGAATCCCTCCAAAATACATTAGATAATCTACCAAATTCATCCAACTTCGCCTAAAAAAGAAATCCTCCTCTTCGACATCTTGTTGATATAAGATGTCAATTAACGTCGTGTATCGCCACCTTCTATTGCTTTCATTTTCAATCTATTAACAAAATTCAAATGGTCTTTCAAAGTATGACCAAGGCATTGTTCGCCCCGCATCGTGTACCATATAACGGTAAGATTGAGTGGCTTTCATCCCACAAGATATCATATCCTCAATAGCTTTGCCTTTTTCATTTGTAATGACTCTCTCGTAACGTTGTAAATGGCTCCATTCTCGTTTTCTTGTGAGTTGATGGTTGTGTTCCACAATATCTTTGAACTACCTCGTAAAGCCCTCTCCATTTAACTTTACTCTCATTGAAGCTTTACATCCGGTCGTGTAACATTAGCCTTTTTCTTTTCGGCTCCAGATTGCTTAAATCCAGCATAAGAACATACATAGTATTTCTCAACAACTCCTGTTTCAATTTGTAGATTTTCTAGTAGTCGATTTTTCGTACACTAAACCCAACAAAGACGAGCATGACGACAATACAACCTGATGCATATCCTAATTGTTTTTCTTGTTATATGTAGAAGACAACCACTGACATCAAACTCACTTTCATCTTCATTATCAATTCCAGCCTCATTGGAATTACTGACTTTATCACCCTCATCACTAGAGGCAATAATTGTGACACCTAAATATAATACTTTTGGTTAGAAATGTGATACTTTTAATTGAAAAAGTGATACTTTTTACTAGAAAAGCAATACTTGAAAAATCAAGTGATACTTTTGGTTAGAAATGTGATACTTTTCATTCAAAAAGTGATACTTTTCACTTAAAAAGTGATACTTTTTAATAAAAAAGTAATACTTCAAAAACTTAATTGACAACATCTAAGCGTAATACTTTTGGTTAGAAATGTGATACTTTTCATTCAAAAAGTGATACTTTTCACTTAAAAAGTGATAATTTTTAATAAAAAAGTAATACTTCAAAAACTTAATTGACAAAAAATGGGAAGCACATTACCTTCAGCTTCTTGGAGTGTTGTATCATTTGCATTCGTGGTGGCAATATTAACTTCGTCATTTTGAGAAGCAAAGACCAAGAATTGTGACAACATCTAAGCATAATACTTTTGGTTAGAAATGTGATACTTTTCATTGAAAAAGTGATACTTTTCATTGAAAAAATGATACTTTTTACTAGAAAAGCAATACTTGAAAAACTGAAGTGACAAAAGATAGGCAATACATTACCTTCAGCTTCTTGGAGCATTACATCACAATTATCATCTGTGTCAATTTTGATTTCATCACCCTCATCACTAGAGTCAATGACGGTGACAACATCTAAATGCAATACTTTTCATTAGAAATCTGATACTTTTGATTGAAAAAGTGATACTTTTAGCTATAAAAGTAATACTTTAGTCTTAATGGAAGAATTCATACCTTCTTTGGCAAGCTCTTTTATATTGTCCATTTTTGTTCTTCAACAAAACTTACACAGAAGCTGGAAAACAAAAAAGAAGAAAAAGTTTTTTCTTACAATAACAAACACCAATACTAACACAAATTTCATACATATATTTTTGTAACAAAAGGTAAATCGAATCGAAATTCTACATACCGTGTGACACAATGAGAAAACGCGAGCTGAGGCTTTTATGTTAATTGACGTCGATAGAGGGAGACAGAGAGAACACCAGCTGAGGATCTTTTTCACTTTCTACTGTTTCATTCGTCTCCAGCTGAGGGAGACGACCTATTTCTGGGGGAACACGAGCTAGGGCACGAGCTGAGGGAGACGACCTATTGATGGGGGAACACTAGCTAGGGCACGAGCTGAGGGAGACAACCTGTTGCTGGGGAAACACGAGCTAGGGCACAGGGTGGCTGGGCTGGGATTGGTTCGATTTTTGAAAACCTGGCGCGGTAACAGGGCTGGGCTGGGATTGGTTAATTTAAATCAGCGGGTTCTCAGCTTAGAAACAGGGTGTCGGGCGGGTTATTTTAAATGGAGCTCCGTCTCACGGATCTAGATCCGTGAGACGGTCTCACAAGAGAGTGCCCCTATATATATATATATAATGTTTTTAAAACATAATAACTTTGTGATCCCAACCAAATTAATGAAAATCGGTGGAAATGAATAGAGAAAATGTCAAAAAAAAAAAACAAAAAAAAAAAGAAAGAAAGAGAGAATGGGTTCGTGGAAATCGCCATATATTGTAATCATGTAGAAAGTGGTACGAAAAGCCAAAATTAAATTGGTAAAAGAAACAACAAGTAGCCCATTGATTAAGGTGGATTAAATTTAAATTTTGGTAAAAGCATATTGCTTCTAACTATAATTAGTAAAATATAACAAGTTGATATTGATTAAATAAATGATGATTAAGTTTGACTATTCTTTGTTTTCAAGAAAGTAATAAATATTTTGTCAAAAATAATAGCAATTAACGCACCACTTGTGTTCAGAGTTGAAACAACCGTTGAGGACTTAAAGTATAGGTTTGAGAACACTTATGTAAAAGTCCATTCAGAAAATTGACTTTTTAATAATTTTTTTTAAAAGTCTTCAATTTTGACTTCTCTAGAATAAGACTTTTTGGAGGATTGACTTATCCAAAACTTCATTATAAATTAATAACCAAACATCAATTATTATTAAAATAAATTTTTAGATCCAAAAGTTTATCTCAAAAATGATTTCAAACAAGCATAAAATAATTGCAGCGGCACAACATAAATAATCTGATCTTTGTGTTGAATAAACAAAATATAGTTGCATATGATACTCGGGTTCTATATATATTTTTAATTTTGTTTAAGAAGACTTGAAGGCCATTATTTGGGGGGAGGGGGACGAAAATATATTGCCTGGAAAAATTTGACAGATCGTCATAATTAAAAAAGTAAATTGCGTCTAAATTGCTAAATTAATCTGAAATATTATCATCGGTTCGTTGACAAAAAATTCTTGTTCTTGGGAGTAAATGAATGATTCCATGTTTGATTTTTCAGCTCATGTACCAAGGAAAAGACTGAGAAATGCATAAAATTAAATAATTCTCAATGTTATAGATAATTTCTAGTTTCTATAATGATAATACAAATATATATTGAGAAATATGTGAATCAGAACAATAAGCAAAAATTTAAGAGAGATATATGTATTTCGGTGTGTTTTCATTCAATGAACTTCAACAATTTATAGGCAAAAATGTATAACTATTCAACCACGTGTTTGGCAATTTTCTCCACTAGTTTTGCCAAAGTCCATTCAATTGATGCTAAAGTCCACATGATTGACAAATTATCACAACACTCCCCATTGGACGTAGCACTATATAAAGTTGGATGAGTATGCCTCGTTAAAAATCTCAAGCTGAAAAACCATGTGGAAAAAAATCGGACATAAGGGTAAAAGAGTACATTCTCAAATCCAAACTTTGTGCATAAGATACATCGTTAAAAACCTTAAGCTGGAAAAACCCAATGGGAGAAAAACAAAACATAAGGGCAAAAAACGTATAACGCACAATATAATTGCTCCCCTTGAAATGAAGAATATCAGCTGCATAATTGATCCATCAATCTTGCTTTGCATTAACTCTTCTCACTCCAATGCCGAAAACTAATTTTTCGAATGTAGACGTCGTTAAGGATTTTGTTAACAAGTCGGCTAGATTGTGACATGAGCAAATCTGCTGAATGTCTACCTCTCCATTTTTCTGGAGTTTATGTGTGTGGAAATTTTTGGGTGAAATATGCTTGGTCCTATCACCTTTTGTGTAACCACGATCACTTGTGCTATGCATGCTGCATTATCCTCATAAATAATAGGAGTATCTATAACTGGTTTCAACTGACAAGCATTTCGTATATGAGCTATAACTGATCTTAACCAAACACACTATTTGCCAGCTTCATGAGGAGCAATCATTTCAGAGTGATTGGAAGAAGTAGCAACTAATGTTTGTTTAGTGGACCACCGTGATATAGTCGTACCGTTATAGCAAAATAAGTAACCAATGCGTGATCGAGCTTTGTGCGGATCGAGATCTATATCCAAAGATCAAAGATAACCAACTAACCCAGAGTTAGTGGATTCCTTGGAATAGAATAACCCCAAATCTATAGTACCACTCAGATATCGAAAAATGTGTTTAATACCATTCCAGTATCTCCGAGTTGGCTCAGAATCGTATTGTGCAAGTATATTTCGCAAAAGAAATAACAGTCGAGGACATTGTGTTAGATACATTAATGCTCCAATAGCATTAAGGTAAGGCACTTCAGGACCTAAAATTTCTCATCAGATTCTTTTGGTCGGGATGGATCTTTCTCGGGATCTAAATTGTGCACAACCATAGGGGCACTTAAGGGTTGAACCTTATCCATATTAAATCATTTGAGTATCTGTTTAGTGTAAGTAGATTGGTGGACAAGTATCCCGTTATCTTTATGCTCTAACTCAAGACCAAAACAAAGTTTAGTTTTTCCAAGGTCTTTAACATCAAACTCTTTCTTTAGGTATTCAAAGAAACATTAGATAATTCTTCAAAGGTGCCAATCAAATTCATGTCATCAACTGTTAGGAATTTTATTGTTTAGATTTTGATGAATGCCATGTAAAACTTAGAATAGAAAGTTGGCACCCCAATTTTTGTTGTAAAATGCATTGTAACAATTAGAGAGCCAAGCAAGTGAGTCAAGTCGCCTACGCCTAACATGCAAGAAAACAATCAAGACTGAAGGAAGGAAGACTGTTTGTGAGACAACCGAGTATAGCAAAGAAGAGTAGACGGAACTCTACTAAAGATGCGGTGAGATGCACCAAGTGGAGTATCGGTCAAGTCAACTCAAGAAAAGCCAAGTCTCAAGTTGAAGTGATGGAAGAGTCATCCAATGATTGGAAGTCGACTCTAAGTCACCTGGGGAAAGCAAGGAAATGCGGTCAAGTCGAGATAATCAGAAAAGATCTGTTGTACGTAAATCAAGAAATTTACTTAAACAAGTAATATCTCCATACCACCTTTCTGAGTGCTCGGTCCCAGGAAGCGTGCAAAAGGAATGAACCAATGGGAAGCACCACACCGTGTCGAACTCGAAAAGGTGAAAGAACAATTCATACGAGGAAATGGCAATTCCAAGAACTCGCAACAAGACAAGCCAACGATCGCGTAAGTGACTTTCAAAAATAAGCCTATCTCTTCAACGGGCAAATTTTTGAAAGTTCACTATAAAAGGCCGAGGAGTTTGTTTGAGAAGAGGATGATGACACACATGTGAGATATACAAGCATATTAGAAAAATGAAACATTCTCAATCCTCAAGCCCACATTACGAAGAACATCAATCCAACACTCACCGTGAAGGAAAGATAACTTCAATCGGTTGAAGAGGAAAATAATCGAAAACAAGGGGTCTACATTCCGGGAAGGATTGTAGGAAGGTTCAAGGTTGAACCAAGTCTTAAGCTTTTGGAGGGCTTCGTGATCAAATCCAAAGAACTTGAGCAAGTGAGTAGTAGTAGCAAGGCGGTACGCCTGTGAAGAAAGTCGAGTCATAAGAGAAGCCAATCGAGTGATCAAGGCGTCTCGCATCGAGTCCCAAAGGATCAAGTCATTTGTGTGATCAAGACTTGTATCCGGATGTACGACTTTGTAAACCGATCATTACTTAGTGGATTCCTCCGGGGAGTTGGAGAAGAGAGGAGTAGAAGAATTACCCCATCTTCGAACTCTATAAAAATTTCATTGTGTCATTTACATTTCAACACTTTAATTCCTGCATTTTTAATCGCTTATATCTCACGATAAATTTGATATCCACTTGATAATACTAGTACTAAACCTAGCACTAAACTCTTGCTTAATCAAACTTAAGGGTGTTAATTCTTCCCTGAAAACAAAACCCACTGTTGAGTTAATTTATAATCAACCGTGAGTTATTCCATCAACGGCTCGATTGAGTGCGTTGAGAGACTAACTCTCTTGATTGACTAAATCGATCATTGTCCATCAAGGGCACTGTTGTGTAGAATCAACTATGTATATTTAAAAGGACTAAATCGAAAATTTGGTAAGGTTTATTCAACTCCGGATGTAGTTGATGAAACGACCAAGTCTCTTTCAAGAAGCGATCAGAGAGGCAACTCAAGACACTTGTAGTTCACACAAACAAACACAGAAAGAACCCGCTAGAGCGGATAGTGATGTAATGATCCTATCTCCACCTTACCCAGACATCCAAAATCGTCTGCGTGAGTGGAGGAAATGGAAGTTGAGTAAGTCAAGGAACAGTTCCAACGACGAGTTTATAGAAGAAGAAGAGGAACTGCTAAATTTCCTGGACTAAAGATCGTGCTCCCAAAGACTTGATGAAGACAATCGCATAGACATCCCGCAAATTTTCAAGGAAAAGGAGTGAGAAAAGCAAGCCGAGGAAGCCGAGGCACGCGAGAAGGCTAGCATCGCCCTATCTCCCGGCACCACAACACACACATCCTCTCCTTGATGTCTTCTCGTGATGATGAGGATCAGGAGAATGCCGCCGCCCGGAAGAGTTGCAAATGCAGCAAGCATTGCATGAATCCGTAATCCTTCACGAGCAAAGATTGATGGAGGGACCAGGAGAGTCCTCCGAACACGTACCGAAATTGATCCAATGGGAGTGGTTCGAAGAAATCGCCATTGTTGTTGCCGCCACCACTTCCCACTCACTCGGAAGAAGGCAATAAGGGACTTGGCGATGGCGGGACAATGGGGACCCCGGTCGAGCCAACCCCTATTGAAGGTGTTTTACCACCCGCCCCAACGGCCGAACATTCAATCGAAACAATAGGGAGTTTGGAGACGAGTGATCCCATTCAGTCACTCGGTGGTGCGCCCGGTGAGGGGGAACTCTCCTCCACCGCAAAGCAAGGTCGGAGGATCTTGAGATGACTCCACAACGAATCAAGGAGGCGAAGGAGAGAAATTACAAACACAAGAAGAACAGCAAGTTGCCATCAACGAAGCTCGAGGCGATTGAGACTGTCTCACCGAGGTGCCAACCGCTCACGAAGGCTAATGACGCTGCGATGCAGTCGAGGCACAAGAAGGAACAGCCACTGGGAGTTAACAATGCTGGCGATGAAAGTGCAATCCATGGGGTTAAGACTCCAATGGATGCCACCACGAAAGACCCTAAGACAGTGTACCGACACGTCGAAAGGGAGGACAGGCCTCATTCGCGGAGAGAGACTGCTGGAGGCATCGAAGGCCCACGGAGGTTGAGACTTCCCGGGGTAAAGAGGTCAAGTAGAGAACATCCTCCCCGCTATCATCGACCCATCCGAGAAGGAGATAAGCGCACTTCATGATTCCCAGGATAATCCCGATGTAACCTTTCTCGGGATCGGAAGGCGATGAAGAAGCCGAGTCATCCCCGTGCCAAATCCAAAAGACTCGGTGCGGATGTTCCAAGCACGAGCAAGTCGATCCCAAGACTACTCGTCAAACCTTTAACTTTGATGATGAGCCACCAATGGAAATCTCATCATCGTCCGATGACGCACGATAAGGCCGAGGACCATCTACTCAAATGGAAAAATCGGTGAGACCAACGAAGCTGTGGAGAGATGTTGAGGCTCGGCAAGCCGGGTCCACTTCACAACAAGACCCGGTGAACAAGAGACCATCGCGAGCTCCTCAAGTCAGCAAGAGATCGATTCCTAAAAGAACTTCACGCGCACCGCTCATCATCGAACAAATCCCGGTGGGCGGTGATGAATCTTTTATAGAATCTTTTCCTTTTTCCCCGGAGGTACCCGACCTCCATGAAGAGTCGAGAATGAACGCGCACGCTATCACGATCAGCCTCCCGTTTTCTCTTCAGTACCATTGTTCCAGCTTCTTATGACTTTGATGTTGTATGGCCATCACCGCAACAAAAGAATCACCAAGTGAAGTTCGAGAAGTGTTCAAGGCACTATTTGCCGAGGTTGAACGGATGGAGAGGCATCAGGCCTCTTTGGATATCGTTGGACAACATAGATGCCAACCTTATAGCCGACTTGAGAGGCATAACGATCGAATAAGGGAATGGTGGCAACAAAGAAGAAACAATGCGTGTGGAACAAGTCGATTCTTGAACATTGTTCAACAAGCTGTGGTATGGAGAGTGAAAATCTTTGATGCAAAAACGGTTTGAGAGAACATATTGAGCACATGCATGAAGCTCATCTTCGCCGAGATAAAGCTACTGCGTGAGCAAAATACGAATGATCTACAGCGTTTGGAAGAACACATGACTAGAAAATTGGCCTCCTCACGGCCGAGATGAAGTGATTTTAGCAGAGTCCAACGCTACTCGATCCGAATTCCGTCCGCTTACAACGCAGACAAAGAGACTTGAAGCTAACTCGACTATCGCCAGCTCGACTTCCGCTTGCCAAAGATGTTCCCGGGGTTCCTCTATCCTTTGATGATGCCAAAAAGGGCAAGAGGAATACCTTAAAGCGCTAAAATCAAGTGAAAAAAGAAAGGAGCGGTGAGAAGGAAAATCGGTGAGGAAGCTTTGAAACAAAAGAAAGGAAAGCTTGTTGAGGGGGAAGGATCAACATATGTGACATTGATGATTGCACAAACCCCCAACAAGGTCCTCATCACGGTGACATTATAAGCGGCAAACTCCCTCAGTGACTCTGCCACTCCAACACTGCTATATCCATGGCCGATAAGAGAAAAACAATTGAAGCGAGGGATGAAGGAAGTGGAAGGAAGAATGGATGCCCGAATTATGAACATCTTGAAAGAACACGGAGGCATTCCAAAGAGAGCAGAGACACTTATGCCATCTTAGATGTCGGGACGAGCCACGATCAGTTGATGAATTTAAAACGCTCGAATCGGGGATACTTTGCAAATATGTCTATGGCTCAAGCTTGGGACTTCTTCGGGAAAAGGGTCTAACGTTATGTGAAGAAGGCCGACAGCAATGGACACCGATCACTCTGCTTTGGTCACTCCGCCGAAAAGAAGACCCAAGACAAAGATACGCCCGCAGGTAGAGGAAGAAGCGAGTAGTGGAGGAAGAAGCTTGGACACTAGGCCTCGCCCAAAAACATTGAATATGTGGATCCGGAAAGAAAGGAGGGATCTCTTTTGGTGGGCTTGACCAAGTAGCAAATTTGCAAGTGGCTAAAACTAACGCCGAGTATGTAAAAAGACTAGAAGAAGAAAACAAGAGACAAACTCGGCTATGGGAGGAAAGACGAGGAAAGAATAAGAAAAGATGATGAAGCTGCCAGGAAGGCATATGAAAAAAAAGAAGGCGGTGATTTGACTAGAGAAAAAGAGAAGAAGAGAAAGAAGATCTTGAACAAGATGAAAGAAGGAGAGCGGCGAAGGAGATGAAGTGTTCTTTGTCAACCCTTCGTGTATTTCACTATGTAAATACATACAATGTAAGTCTTCGTAATAAAGCTATGAATTCCTTATTTTTCTATATAGGCAATTATGTACTCTAACACACCTTGTAAGTGATTGCGTAAAAGAACAAGAATGATATGATCAATAAAAGAATTGATTCTGCGTATACATTCTATGTCAATACACTATCTGTATGTATCTTTCTTTGTTTGCATTTTTGGATGGTTTAAGTTTTGGCATCATCAAAAAGGGGGAAATTGTTAGGAATTTTATTGTTTAGATTTTGATGAATGCCATGTAAAACTTAGAATAGAAAGTTGGCACCCCAATTTTTGTTGTAAAATGCATTGTAACAATTAGAGCCGCAAGCCGAGTCAAGTCGCCTACGCCCTAACATGCAAGAAAACAATCAAGATCGGGAAGGAAGACTCTTGTGAGACAGTGAGTATAGCAAAGAAGAGTAGACGGGAACTCTACTAAAGAAGCAGCTGAGATGCAGCCAAGTGGAGTATCAGTCAAGTCAACTCAAGAAAAGTCAAGTCTCAAGTTGAAGTGACAGAAGAGTCATCCAATGATTGGAAGCTGACTCTAAGTCACCTGGGGAAAGCAAGGAAATGCAGTCAAGTCGAGATAACTGTAAAAGATCCATTGCACAGAAATCAAGAAATTTACTTAAACAAGTAATATCTCCATACCACCTTTCTCGGAGTGCTCAGTCCCAGAAGCGTGCAAAAGGAATGAACCAATGGGAAGCACCACAACGTGTCAGAACTCTGAAAAGGTGAAAGAACAATTCATACCAGGAAATGGCAATTCCAAGAACTGCAACAAGACAAGCCAACGACTGCAAGTGACTTTCAAAAATAAGTCTATCTCTTCAACGGGCAAATTTTTGAAAGTTCACTATAAAAGGCTGAGGAGTTTGTTTGAGAAGAGGATGACACACATGTGAGATATACAAGCATATTAGAAAAACTGAAACATTCTCAATCCTCAAGCCCACATTACGAAGAACATCAATCCAACACTCACCTGTGAAGGAAAGATAACTTCAATCAGTTGAAGAGGAAAATACGAAAACAAGGGGTCTACATTCCGAGAAAGGATTGTAGGAAGGTTCAAGTTGAACCAAGTCTTAAGCTTTTGGAGGGCTTCGTGATCAAATCCAAAGAACTTGAGCAAGTGAGTCTGTAGTAGCAAGGCAAACTACCCTGTGAAGAAGCCGAGTCATAAGAGAAGCCAACCGAGTGATCAAGGCGTCTCAGATCGAGTCCCAAAGGATCAAGTGTGTGATCAAGACTTGTATCCTGGACTGTTACCACTTTGTAAACCGATCATTACTTAGTGGATTCCTCAGGAGTTGGAGAAGAGAGGAGTAGAAGAATTACCCCATCTTCGAACCTCTATAAAAATTTCATTGTGTCATTTACATTTCAAAGACTTTAATTCTGCATTTTTAATCGCTTATATCACGATAAATTTGCTATCCACTTGATAATACTAGTACTAAACCTAGCACTAAACTCTTGCTTAATCAAACTTAAGGGTGTTAAGTCTTCCGCTGAAAAACAAAACCACAGTTGAGTTAATTTAGAATCAACCGTGAGTTATTCCATCAACAACTCAGTTGAGTCCATTTGAGAGACTAACTCTCTTGATTGACTAAATCGATTGTCCATCAAGGACACAATTTGTGTAGAATCAACTCTATATATTTAAAAGGACTAAATCGAAAATTTGGTAAGGTTTATTCAACCCCCCTTCTAAACCTTACACTTACACCCCTTGGGACCTACATCAACATATACAACAATGATAGCAAATCCGGTATCAGATCTTTTAATAAAAACGCATGGGCAAATAGTATTATTTTTATAACCTTCCTTAGAAAGATACTCATTAAGTCTATGATACCACATGCGCCGGGATTGCTTTAATCCATACAATGATTTTTGCAACTTGATCGAGTATAATTCACGAGGAGTATCTGATTTTGGCATTTTATATCCATCTGGAATTTTTATATAAATATCAGAATCCAATGAACAATGATATGCCATCACTACGTCCATTAGACGCATCTCTAAATTCTCTTGGGCAACCATACTGATAAGAAAATGAAACATGATCGTATCCATCACAGGTGAATATGTTTCATCATAATCTGTCCTATGTCTCTGGGAGAATCCTTAAGCCACGAGTCGGGCTTTATATCTCACGACTTCGTTTTTCTCATTTCTCTTTCGAACAAATACCCACTTGTATCCAATGGGCTTTACATTGTTTGGAGTTCGAGCAATTTGCCCAAACACATTTCGTTTTTCTAGGGAAGCTAACTCATATTTTATTGCTTCCTCCCACATAGGCCAATCAGGCCTTTGATGGCATTCTATTAATATAGAGGGTGGTTCACAATCATTATTATCATTTATGATTTTTTGAGCAACCGAGAATGCAAAATTATCATCAATAATTATTTCATTTCAATCCCATATTTCATTACTATAGGTCATGGGATACTTGGTGCTATCAGAATTTTTGATTTGTATATTTTCTGAGATATTAGGCTCTAGAGATTCGTCTGGAGCATGCTCGTTATTATTAATTCTCCCATTTCTCTTTCGAGGAACAATATCTTTTGAGCCAATAGGTCTACCATGTTTTTATCATGGGATATCATCATTCATTTTATTATTGTCATCTGGAACAATAATCCTGGCTGGAGCATTTGCAGCCGGAATATAAGACTTCGTGACTTTACTAGCATCATTAAATGCATCAGGAAATCTATTCGCAATATTCTGTAATTGAGTGATTCTATTAACCTCACTTTCACATTCATAAGTACGTGGATATAAATTGGATAAGCTTTTTTCATTCCAGGAGATGCTCTCAACTGGTTTTTGTTTATCATTTTCTAAAACAGCTTTATCCCTTCCCATTGATGGAAATGTTGTCTAATCAAAATGACAATCCGCAAATCTAGCGGTAAATAAATCTCTAGTTATTGGTTCCAAATACCAAATAATTGACGAAGAATCAAATCCAACGTATATACCAAGTTTACGTTGTGGACCCATTTTTATCCTTTGTGGAGGTGGAATCGGCACCTGAACATATCACACGTAAATGCGTAGGTGCAAAATATTTGGCTCAAAACCAAGAGTTAATTGCATTGGGGAGTGCATATGTTAAGCAGTGGGGCGTAATCTAATAAGTGCTGGTGTATGCAATACTGCATGACCCCATGCTGCTCTAGGAGCAATGATTTGAACTCGTTTAATTAGGGATTCTGCCAATCCATTTTGAGCATGAACATGTGTTACTGGGTGTTCCACATTAATTCCCAGTGCTGCACAATATTCATAAAAAGTTTTTGAGGTAAATTCTCCAGCATTATCCATCCTTATATTTTTGATGGGATAATAGGGAAAATGTGCTCGGAGTTTAATAATTTGCGCTAATAATCAAACAAATGCAATATTTCTAGTAGATAATAGACATATGTGTGATCATCTACACGATGCATCTACTAAGACCATGAAATATTGTTAGGAATTTTATTGTTTAGATTTTGATGAATGCCATGTAAAACTTAGAATAGAAAGTTGGCACCCCAATTCTTGCATAAAATGTATTGTAACAATTAGAGTGGCAAGCCGAGTTAAGTCGGCCTACGCCCTAACATGCAAGAAGACAATCAAGGCTTGAAGGAAAACTCAGAGAGACAATTTGATGCAAGAAAGAAAACGGGAACTCAAGAAGAAGCGGTGAGATGCGGTGAGTGGAACATCGATCAAGTCAACTCAAGAGAAGCCAAGTCTCAAGTTTGAAGTGACGGAAGAGTCATCCAATGATTGGAAGTCGACTCTAAGTCACCTCGGGGGAAAGCAAGGAAAAGCAGTCAAGTCGAGATAACTGTAAAAGAACCGTTGCACAGAAATCAAGAGATTTACTTAAACAAGTAATATCTCCATACTACCTTTCTTGGAGTGCTCAGTCCCTGAAGCGTGCAAAAGGAATGAACCAATGGGAAGCACTACACCGTGTCAGAATTCTGAAAAGGTGATAAAACAATTCATACGAGGAAATGGCAATTCCAAGAACTGCAAGCCAACGACTGCAAAGTGACTTTCAAAAATGAGCCTATCTCTTCAACGGGCAAATTTTTGAAAGTTCACTATAAAAGGCTGAGGAGTTTGTTTGAGAAAGAAACAACATAAATGACACATACGTGAGATATACAAGCATATCAGAAAACTTAAACAATCTCAATCCTCAAGCCTACATTTCGAAGTACATCAATCCAACACTTACCTGTGAAGGAAAGAGAACTTCAACCAGTTGAAGAGGAAACCTTTGAAAACAAGGGGTCTACATTCCAGGAAGGATTGTAGAAAGGTTCAAGGCTGAACCAAGTCTTAAGCTCTTGGAGGGCTTCGTGATCAAATCCAAAGTGCTTAAGCAAGTGAGTGAGTAGCAAAGGCAAAGCGTTTTGCTGTGAAGAAGCCGAGTCGTCACGAGAAGCCGGTGAGTGATCAAGGTCGTCTCAGATCGAGTCCCAAAGGATCAAGTTAAATCTTTGTTGTGATCAAGACTTGTATACGGGACTGTTACCACTTTGTAAATCGATCATTACTTAGTGGATTCCTCCGGGAGTTGGAGAAGAGAGGAGTAGAAGAATTACCCCATCTTGAACCTCTATAAAAACTTTTTGTGTCATTTACATTTCAAACATTTAAATTTCGCACTTTTAAATTGCTTATATCTCTGTGATAAATTTGCTATCCATTTGATAATTTATAAAGTACTAAATCAAATCTGTAAAAACTTGCTTAATCAAACTTAAGGGTGTTAAGTCTTCCAATAAAACAAAACCACGTTGAGTCAAATTATAGCCAACAAATGGTGAGTTACTCTATTAATGTACCACCGAAAGTGTTGAGAGATTAACTCTCTTGAGTGACTAATTCGATTTGTCCATCAAGGACACAAAGTGTGTAGAACTCAGTAGATTTAAAAGGACTAAATCGAAAATTTGGTAAGGTTTATTCAACCCCCTTCTAAACCTTACACTTACACCCCTTGGGACCTACAAGTGGTATCGGAGCGGTTGGTTCATTGAACCCTCCGCACCGGTTCTTGAACTAGATCTCCAAACTTTTCAAAAGTCTGCTTTAGTACTTAAACTTTCAAAACTCTTTTCTATCATTAAAAGTTATTATCATGGAAGCAAATCTAACACGCATTCCTATGTTCACTATTGAAGAATTTGATGATTGGAAGATTCGTATGCGTGCTCATCTATCGGCATTACATGATGAGATGTGGATAGTGATAGAAGATGGGCCTCTGCAAATATTAAAGGTGAACACGGTTTGCACGAAGAGTTGCGGTGAAGGGGAAGAAGATGACACCGGACGAGTCATGGTTGAAAACCAAGAATCGAGTGGACAAATGATGATGAGAAAAAGATACAACCTGGACAATGTAGCCAAGGACATTCTTTACAAAACCTTGGACAAAGCCATGTTCAATAAAGTGAAATCTTGCAAAACGGCTAAGAAATCAGGACAAAGCGACATTGATTTGCGAAGGCTCGTGAGCAAATCAAAGAAAACAAACTATCGGTGGTGTACAAAAATTTGAGAACTTTAAAATGACCTCGGGAGAAAACCTGGATCAACTGGATGCTCGGTTTGTAAATCACAAATGAGTGTCTACACTTGTAAAGGAATATACACGAAGAAATGTGTATGAAGATCCTAAAAAGTCTTCGGTGAATGGGAAATGAAGGTCATGGCATTGAGACACTCCATGGATCTATCAAAGACATCCAATCATGAGTTATTCTCGGACCTCAAAGCCTACGAGTTTGGTGAGAAGGAAAGACGAGGAAGAAGAGACAATTGTACCCAAAACAATTTGCTCTAATTGTCAAAGATGGAAGGAGAGTGAGGTGAGGTCAAAGAGGCAATTGACCCGAAGAAATAGCCCCGATGGTTAAAAGATTTAACAAGTTCTTTAACAAGAACTACAGAGAGGAAAGGGTGAATCCTCCGAAGACACTCGGCTCCTCCAAATCAAGGGATGATAGGCCAACCAAGAGAACAGATCATCAACAAGTTGAGTATCAAAGGGTGACAACTCAAGAATAAAAAGAGCGATCAAAAGGCTGAATATCTATGTTGGAATTCTAGACAACCAGGTCACTATGCCATTGATGCTCATATCCTGTAGTCAACAAGTACAGGAACGAAGAAGAAAGAAAGGTCTTCGGAGAAAGAAGACAAGAGAAGAAAAAGGCAATGATGGTCTGCAGAGATCTTTGAGACAATGACCAAGTCAAGAGAGACAGTGACTCGAGAGGAGCGGTGAAGCCGACTACTCAAGTGACTACGAAGAAGAAGCCTTGATCCGCTTAATGGCCAAAGAACAAGATCAAGAAGATGAGGTACAATCTAACTCAACAAGCTCGACACTAGTGATAGTGATTGTGACACACACACTTCATCACCCACTGATCTTTATGATTCATTAGGCAAAATGATGAAAGATTTTGAGCACATTAAAACCTCACACACACTATTGAATGAGGAAAACTTGACCTACTCAAAAGTCAAAACTCAAAGCCGACTAAGGAGCCGAGTACTCTAAGTCAAATAGTTGATGAGAATAAAAGTTTAAAAATTTTGAAAATGCTAAATTAATAGCGAAATTCTTTGCTATAGAAAAGAGGAGAATGACCTAAAAAATGTTATTGCCTCATTCACTAAGGCATCTAAATCATTGGATGATCTTATTATGAGTCAAAGAGAATGTGGAGACAAGACAAAGCTTAGGATTTAATTCCTTTGTGCCATGTCAAACCTCAAGAGTAATTTTGGAAAAAGGATCTTCAAGTCATGAAGAGTCCGAAAAATCCAAAACTCTAAATGTTGCACACACTTTCAATCCAAAGCACAATACTAAGCAAACCGACCTTGGTTACAAAGGAAAAGGAAAATGACCGAGTTGAGAGTCTTTGAAAGGATAGTGAGAAGAGATTCAACCGAGTCCCTCACAGGACTCAAACAGAAAATACTCTGTAAAGAAGAAGCGAGCTACCAAAAATCCCTTAAAACTCATAAAAGAAATACATATGATGGGAATGGTAGAAAATATCCAAGCCAAGCCGATTTGGAATAATGTGAACTATCGGCTAGACTTATGGAATACAAGCCCAAATGGCAAAGGCCTAGAACTCAACAAAGGCCATTCCAAAAGCACAAGAGCTTTCATCAAAGACACATATGCACCTAGGCACTACACTCAAAGACACCACAATTACCCAAGAAAGGCAATTGCTAAAACACATATGCAGGCATACAGACAAAAGAGACAATTTGTATGAACCTAGACTCCCCAAGCAATTTGCCAGGATTAATTATGATTATGGCACGATAGATGGCAACCTCTTAGAGTCAAATCATTTGGCTATAGGTTGGTTGGATCATTTTATAATTCTAACCCCTCAGGACCCAGACAAGAATGGGTACCTAAAACTTAATTTCCTTGATTGCGGGTTCAAGGAACAGTGAGTGCCAAGGAACCTGGTACATGGATAGTGGTCATTCCGACATATGACAGAAATAAGAGAAATCATCAAAATTCAAGGAAGTCAAAGGAGCCAAAGTCATATTTGGAGGAAATGAAGCTCTGGTGAAATAAGAGGCATTGGATCCATCAAAAGGAATGGTTTAGAAATCATGAGATGTTGCATATGTTGAAGGACTAAACTTCAATTTACTAAGCATCGAGTCAACTCGTGACAAGGGCTACAATGTTGGATTCAACATGGGAATATGCCAAATCAAAAATATTGAATCAAATGAAGTTGTCTTTGCAAGGATGTAGACGAGAAAAATATGTATGTAGTGGATTGGTCAACTGCAACACCCAAAGACTATCTACTAGCAAAGAGCACAATTTGAATCAAGTTGGCGTGGCACAAAAAGCCGAGTCACCTGAATTTCAAAACAATTAATAAGCTAGCAAGAAGTCATCTTGTAGAAGGACTTCCAGACTCAGTATACAAGAAGGAGAGTATATGTGATGCATGTCAGAAGGGAAAACAAATCAAGTCGCCGTTCAAAGAAAAGACATGCCCATCCTCAACAAGAATATTGCATCTGCTTCATATGGATCTATTTGGCCCAGTGGAACCAGCAAGCATAAGTGGAAAGAAATACACCTTGGTGGTAGTAGATGACTACTCAAGATATACATGGACAATATTCATGTGCAAGAAGAAAGAAACTCTACAAAAGCTACCACGGTGATGAAGAGGATACAAAATGAGAAGAGTCAAACCATTATCAAAATAAGATCGGATAGAGGAACCGAGTTTGTCAATGGAATAATAACTCGATCTTGTATTGAGAATGGTATTGGTCATGAACTATCACCGCAAGGACTCCACAAAGAGAATGGAGTTGCAGAAAGAAGGAACAGAACCCTCAAAGAAGCGGCAAGGACCATGTTAGTCAAGGGGTTACCAAAAAGATTTTGGGTGAAGCAATCAACACACGACTTTTGCTACACCCAAAACAGATGTATGATAAATAGAAGCGGTGACAAAGACTCCCTATGAGATCCGGATGGAAGAAAACCAAATGTTGCATATTTCAGGATATTTGGATGTAAATGCTTCATCCACAACAATGGCAAAGACAACCTAAAGGCTTTTGATGCTAAAGTCGATGAGGGTATCTTCTTAGGATACTCGGTGAAAGCAAAGCCTTCTGAGAATACTCAACAAAAGAACAATGGTTACGAAGAATCCATTCATGTAGTATTCGATGAGCCAAATGTAAATGGGGAAGACATTGAAGAGTCGGTGATAAGTGAATCATCCAAATTTTTGAGAAGAGTCCCTATCTTTGTCAAGCGGGGATTATCAATTGAAAGAAGATGAGATAGCTGAATCTCAAAAGGTGGAAAATCTGCGAGTGAGGATCACGAGAGAATCGACCACAAAGAACACGGTACCAAGTCGATCGAATCCGGCTAACTTACTTCAACCTGACGTAAGATGGCCGAGAGACCATCCACGAGAACTTGTCATTGGAGATATAAGAGAAGGTGTCAAGACAAGATCGAGAACCCAACAAGAAGCAATGTTCACATGCTTCATCTCGCAAATAGAGCCCAAAGATGTGTCACAAGCATTGGGACGACACACATTGATTCAAGCTATGCAAGAAGAGTCAATCGGTTTGAGAGAAATAAAGTATGGGAATTAGTACAAAGACCCATACATCAAAATGTTATTGGAACCAAATGGGTATTGAGAAATAAGATGAACGAGGAAGGTTTCTGTGGTAAGAAACAAAGCAAGACTGGTAGCCAAAGGATATTGCCAAGAAGAAGGGATAGATTTTGATGAAACATTTGCCCTGTAGCAAGATTGGAAGCTATAAGGATGTTTCTTGCCTATGCGACTCACAAGAATTTCATTGTATATCAAATGGATGTAAAAAGTGCATTCCTGAATGGTTTATTGGAAGAAGAAGTGTATGTTGAACAACCTCCAGGATTTGAGCAGAAGACTCTTGGAGACAAGGTATACAAACTCAAGAAAGCCCTGCACGGATTGAAACAGGCACCCGTGAGCATGGTACGACACCTGTCACAATTCCTAATCGAAAATGGATTCACAAAAGGAAAAGTAGATAGAACACTTTTGAGTAATTCAAGACAAGAAGAGTATCTTGCTTGTTCAAATATATGTTGATGACATCATCTTTGGATCCACTAACAAAGAGTTGTGTGAAAAATTCTCAAACCTCATGCAAAGTAAATTTGAAATGAGCATGATGGGAGAGCTGACATTCTTCCTTGGACTTCAAGTGAAACAGTTGAAGGATGGAACCTTCATAAGTCAAACAAAATACACCAGAGATTTAATGAAGAAATTTGGTATGGAGGAGAAGTCTTCTCGTAAAAATACCAATGAACACATCGGTCAAAATGGACATGGATGCAGATGGCAAGCCTGTAGATCAAACAAGATACTGAGCACTTATGGATCATTGCTCTATCTCACACGCCTAAAGGGGCGGACATCACCTTTGTTGTAGGTGTATGTGCAAGATTTCAATCGCTCCAAAAGAGAGCCATATGACAAATAGACTAAGAGAATATTGAGATACTTGAAAGGAAGCCAAGAAGTAGGCCTATGGTATCCAAAGGAAGGTGGATTCAAGCTAATTGGCTATTCGGACTCGACTATCTTTGGATGCGAGTGGACAGGAAGAGCACTTCAGGCACATGTCAAATGCTTGGAAACAGACTAATTTCTGGTTTAGCAAGAAGCAAAACTCAATAGCCACTACTCTGGTGCGGCGCGAATACATAGTCGCGGGCGGTTGTTGTGCCCAAGTCCTATGGATGAGACAAAGAAATGACAGATTATGAAGTTGAAGAAAAAGAAATTCCAATCATGTGTGATAACACAAGTGCCATTGCAATCACTCAAAATCGTGTTGCACTCAAGAACAAAACATATTGATGTCGATATCATTTCATAAGAGATCATGTTGAAAAGAAGGACATTACCTTGGAATATATCTCAATCGACAAACAACTAATGACATTTTCACAAAACCATTATGTGAGTCAAGATTTGAAGAACTCAAACATGAGTTGGGGCTAATTGAGCTAATTTGAGACACGAAGAATCAAAGAAAAGAAATGGAACAGAAAGAAGGTGAAAAAAGTTTGAAAACAAAAATTAGCTCAAGAATCGGTTGTATCGGAAAGTCGGCTATACCAAGTCACCGTGATAGTGAGTCACTAAGAGAAATGTGAGAAGCGAGTTAAATCGCCTAAGAGATGTGAGTAACTTATGAGCAAAGTGACAAAAACGCAATCGTTTTGACTTAGCGGGAATGTTTTAAGAGACACGTCAAAGATAATGATGATGTGTACGGACATAAAGCCGCACACCAAGCCTATGATTGGATATAAATCTGCCGCATTAAATACGAGACATGAATCGCTCAATATCGTGCGAAATCCAAGCCGTTGATTTCGATCACAATTCAAAACCGTCCGCACGCCCTTTCATAAACCATATTTAAACCATTTTCGCCCGCTTCTCTCTCACACTTCTAAAAACTGCTCAATCTCTTTCTCTCAAAAGGCAAAGGCAAATACTAAAACCCTATCAACCTTCAAATCAATTTTCAATTTTTCTTGAAATTATTTCGAGAAATGGCACCAACTTATGACTTTACCAAGTTGGGAAAACAAATCCACACCGGTTCGACCGTGATTTCGATTTTAATGGTGAAGCGGGTCCGACGACACCCTGGTGAAGAAAATCGCGGAGAAGTTGGAAACGCCAGGATCGAAACCGTTTAACGCTGGAATATCCTATGACCTATGTGGAGGAGGTCGCACAATTCTACGTGAATGCTTTGAGATTCACGACGAAGCGAATCAAATCATCTGCATTCACGAAGCGGTGACTATCACCGCCAAGGATTTGGTGAATATTGCTCACTACGTGTAAGGAGCAACCGAGATTAAGGAAGCGATGTAAACTTGGCCGACGCATGGAAAGAAATAGCCAAGTCCGACCTTGCCGATAAAATTATATACACAAAGAAACAAGAGATCAAGCTAAAGGAGGATTATCACAAATTGTTGGACATAGTTGCCAAATGTATCGACATCAAATTTGGCGCTTTGACCAATGTCAAAGGCAAAGCCGATTGTGATGGCTGCAATCATCGAAGAAAAGAAGATCAACTGGCTGAGTTTATCTACACAGATCGCTTAACGTGGGGAACAAGTCCTTCAAAGAAGATGGGTCATTTGGAGGATCCTCGGATATGGCCTAGTGATTGGCCGACTATTGGAGGTGAAAGGAGTCCCTCTCATACATGGGAAAGCATTCCATGTTAACAAGAGGATGTTCGAGCTAACCTCTCCGGTGCTCGGTGCGAGCTTACGCCAAGAGAGCCGACACTGAGGGGGAATCACCGACCCGAAGACACAAACACCGCTCCCTCTCCAACCAAGAAGAAAGCCCGCTCGCACTGCCTAAGAAGATCGCCGCCCATGCAAAGAAAGAAAACCAAACATGCTCTCGCCCGCAGCAGAAAGTCACCGCCGCCCAGCCATGTCACTGCTCTGCAGCAGCCGATCGAGAAGGACTCCCAAATACCTTCTCCGATCGTCAAAAGGAGGAGAAGCCGACAAGCCTAGACGGCCGGCTCCTCGTAAACAAACACAAGCACCGGCCCTGCCGCCAAGACTCGCAGGACGCGCCGAACGAGTAAATTCCCCGGTACAAACCAGAGACGAAGAAGACTCGTCAAGGTCCGAACAGAGAAACCAACAGTCGATTACTCGGCCTAGCACAAATACCGAGAGACTCTCGAGAGAAGTAGAGTCTCCGGATGTAGTTGATGAAACAGCCCAAGTCTGCCGAAGGCGATCAGAGGCAACCAAGACACAAACAGTAGCTCACACAAATTAAACTCAAGAAGAACCAGCCCAAGCGGATAGTGATGTAATGATCCTATCTCCACCTTACCCGACATCCAAAATCGTCTGCGTGAGTGGAGAAAATGGAAGTTGAGCAAGTCAAGGAACAGTTCCAACGGCTTTGAATTCATAAAAAAGAAGAAGAATCGCTAAATTTCTCGGGATCGACTCATCGTGCTCTCAAAGACTTGATGAGGACAATCGCTTAGACATCCCGCAAATCTACAAGGACGGGGGAGAGAGCAAAGCAAGTCAAGAAGCCGAAGCACGTGAGAAGGCAAGTATCTCGCCCTATCTCTGGCACCACGAGCACTTCCATCCTCTCCTTGATGTCTTCTCCGAAAGTGACGAGGAACTGCAGAATGCCGCCACGTAAGAAGCTGCAGATGCAAAGAAGCATTGCAAGAATCAAGAATCCTTCACGAGCAAAGATTAATGGAGGGACCAGGAGAGTCCTCCGAACACACTGAAATCGATCCAATGGGAGTGGTTCAAAAATAGCCACCGTTGTTGCCGCTACCACTTTGACTCACTCGGAAGAAGGCAATAAGGAGATGGCGATGAAACCGGGACAATGGGGACCCCGGGGTCGAGCCAAGCCCTATTGAAGGTGTGCTACCACCGCCCCAACGGGTGAACCATCAATTGAAACAGTAGGGAGTTTGGAGACGAGTGACCCCACTCCAAGTCACTCGGTGGTGCGCCACCGAGGGGAAACTCCTCCACCGGCAAAGAAGGTCGGAGGATGCCGCATATGACTCCACAAAGAAGCAAGGAGGCGAAGAAGAGAAATTACAATCACAAGAAGAACAACAAGTTGCCATCAACGAAGCTCGGACGATTGAGACTGTCTCAGGTGAGGTGCCAACCGCTCGAAGGCTAATGACGCCGATGCGATCGAGGCACGAAGGAATGGAATACCGGGAGTTAACACTGGGGCGATGAAAGTGCAATCCATGGGGTTGAGACTCCAATGGATGCCAGCAGAAGACCCTAAGACAGTGACATCGCCGAAAGGGAGGACCAGTGCCTCGCAGCCAGAAGAGAGACCGCCGGAGGAAATGAAGGCCACAGGAGGTTGAGACTTCGGGGTAAAGAGGTCAAGTAGAGAACATCCCTCCCGCAATCATCGACCCATCCGAGAAAGAGATCGCACTCCATGATTCCCGGACAACCCCGATGTCACTTTTCCGGGATCAAGCGAAGAAGAAGTTTCGAGTCAACCCCATGACAAATCCAAGAGACTCACGGTGCGGATGTTCCAGGCACGAGCAAGTCTCGATGCCAAGACTACTCGTCAAACTTTTAACTTTGATGATGAGCCACCACTAGAAATCTCATCATCGTCCGATGACGCCGATAAGGCCGAGGACAAGTCATCGAAATGGAAAAATCAGTGAGACCAACGGTTAAGATACATTGTTGAGGCTCAAGAAGCGGGTCTACTTCACAACCAAACCAGTGAACCGAAAACCACCGCTCCGGCTCCTCACGCTCGGTGGATCGATTCCCAAAAAGAACTTCACACGCGCACCGCTTATCATCGAACAAATCCCGGTTGGCGGTGATGAATCTTTTGTGGAATCTTTCCCTTTCTCACTAGAGATACGAACTCCACGAAGAGTCGAAAATGAGCAAGCACGCTATCGGACCACCACCTCCTCGCTTTTTCACTCAGGCACCATTGTTCGGCCGATTTTGATTTCGACGTATGGCCATCACCGCAATGAAGAATCAATCAAGTTCGAGAAGTGTTCAAGGCACTCTTTTCTTGAAGTTGAACGAATGGAGAGGCATCGGCCTCTTTGGACATGCGCTGGACAACAGAGATGCCAACCTTACGATTGACTTGAGAGGCATCCCGGTCAAGGATAAGGAATGGTGGCAACAAAGAAGAATCAATGCGTGTGGAGAAGGTGAGATACTTGTAACCTTATTCAACAAGGCTGCGTTGGTGTGGAGAGTCGAAAATGTTGATGCGAAAAACGGCCGAGGGAACACATTGAACATATGCATGAAGCTCACACCGCCGAGATCAAGTCGCTGCGTGAGCGTAATGCAAATGATATACTGGCGTTTGGAAGAACACATGACAAGAAAATTCAGCCTTCTCATGGCTGAGATGAAGCCGATTTTTGAGAATCCAACGCTACTCGCCTCAATTTCGGCAAAGATACAACGCAGCCAGACTTGAAGCAAAATTCAACCATCAAGACTCGACTTCATGCTTGCAAGCAAGTTCGCGGGGTTCCTCTATCCTTTGATGATGCCAAAAAGGGGGAAGAGGAATACCTTAAAGCAAAGAAAATCAAGCCGAAAAGAAAGGAGCGGTGACAAGGAACAATTGAGAAGGGAAAATCGGTGAGGAAATTTTGAAATCAAGAAAGGAAAATCACGAGGGGGAAGGATCAAAAGATATGACCTTGATGATTGCACAAACCCCCGAACAAGGTCCTGTCACGGTGACATTATAAGCAAAGCAAACTCCGTGACTCGCCACTCCAACACTGCAGTATCTATGGCCGAGAAGAGAAAAGCAATTGAAGCAGGGGATGAAGGAGGTGGAAGGAAGAATGGATGCCAGGGTGATGAGCATCTTGAAAGAACACGGAGGCATTCCGGTTGTGAGAGACACGTATGCCATTTCGGATGTCGGGACAGAGCCAAGAGTTGACGAATTCAAAACGCTCGAATCAAGGATATTTTGCAAATATGTCCATGGCTCAAGCTTGGGACTCAGATCTTGGGAAAAGGGTCTCACATTATGTGAAGAAAGGCGACAGACAAGACAACCCAAGCGAACCACTCTGCTGGTCACTCTGCTGGCACTCACCGGGAAAGAAGAAGGCCCCAAGACAAAGATACGCCCCGGAGGTAGAGGAAGAAGCGGCGGTGGAGGAAGAAGCTTCGGACCTAGGCCTCGCCAAGAATATTGAATACGTAGATCCAGAAAGAAAGGAGGGATCTCACTGGGTGGGCTTGACCAAGTGGTGAACTTGTGAGTGGCTAAAACCAACGCCGAGTATGTAAAGAGAATAGAAGAAGAAAACAAAAGACAAACTCGGCTATGGCGGGGAGAGACAGGAAAGAACAAGGAAAGATGAAGTCGCCGGGGAAGGCATATGAGAAGAAAAAGAAGGCAAAATGACGAGATGAAGAGAAGAAGAAGAGAAGAAGATCCGATCAAGATGAAAGAAGGAGACAACGAAGGAGATGAAGTGTTCTTTGTCCAACCCTTCGTGTATTTTATATGTAAATACATACAATGTAAGTCTTCTCGTAATAAAGCTATAAATTTTCTATTTTTGTGAAGACAATTACATACTCGATACACCTTGTAAACTTGATTGTGTTAAGTACAAGAATGATATGATCAATAAAAAGATTGATTCTCGCGCATACATTCTATGTCAATACACTATCTGTATGTATCTTTGTTATTTGCATCTTTGTATGATTTAAGTTTTGGCATCATCAAAAAGGGGGAAATTGTTAGGAATTTTATTGTTTAGATTTTGATGAATGCCATGTAAAACTTAGAATAGAAAGTTGGCACCCAATTCTTGTCAAAATGTATTGTAACAATTACTGAGGCCAAGCTGCCGAGTTAAGTCGCCTACGCCCTAACATGCAAGAAGACAATCAAGGCTTGAAGGAAAACTCTGTGAGAGACAGTGAGTACAAAGAAGAAGAGCACAGAACTCGATCAAGAAGCGGTGAGATGCACGGTGAGTGGAACATCAGTCAAGTCAACTCAAGAGAAGCCAAGTCTCAAGTGAAGGGCGATGGAAGAGTCATCCATGATTGGAAGTCGACTCTAAGTCACCTGGGGAAAGCAAGGAAAAGATCAAGTCGAGATAATCGAAAAAGAACCGTTGTACGTAAATCAAGAGATTTACTTAAACAAGTAATATCTCCATACTACCTTTCTTGGAGTGCTCAGTCCCTCAAGCGTGCAAAAGGAATGAACCAATGGGAAGCACTACACCGTGTCGAATTTTGAAAAGGTGATAAAACAATTCATACGAGGAAATGGCAATTCCAAGAAGCGCAAGCCAACGATCGCAAAGTGACTTTCAAAAATGAGCCTATCTCTTCAACGGGCAAATTTTTGAAAGTTCACTATAAAAGGCCGAGGAGTTTGTTTGAGAAAGAAAAACAAAGATAAATGACACATACGTGAGATATACAAGCATATCGAGAAAACTTAAACAATCTCAATCCTCAAGCCTACATTTCAAGTACATCAATCCAACACTTACCCGTGAAGGAAAGAGAACTTCAACCGATTGAAGAGGAAACCTTGAAAACAAGGGGTCTACATTCCGGGAAGGATTGTAGAAAGGTTCAAGGTGAACCAAGTCTTAAGCTTTTGGAGGGCTTCGTGATCAAATCCAAAGTGCTTAAACAAGTGAGTTTTAGTAGCAAGGCAAGGCGCCTGTGAAGAAGCTTCGAGTCGCACGAGAAGCCGGTGAGTGATCAAGGCGTCTCGCATCGAGTCCCAAAGGATCAAGTCGGTTGTGATCAAGACTTGTATCCGGACTGCTACCACTTTGTAAACCGATCATTACTTAGTGGATTCCTCCGGGAGTTGGAGAAGAGAGGAGTAGAAGAATTACCCCATCTTCGAACCTTTATAAAAACTTTCTTGTGTCATTTACATTTCAAAGATTTAAATTTCGCACTTTTAAATTGCTTATATCTCACGATAAATTTGCTATCCATTTGATAATTTATAAAGTACTAAATCAAGTCTGTAAAAACTTGCTTAATCAAACTTAAGGGTGTTAAGTCTTCCGCTGAAAAACAAAACCACAAGTTGAGTCAAATTATAGCCAACAAATGTGAGTTACTCTATTAATGTACTCGAAAGTCTGTTGAGAGATTAACTCTCTTGAGTGACTAATTCGATTGTCCATCAAGGAGACAGTGTGTAGAACTCAGAGATTTAAAAGGACTAAATCGAAAATTTGGTAAGGTTTATTCAACCCCCCCCTTCTAAACCTTACACTTATACCCCTTGGGACCTACAAATATCTAAATGGTCCACTTGTGGGATGTATTGGTCCACAAATATCACCATGAATACATTGTAAAAATGATGGTGATTCGTAACCAATATTTCCAAGAAGGTTAGTAATAAGTTTTCCTTGTAAACACGGTTCGTATAAATAATCTTTGGACATCAGCCTTTTTGGAATGAGAAATACTACCATTAAGTTAACCATTTTTGGAATGAAAGAAATGTGAAGTTTTAGAAAGATGAGAGAATATGTGTGAATTTATTGAATGAAATGTTGGTATATTTATAAATAAAAGTTACTGTTCATAGTCGTTTAATATAGCCGTTGGAGGAGAGAAATTAATGTGAAAATTTTGAATGTAAAATTTGTGAATGATTTGGTAGAAATTTATTGATATTTTATAATCGAAAATATTAGACACAAACATATTTATTATTGCATATTAAGAACTTGAAACCGAGAATATATCATCCAGAAAAAGGTACAAACGTACAATAAACTTAATCTCGGGAATATACTATCCGAGAGAAATAATACACAAATATTAAATCTGATTTTATTTAACAATTCGGCACCTTGTGCCTCAGAAACAGGATCTTCAATGAAATCTGATATTTTTAGTGATTTCCAATCCTGGACAGGATTTTGATCATTTATAATTTCAGATGTGTGGGTCTCAGTAATATTAAATGGCTCTACTGCCTCCATAGCACGTGTTTCAACACTCTTGCCTTTATTTTTCCTTGATTCTTGGCATAGATTTACCAGGTGTTCGGCAATTCGACATGTTTTGGCCTTATGTCATGTCATACCACATGTGTTACAAAGATCACCACCAGTTCTTTCTATAGGCATTTTCCCTTTATCACGATTTGACTGATTTTGATACCCCTGTTTGACTGTATAATCATTTTGGTGGGAATAATGATAATTATCCCGATTATAGTAATTACGATCGCCACTGTCATATTTGTGAGTATTTTGATGCAGAGCACCATAGTCACGACCCCCATGGCCACCATGCCCGAGTTTATACTCACGACCTCTAAATCGGCCACTTCCTCTATCGGAGTTAGCATGTGCTTCAGGCACTGCATTAGACCCAGAAGGTTGCAAATCGTGATTTCTAAACAGCAATTCATTGGCTTTCTCTGCCATGAGAAGAACCGCGATTAATTCAGAATATGTTTTAAACTGTCGTTGTCTATATTGTTGTTGGAGCACAATATTCAATTTAGGCATAATGACGAATGTTTTCTCCAATATATCATATTCAGATAATTTTGTCCCGCAAAGAGCCAATCGGGACTCAATTTTAACTAACGCTAAATTATAGTCGGCCACGGACTTGAAGTACTGCAACCTCAGTTGTTGCCAATCATATTCTGCCTGTGGGAGTATCACAGTTCTGGTGTGATCAAATCTATCTTTGAGTCTTTGCCAGAGCTCAGAAGGCCTTTCAATTTGTATATATTTATTTTTTAAATCATCAGATAGATGATGGTGTATAAATATTATTGCGTTCGCCTCATCTTTTACAACGACTTCTTTGATTTTTACAAGCTTTAATGTTTCAGCCAGATCTTGACCCTGAAAGTGGAATTTAATATCTAGGCACCATGATAAATAATTATCGCCAGTGGTATCGAGGATCTGGAATTTTTGCTTTTCGATACCGGCCATTATTCTACAAAGAAAATAAAATAAATTAGTACATAGAAATTCAAACTTGAAATATACAAACATTTTCTCAAGCAATAACTCGTGCTGGTAACGTGTTATAGATAATTTCTATTTTCTATTATGATAATACAAATATATATTGAGAAATATGTGAATCAGAACAATAAGCAAAAGTTTAAGAGAGATATATGTATTTCGGTGTGTTTTCATTCAATGAACTTCAATAATTTATTGGCAAAAATGTTTGACTATTCAACCACGTGTTTTGCAATTTTCTCCACTACTTTTGCTAAAGTCCATTCAATTGATGCTATAGTCCACATAATTGACAAATTATCACAACACTCAAACATTTCTTCTCGATTTTTTTGTTAAATTTTATTTGGCCACTCTTAATGTAGGACGACACGAGTAACTCATTCTTATTTTTTTTAATAAGCTGGGAGTGTTAGTTGGAGGGGAGGAGATAAATTTCAAAGAAACTAAAAGATACAGGGTTCTTAGAATGGGTTAGCGATACCACTTAGAGCTACAAGCTCGTGGTAGTAACTCATTCTTATTAACAATAAACCGATTCCTATTTTATTAATTATTAAAGATGCAGGTCTTCTGTAAGTACGTCTCATGTGTTCTAAGTCCAATTAGAATTCTAACCAAAACCCAAACTCAAACTCAAACTCATATATAGAATTCTATATCCATAAGACGGTCTCATATAAGACTATATCTTCTTTTTATGGATTTTTAGTTCGGATTGAAACTCTAGTTCAATATAGCTAGGATCATCTCATACAAGTTTTTGTTTTATTAATTAAAAATGTGAATTCAACAAACACTACAAGAAAAAATCAGTTTATCTACAAAATAACATGTAGGTAAGTATTAAGATGACTGTAAGGTGTAGGTAAAATCGTTGTAGGTAAATATTTACCTACAAAAACTAAAACTAGTGTTGGTAAATACTAATAAAAAATTTGTCGGTAAAATTTAAAATTGTCGGTCATCTGTCGGTAATTTGTCGGTATAATTTGGGAAAAAGTAATAATATTTATTATGTAGGTATTCAATAGGTAACTTAAAAATTTAGTGACTTCCTCAAAAAGAAAAAAAAATAGTGACAAAATCATTTCTGTCGGTTATTATTGTGGTTAAATTGGAATTTCTTGTAGTAAAAGATGCACAAATTAAGATATGGTTGCTTATCGATGGGCCGATGGCCAATGAGACTAGTAATATCACCTCCCTCCTTAATGGGAGGTGTCATGGATTCGACACTGTGTGTATGTGTTTAGGAATAGTCAAAAAAATATATAATATGGGTGCTTATCTTTTGGAAAGTTTTATCTATTTATAGATAAACGAAAATCCGATTAAGATTTTTTAGAGTATTATCTAAATTTGAAAAATGAAGTCAAATCTAATTGTTGGACTGTAATTTCTTGATCTAGTATTTATTCAGATTATTTTAAATTAAAAAATGTAGGGTTATACCTTAACCGTCATTGAAAATATTAGCATTATATGTTGGATAATTTGGATGGTGTAAATCGAATGGCTGAAAATAAATAGAGCAGAGTAACAGTATGAAAATCGAGGCAAGAGTTGGACTCTTTGTCTTTAAGACGAAATTGCCTCGCTCACGGTGTTTATGGTATCTGGCAATCGCCTGTCAAGATACAACGACTTATGTCTTGTGATAGCAACACTACAAATCACAAGACACTTCGAATTTTATATTGTTTTTGAAGTCTCAGAACTTATGCATAATGCAAGATGAATTCCGAAATTTTTTGATGTCAAAATGAATTCTGGGGACTGCTATTTATAGAGCTTCTGGTGCCTCTTCAGACTGGGTGCAACCCCAGGTTCGGATCGATCGTGTCTGTCAGATCGCGCCCTATGATCAACAGCTAGGATCTGATGGTCCAAATTGCATCCAATTGAAGGAACACACATACACCCCTTCACACTGGACAGTCGTGTCCAGTTACGGCGCCCCGTTAGTGAATAGACATGCCCAATCAGCGCCAGCCTGCCACATGTCGCCACCTGGACGACTATGACAAATCACTGCCACCCTGCCACATCACCGAGCCACTAGACCGAAACCTGGTTTGATTTTTCAAAACTTTAAGGCTCCTCAAAGCTCCTCGCGACGTGCGCGGGCCCAACTCTGGCTCCGGCTCGGACGGTGCTCTGCACCATCCTCGGTGGTATTTGAGCTAGACAAAGGCTAGTGAAAATTGACTTGGTCCACTAGGGTGTACCATAAGGAGCTCCACATGATTACTCATTATTAGTGGTGAAGCTCTTTATGAATTAGTCAAACATTTAATATGTTTCCTATGTGGGATATGGTTTTCCGTATTCCCACCCTTTTATATTCCATATATAAAAGACATTTAAAGTGGCTAATTTCATGCATTTATTTCTCATTAACTCGACATTGGTTTTGAGAAATTCAAAATGCTAAACTCGTCTACCCGCGGTGTAGATTACGTTTATCTCATTTATTTCATACCACGAATAAATGAACTCACTTAAATAATTGGTCAAAATCGGGTTAAAACCCAATTTCGTAAAACCAATTCCAACAATCCCCCACATGAATGAAATAAATGCATGAGTATGCTGACACTAAAGAGAGTTCAAGCGAAAAGCTATTGCATCGGGAGAGGGAGCTTGTGGCTTTGAACCTTCCTTAGTGGAATACTATCAGATTTACTAGGATGTACAGTATATGATGTCTTGAACTGTTCAGTTGTTTGTGTAAACCACAAGAACAGTACCCACACAATATCTTTCCTAACACCATTTGGTTCTTACGATTGTGTCCATTTTGGCCCTGGACAACATCTTAAATTCATACGTGTTTCGTTGAAGCGGCCCGTCTTCAAACTTATATAGGTGATCTCCTCTTAAGGGTATCCTATCATACTCCACTTCTTTCAAGTATAGGAATCATTAAAAGTTTATAACTTAACCTCACCACATTCTGTAGGTTTTTCCACTTGGACAAGAATGAGCTGTAACTTGTTCCAAGTGATTATCCGAATATTCATAACTTAGTTATCCCATTGAACCAAGGTCTTGAGATCTCCAATTCACAAGTTTGGATTACCGCTATGAATACTCTTGTTTTGTGGATTTTAAGCCCATTACTTTCGATAAGCAGTATACTTGATCTCTATTCAAACCTTTAGTTAACGGATCCGCTAGTTCTTTTTTTGATTTCACATAATCGATTGTAATAACCCCATTTGAGATCAACTGCCTAACGGTGTTATGTCTTAGACGTATATGTCGAGACTTACCATTGTACATACTATTATGAGCCCTTCCTATAGCCGACTGACTATCACAATGTATCATGATTGCAGCCATCGGCTTAGGCCAGCAAGGAATATCCTCTAAGAAGTTGCGAAGTCATTCTACTTCTTGACCAGCTTTATCCAGAGCTATAAACTCTGATTCCATCGTGGATCGAGCTATACACATTTGTTAGAGGATTTCCATGACACCACTCCACCACCAATGGTAAAAACATAACCACTAGTGGACTTGAAATCCTTTGTGTCAGATACCAATTAGCATCACTGTATCCTTCTAATACAGTTGGATATCTTGAGTAATGTAATCCATAATTTAAGGTGAGTCTTAGATATCTAAAAACCCTTATCAATGCCTTCCAATGGTCATTGCCAGGATTACTCATAAATCTACTCAGTTTATTAACTGCATAGGCAATATCTGGACGAGTGCGGTTTGTTACATACATTAGACTACCAATAATCCGAGAATATTCTAGTTGAGATACAGGCTTACCCTGATTTTAGCTAAGTGTTAGCTAAAATCTATAAGTGTTTTAGTTGGAGGACTGTCATAAGCATTGAACTTTCAAAGTACCGTCTCAATATAATGAGACAGTGACAAAACAATTCCATCATATGTTTGAGAGATCTTAATTCCCAAAATAACATCTGCTACACCCATATCTTTCATATCAAAATGTTTGGTTAACATTTTCTTAATATTCATGATTATATCATGATTACTACCCATAATTAACATGTCGTCAACGTAAAGACAGACAATCACATAAGCATTAGGTGTGTCTTTAATGTAAACACATTTATCGCACTCGTTAATTTTGAAACCATTCGACAACATAGTTCTGTCAAATTTCTCGTGCCATTGTTTCGGAGCTTGCTTAAGGCCATACAATGACTTAATGAGTTTGCACACCATATTCTCCTGCCTAAGAGCAACAAACCTTTCGGGTTGTTCCATGTAGATGTTTTCTTCTAATTCACCATTTAGAAAAGGCGTTTTCACATCCATTTGATGTATCTCAAGGTTATGCAATGCATCAATAGCAATGAGAAGTCTAATTGATGTGATTCTTGTCACGAGAGAATGCGTATCAAAGAAATCAAGGCCTTCTCTTTGTTTAAATCCTTTAGCTACTAATCTGGCCTTGTACTTGTTAGTCCAAGTGGCTACAATAATCTAGAGGGGGGTGAATAGATTATGCCGATTTTGCGCAAATCACCCTCTTTTTCGAAACAACGAGTAAATAACAAGAATGTAAATGCGGAAAATAAACAACACTCGTTGATTTAAAGAGGTTCAACCCACCTAGGGCCTAATCCTCTATCACCCCAAGATTCCTAGGGATGGATTTCAAAAAGAAAAAGATTTTATTAATTTACCAAAAATTAATACAACACCTTGAGGATCACCACAACCCTCTTTCACCACCTTGAGGATTACCACAACCCTCTTACAACACCTTTGAAGATTACCACAACCTTCAAACACCTATCACTTAGATCACCCAAGTGTATTCTTACCACAAGAATACTCACAAGGATGTCTTGTGTTGAATGATGACCAAAATCAAGATTATAACTCAATAATGATTGATACAATATGAGTACACGTGTAATCAAGAATTGAAAGCCTAGACCTTAAATAAGTGCAAGTGAAAGTGCTTAGGCTAATACAACAAGATATATGAAAGTGTTTGCTCAATTGCTCTTTGCTTGTATATTGTGTGTTGTATCTTGTTGCTTGAATGAAGCCTCTATTTATAGGAGAGGACTTGGCTTTCATTTCCGACATTGGCTCCTCCTGGGGAGTGATTTGCTGCAAAAGAAACCATTTAAAATGATCAATATAGCTGTTAGAAATCAATCCCACAAAATAGGGAAAAGTTGTCCTCAAAACGCAACGGATAGTTTTGATAAACATGGGGTTCGACCGGTCACAGAGATAAGATTGAAATTGAATTCTACGAGTTTTTTACAGGGGACCGGTCGAAGGGGTGCGACGGCCGCTTCTTAGTCGTTGACCGGTTGCCCTTGAAGATTTTACGAAAAGAGAAGTCGGAACAAAATCCAACTCCTGTGCAGTCGTCGCCGTCGGCCGACCGTCGACCGCACCGCCGCCCACCTGGTCGACGGCCGCCCGCCTTTTTTCTTACGCCCCATTTTCTGTTTTCACCAACTCAGTACGGGTTGCCTATAGGGCGACTGGTCGAACTGAAACAAATGTGTTGTCCAATGTTTTATTGAAAATAAACTTCAAGAAATACTCGAAAACATTTTTGTTTCTCTACTCAACTCAGTACGGGTTGCCCTATAGGCTTAATTTGGTCGAGCCTGAAACAAATGTGTTGTCCAATGTTTTATTGAAAATAAACTTCAAGAAATACTCCGAAAAATAGTAAAAACATTTTAAGTTGATCGGAAGTATTTAGACAACATTTGGGGACATAGTTTTGGTTTAAAAACTTATTTGAACAAAATCGAACATAATCATCAAAATCATGATAAAAATATTTATCTAACAAACTCCCCCTTTTTGATGATTACAAACCAAAACAATTTTCTTGAGGACGATTTGAAAGCCAAATAAAATTTTCCGGTTTTACGAGTAAACTATCCGTTAGAAGAATTTCATACAAAGCTCCCCCTATTTATGAACATATCAACAAACGATTATTATAAGTAAGAAACACAAGCTATAACAAGCTTATATAGAATGCATCATGAGCTAAGGAGCTCCCCCTGTCACAAAACTTATAATCAATTTCATCCGAGTCCAAAATTCAAGCCATGGACTAGGTATTAGAGTCCACAATACTTATTGCGAGCTTTTATTAGCTTTTCTTGAGCTAACGAGCCAATATCCTATTTCTCCCCCTTTGGAATCATCAAAAAGAATGTCAGAATGGTGAAAACACCATACAATAATATCAAAGTGCGCCAAAGGGCCGGTTTAATAACCGTTGAACAATTAAAGCATAATAATCCAAGGAAAATGGGAGAAATGTAATATGAAGAGTTCATACGCTTGTTTTGTTTGTCAAAACATGATCTCAATAAGTATAGAAAACTTTTGAAAGCGAGAGAATCATGTATAAGTTGAAATTTTCATTGCGACATATCATCGAACACCTTGTGTGCGTTAAAAATAAAAGAGGTTGTATATAACCTTTGTAAATGGTTCAAGCCAAAAATTTTCAACATCAATTCAAGTCAATCATCATACATAACAACACAACAACCAAGCTCATCATGATCATACGAAAATTACATCAAAAATTTTCAAGAAACTCGGAAACTCAAGGGTTCAACCCAATTGAGCAAAAGAAGCGAAATTCTTACCATTTGATCGGAAAGAGTGAGCCATAATGATGATGATCATGCTATATAATGTCCATGTTGTGTAAAATATGCATGAAATCCATTTTTGAATGAAATTTGAGTGAATTTGGCAAAGGGGACGAAAAATGGCCAAAAATTTGTTAAAACGAAGAATGGTGAAGACAGAACGTTTAAAAGCCAAAAATATAGCTTAGGGCGACTCGGCCGAGGTTGAGGGCGACGGTTGCCCTCAACTCCTTCACCACTGTCTTGTCAGCTTTTTCCAAAATCCGAATTTTCAACAAAAAATCCGATTTTTTTCGCCCTAAGTTTTAAAAAACGTGCAAAATGTAAACGTAAGCTTCATTCAATATGCATTATGCCTAACCGAGCTCGTATTGATGAAAAGTCTCGGAAGATAGCGGTTTTGTGAAAATATCCGCTAATTGATCTTGAGATGGTACAAAGGATATCTCAATTTTACATTTTGAAACACAATCCCTTAGAAAATGATGTCGAATCTCAATATGTTTAGTACGGTTATGATGAACCGGGTTTTGAGCAATATTTATAGCGGATATATTATCAAAAAAGATAGGTACATTTTCAAAAGAGCATTTGTAATCCGCTAAGGTTTGTTTCATCCAAAGGAGTTGAGTACAACAAAATACGGCGGAAATATATTCGACTTCGGCCGTTGAAAGAGAAACACAGTTTTGCTTCTTTGAAAACCAAGAAACTAGGCAATCGCCTAAAAATTGACATGATCCGGAAGTACTTTTCCGATCATCAATATTTCCCGCATATGCATACAACATGAAGAATAATTTTCATTCTTTGGATAAAATAAACCATATTGAATGGTGCCTTTTAAATATCGAAAAATCCTTTTAACGGCACTCATGTGAGATTCTTTGGGATTGCTTTGAAAACGAGCACATAGGCATACGGCATGAAGAATGTCCGGTCTACTAGCGGTTAAATAAAGTAAACTACCAATCATACTCGATACTTTGATTCATCCACGGACTTGCCTTTCTCATCTTTGTCAATTTTGACATTTGTTGCCATAGGAGTAGAGACGGTTCTTCTTCTTCTTCAAAGGCTTCGAACTTTTTCAAAAGTTCTTTTGTATACTTTGATTGCGAAATATAAATACCTTCTTGACATTGCTTAATTTGAAGTCCAAGAAAGAAGTTAAGCTCCCCCATCATACTCATCTCGAATTCTCCTTGCATTAACTTAGAAAATTTCTTGCACAAAGAATCATTAGTAGCACCAAAGATAATATCATCAACATATATTTGCACAAGTAAACAATCTTGCCCTTTTTCAAAAACAAATAGAGTTGTATCAACTTTACCTCTTATAAAACCATTTTGTAAAAGAAAAGAACTAAGTCTATCATACCATGCATGCAGGGTGCTCGTTTTAAACCATACAAGGCCTTTTTAATTTTATAAACATCATTAGGCCTAGAAAAATTTTCAAACCCCCGGAGGTTGTTTTACATAGACTTCTTCTTGAATAATACCATTTAAGAAGGCGGATTTAACATCCATTTGGTAAAGTTTGAAATTTTTAAAACAAGAATAGGCAAGTAAAATACGAATAGCTTCTAAACGTGCTATGGGTGCAAAAGTTTCATCATAGTCAATACCTTCTTCTTGACAATACCCTTGAGCTACTAACCTTGCCTTATTACGAACAATGTTGCCTTGATCATCAAGTTTGTTCCGGAATACCCATTTTGTGCCAATAATGGTTTGAGAAGGAGGACAAGGTACCAATTCCCATACATCATTTCTTTCAAATTGATTCAACTCCTCTTGCATCTCTAGAAACCAATCCTCATCCTCAATAGCTTCTTTAGCATTTTTAGGCTCTTTTTGAGAAATAAGAGCTTTCTCGGCAAATTTTCTCCGAGTCATCACTTTGTCAAGGGGATCACCAATAATAAGATCTTTTGGGTGATCTCCCTTAAATTTCAATGCAACGGGAAGATCCGAGATATCATCTCTATCTTCTTGAGGATCATTTGAAGTGGACGGTTGATCATTTGATGTAGACGGTTGATTATCAATTTGAACAATTTGTTCAATAATATCCTCCTCATCACTTTCATCATTAGGAATTCTTTCAACTCCCGAAGCTTCATTGCATTTAGCATGGATGGATTCTTCAACAACTCCACTAGTCTTATTGTAAACCCGATATGCTTTGCTTTTTGTTGAATATCCCATAAATATCCCTTCATCGGCTTTAGGATCAAGTTTGTCCAATTGATCCTTGGTATTCAAAATAAAGCATTTACAACCAAATATCTTGAAATAACTAATATTTGGAGTTCTACCTTTCCAAAGCTCATATGGAGTTTTATTCATTTTAGACGAATATAAACTCGATTAATGACATAGCAAGCGGTACTTATGGCTTCGGCCCAAAAATACTTTGGAAGTGAAAATTCATTGAGCATGGACCGACTCATTTCTTGTAATGTCCGATTTTTCCGTTCGGCTACTCCATTTTGTTGAGGTGTCCTTGGAGCCAAGAAATTATGAGCATATCCTTTGGTTTCACAAAATACTCTAAATTCACCGTCAAATTCTCCACCTCGATCGCTTGAATAGACTTGATAGTATCTTCTTTTTCATTCTCAATAAGTCTACACAACTTAACAAACTCATTAACGGCATCGCTTTTATTGGTAAGAAAAAGAGCCCAAGTATATCTCGAAAAATCATCGACTATAACAAAGTGTAATGTTTTCCACTTAGACTAGCCGTACCAATGTCCCCGTACAAATCAAGGTGAAGCATTTGTAGGGGTTTGGTTGTGGAAATTTCATTTTTGGGCTTGAAACTACTTTTAACTAATTTGTTCTTTTGACAAGTGTCACATAAGCCAAGATTTTCAAAATTCAATTTGGGTAGTCCTTTCACATGTTGGTTTTTGTAAATATTTTTCAAATTCTTGTATCCAACATGTCCAAGTCGCCTATGCCATAAACTAGTTAAATCATTATTGGGGATTAAACAAGAAACATTTTGACTAACCAAATCACTTGTACAAATTTTGTAAAGATTGCCTTTTCTATTTGCTTCAAAAATAATTTCACCATTTTTAAGTATAAGGCATTTTTCTTTATTAAAGGAAACATCATATTTTGAATCACAAAGTTGGCTAACACTTATCAAATTAAACTTAAGCCCTTCAACTAATAGAACATTACTAAGAGAGAAAGAAGAGTTACCAATTTCTCTATTTCCAAGAATCTTTCCTTTGCCATTGCCGAACATGACCATACCCTCTTCTTGGAGTTTGATGTTGGTAAAACGTTCTCTCCTCCCGGCCATATGGCGTGAGCATCCGCTGTCCACGAGCCATTTTGAATCTTCCATTGTGGTTATAGCCCCTATTACCTACAAAAGAATTTCTTTTAGGTACCCTATAATTTTGGGGTCCATGGGGGTTAGTCTTGAGACCTTTGGGTCTCCAAACATGTCTTGAGCTATTTCTCAATTTGCAATTATTAGCATAATGTCCAACTTTGCCACAATAAAAACAAGTAGGAGTATTATAATTATTAGCACGTACAAAAGTCGGACCTTGGTTATTTTTCTTAAAAACACTTTGAAATGGCTTATAACCAAGTCCCGATTTGGAATGCTCACCTCTTTGTGCATCTAAAATTTTTGTAACTTTATCCGTACTTATGTTGAAACGATGCACATCATTTTTCAAACATTCAATATCTTTTGTGAGCAATTCCTTTTCGGTTTCAAGAGAATGAATTCTAGTAAGAGTAAGAGCATGAGCTTTGTCTAGAGATTCATAAGAGGTAAATAATTTTTCCTTTTCAACTTTAATCTCCTTATGCTCCTTTTTCAAGTTTTTGTATTTAACGATTAAATTTTGAAACTCAATTTGCAATTCATCAAGATCACATTGCAAGTCATCAACTATGGAGGAAGTAGAAGAGTTTGAGTGTACCTCATTGTTTTCATCGTCTATAGCCATGAGACCGTGTTCGGTTTCTCCTTCCTCATCGGTTGTTTCGAGTAGTTCATCCCATGTTTTGACTTCCGCATTTAGAGCCTTCTTTTTTGTGAAAGGCTTCCTTTTCTTTTGCTCCTCTTCATCGAGCTTTGGGCAATCGGCAATGAAGTGCCCAGGTTTTCCGCATTTAAAGCAAGCATTATCTCTTGGTTTTCTTGCTTTATTTTTATTTACAAATTTTGCAAATTTTCGAACAAGTGCGGCCGTCTCCTCATCGCCATCATCATTATCATAGTATGCATTATTAGAAGAAGAAACAAGACCTTTAGAAATAATTTGCATACCTGATTGATTTGTGGATGGTTTGGAATTTTTTCTCTCCTTGAGATAGACTTCATAGATGAGTAGATTTCCAATAAGTTCATCAAACTTGAGTATCTCAAGATTTTGTGCCTCCGTGATTGCCTTTACTTTTTCGGACCATGAGCCGGGAAGTGCATTCAATACCTTGGTCACCTCGTCTTCTTCGGAGATGACTTTGCCGAGGGCCACAAGAGGATTGACAATATTGTCAAGCCTTTCTACCATTTTGGAGATGCTTTCTCCATCATACATGTTAAAGTTTTCGAAGTCTTTAACAAGCATGGTCTTTCTTGCTTGCTTGACTTTCTTAGTCCCTTCATAGATTGTCTCCAATTTTTCCCAAACCTCATGTGCCGACCTTATGCCTCTTATGCGATTGTACTCGGTGGCGGTAAAAGAACAATGCAAAATATTTAATGCCTTACCGTTTAGAGAGAAAGCCATTTTGTCATTTTTATCAAACTCCTTGAAAGGTTTAGGAGCCAAGGTGCCATCCTCCGATTTCCTTGTTGGTTGATCAACTCCTTCAATGACCACATTCCAAATGTCGAACCCGCACCCTTGTAGGAAGCACTCCATACGGTCTTTCCAAAAAGCGTAGTTGTTGGCGTCGAATAGTGGTGGCTTGTTGGTAGAGGCGCCGGTGGTGAGATGAGCATCACTTGTAGCCATGGATCTTTCCTCTTTACTCGGAACGAGCTAGCCAAAGAGTTTGGCTCTGATACCACTTGTTAGTCCAAGTGGCTACAATAATCTAGAGGGGGGGTGAATAGATTATGCCGATTTTTCGCAAATCACCCTCTTTTTCGAAACAACGAGTAAATAACAAGAATGTAAATGCGGAAAATAAACAACACTCGTTGATTTAAAGAGGTTCAACCCACCTAGGGCCTAATCCTCTACCACCCCAGTATCTCCGGGATGGATTTCAAAAAGAAAAAAAGATTTTATTAATTTACCAAAAATTAATACAACACCTTGAGGATCACCACAACCCTCTTTCACCACCTTGAGGATTACCACAACCCTCTTACAACACCTTTGAAGATTACCACAACCTTCAAACACCTATCACTTAGATCACCCAAGTGTATTCTTACCACAAGAATACTCACAAGGATGTCTTGTGTTGAATGATGACCAAAATCAAGATTACAACTCAATAATGATTGATACAATATGAGTACAAGTGTAATCAAGAATTGAAAGCCTAGACCTTAAATAAGTGCAAGTGAAAGGGCTTAGGCTAATACAACAAGATATATGAAAGTGTTTGCTCAATTGCTCTTTGCTTGTATATTGTGTGTTGTATCTTGTTGTTTGAATGAAGCCTCTATTTATAGGAGAGGACTTGGCTTTCATTTCCGGACATTGGCTCCTCCTTGGGGAGTGATTTCTTTGCAAAAGAAACCATTTAAAATGATCAATATAGCTGTTAGAAATCAATCCCACAAAATAGGGAAAAGTTCAAAAACGCAAGCGGATAGTTTCTTTGATAAATATGGGGTTCGACCGGTCGCGCAGAGATAAGATTGAAATTGAATTCTGCGAATTTTTACACAGGGGGACGGTCGAAGGGGAGTGCGACCGGTCGCCTTAGTCTGTGGACGGTTGCCCTTGAAGATTTTACTTAAACAGAGAAGTGCGGAACAAAAATCCAACTCAGTGCAGTGTCGCCGGTCGGCCGATCGGTCGACCGCACGTCGCCCACCTGGTCGACCGGCCGCCCGCGCCTGTTTTTCTTACGTCCCATTTTTTGTTTCTCGGCTCGGCTCGGCTTCAGTGCGGGTTGCCCTATGGGCGGACCGGTCGAGCTCTGAAACAAATGTGTTCCAATGTTTTATTGAAAATAAACTTCAAGAAATACTCGAAAAATAGTAAAAACATTTTAAGTTGATCGGAAGTATTTAGACAACATTTGGGGACATAGTTTTGGTTTAAAAACTTATTTGAACAAAATCGAACATAATCATCAAAATCATGATAAAAACATTTATCTAACAGTACTTGTCAATAGTTCTATCAGCTTTATATTTCCCTTTAAGGATCCACTTGCATCCTAAAGGATTATTTCCCGGTGGGATATCCACCAACTCCCAAGTATAATTTTGCATAATGGGATCTATTTCATTATTAATATCTTCTTTCCAGAATAGAGCTTCTGGACTGGACAATGCTTCACCAATTATCTTTGGTTCATTTTCTAACACATAAGTTAGAAAACCTAGACCAAAAGACATAGTTATTTTGGCCCTTTTGTTGCGTCTTGGTTCTTCATCACTTTGATGATCACCATCAGCAGTATTATGTGTTCTTTTGCTAGAATTTACTTCTTTTCTTTCTTGACAATGAAACACGTCTTTGAAAAATACACCATTCCTTGATTCAATAGTTGTACCTTCTTGTATATCTGGAATTGCTGATGTGTGCACTAAAAATCGATATGCACTACTGTTATTAACATATCCAATGAAAATGAAATCGATTATTTTAGACCTTATCTTGACTTGTTTTGGTTTCGATATTTCTACTTTAGCCAAATACCCCCACACGTTAAGGTATTTGTAGGAAGGTTTGCGACATTTTCATAACTCATACGGAGTTTTATCTTTATTTTTGTGTGGTATTTTATTAAGAATGTGGTTAGCCGAGAGAATTGCCTCCCTCCACAAATTCTGAGGTAAACCCGAATTTATCAACAAAGCATTCATCATCTCTTTCAGAGTTTGGTTTTTGTGTTCAGCAATATCGTTTGATTGTGGTGAATAAGGAGCTGTCGTTTGATGAATAATACCAGAATCTGAGCAAAATTCATCAAAAGGAGCTCCCTAATCTCCACTTCCAACACTTAGAATTATCTTACTTCACTTGCTAAGTTGATTTTCAATCCCATTCCTATAGCTTTTAAAAGCCTCTAAGGCCTCATCTTTACTTCTCAAACGATATACATAATAGTATCTTATGCAATCATCGATAAAAGTAACAAAATACTTTTTCCCACATATAGTTTGTACAAACTTTGAATCATATATATCACTATGAATTAACTCTAGAGGTTCTGTATCTCTTTCAACCGAGTGGAATGGTGTTTTGGCCATTTTTGCCTCAACACAGATTTCACACTTGTGATGTGAATCTATTTTAAAATTAGGTAGTAATTCCAAGTTTACTAACATTTTAAAGTGTTAAAATTCACATGTCATAATCTAACATGCCATAAATTTGAACACTCAAGCAAATAAGAAGCATTCATTTTATTGCCTTTAAAGTTTCGGAGTATATTCGTTACATTCATCGTGAACAGTCTATTTTCTAAGTACCCATTACCTATAAACTGTCCGCTTTTCATATGTACAAACTTTTGAACCACAAATACTAGTGTAAACCCTGCCTTGACCAACAACGATCCTGACACTAAATTCTTCCGAATGTCTAGAACATGAAGGACATCAACGAGGGTCAGCTCCTTGCCCGAGGTCATCTTCAGCACCACCTTGCCATGACCGATAATCTTAGAAGCTACATGATTTCCCATGAATAATTTCCTTCCATTGATCGGAGTATACGTTGAGAACATATCTTTGTCGGAGCATATGTGGTGTGTAGCACCTGTGTCCACCCACGATTCTCTCGGGTTATCCACCATGTAGAACCTGTTGGCTTCAAACACAACAGCCGAGAGATCAAGCTTGGACATATCAATTGACACTGATTTGCCCTCGGTCACATGCACCTGGTTCCGATTGGCTTTCTTAGGAAGATGATATTCTTTAGCCTTGTGATTCGGTTTTTCACAATTGAAGCAGTTCCCTTTGAACTTTTTAGCCTTCCCCTGTTTCTGACCATTCCCTGGGTGCTTTCTCTTTTTGCTAGCACTGGGCTCCACCAAGTTTGCCTTTGCTTCCATTGGAAGCTTGCCAGATTAATTTCAGACTTGCGAATGTCTTCTTCAATTTGCAATCTGACAATTAATTCTTCAAGCCCCATCTCCTCCCACTTATGCTTCATGTAGTTTTTAAAATCCTTCCATAGAGGTGGTAGCTTCTCTATAATAGCAGCTACTTGAAAGGATTCACTCAGCACAATTCCTTCTGCAATTATATCGTGCAAAATGAGCTGAATCTCTTGAACCTGGCTGATCATAGTCTTGGTGTCAACCATCTTAAAATCAAGGAATTGCTGACAACAAATTTTTTTGTGTCAGCATCTTCCGTTTTATACTTCTTCTCTAAAGAGCTCCACAACTCTTTAGCAGTCTTTACCGAATACATTATACAATATGTTGTCCAGTCCGTTGAGAATGTAGTTCCTACATAGGAAGTTGTTTTGACTTCAAACATCGAACGTCATTCTCTTCTCTTTATCAGTCTCCGCTTCCCCCACAGTTGGAGCATCCTCCATCAGGTAACGAGCAAGGTTCAGAGTAGTAAGATAGAACATTTATCTGGTTTCTCCCCCGGTGATTGTTCGCAAAAAATATTTGGATCTCTATACTGCAAGTGTGCAATGTAGTTTATAGGATAAAGGCAAGCAAGTCCGTATTCCTCAAGAATTGACTGCGAAACAATTAGGCTATAATAACATCGTATTCTAATTTTATTGAAGCAACCGAATATCACAAATTACAAAAATGAAAATTAAAAATAAAAAGAAATAAATTTCGAACCCAACAAGTATTTTCAAAAATTACGAAAGCAACCATAGGCACATAATCTCAACATATTTTTTCAATATTAAATTTCTATGGGTTCAATTCCTAAACTAGTTTATTCCCCCTCGCGGGTGGCGCATAAATAGTAGATTAATAATAATTGAGGTCTCTCGGTTCATCACAACTATTATTAACTCCCAACAGATCTTGGAATTAAAATACTCCCCATAAACAGAAGTAGTCTCCCGATACATTACCTGGTTTATGTCTGAATTCGATTTTTATCTTGCTAGAACTCACCTCCCGGATTATGGACTAATAAGCAAGACATGCAAATTACTGGCCAAATAATCAACAATTATGAATAAGTACTCGAATTCATAAAATAGAACACACGAATCAATTAAGAAAACAATTAATCAAGATTTAACATGAATCCACAGTTTTGATTATGCCCTAGGAACCGAATGATTAGTCAAACATTGATAACAAATTCATAGACAAACTTGAAATCAACATTGTGACATCGTTTAAGTACATACAAGAGATCTAAACTAAGAAAGAAAACCCCTTCTTGTCAGGATGGATCTCCCTTCCAAGCCTTCGAAGCTCTTGTGCTTCCGTAGATGTGAAAAGCCTTTTGGTGTTCTTCATAACCTAGCCCTCCTCTCTCAGAAGGCCTTTGATCTTTGTAATCCTGTGTATTTTGGTGTATTGTATGTTGTTTCCTTGAATTAATTTTCTTGCAGCCCTTGGGTCCATTATATAGGTGCTTGGAGAGATCACTTGTAGAGTTTGAGTAGGAAAAAGACACAAAAATCCGCCACAGACAGCCGCACGGGCCGTGTGAGTTTTACACTTTCACTCCACACGGTCGTGTGGTGTCATACGGCCAGACCGTGCGGCTTAATTTTGCCCCTGTTTTCTCCCGAACACTTCACACAGACATGTAGCTATACACAGTCAGGTCACAAGGTCCGATCATGTGACTGGTTTTCGTCCGATTTCTTCATTTTTTTGATCTTATCTTTGCACTCGTCAATCTTGTTTGGGCCTTCCAACTGATATCTTTTCAATTTAAGCTCCGTTTCCTGTAAAAAAATTACAAAAATACGCAGTATCATGCCCTTCTAAGGAAACCAAGTAAAACACACTAAACATGCGTGCAAATGCATCAATAATGTATCAAAATAAGCCCTTAAATGCACGTAAATATTACACATATCAAAATCTCTCAAACTTAAAGCAATGCTCGTCCTCGAGCAAATTAAGAAAAATAATCTCACTGGGTACAAAGAACACACAAGAACACTATAAACATTCAATACTCTTTTGACTCCATATCTAAGTAAACCATGCAATTCATTATCAAGAAGCCATCAATCACAAGTTCGGTATAATTAATACTCTGTCCGGTAATTGACATCGCGACTTGCAAGTAAATAGTGTATCACTCAACTCTCAAAGTGTATGGTAAGTGTTTGCACTCAAAATCAATTCAATGAATGTAGAACCACCATAAGCTTGCAAATCGTCAAACTCTCTACCACTTTTATGTGCAACTTAAGAATAAAAAAGAACTTTCATTTGGTTGTAATGTAGGCTCTTTGGTAAGGGTATAAAAAAAAATGGATTAAGTGCTTGACTTGAGCAAATAGAATAAGCACAAAGACTTACAACTCACCAACCCAATTTTATCATAAAACTCATTTTTTTGAAGGTATTTTCTTTTTTTCAACTAAACTCCACCATTTTTCTCTTTTTTCATTCTTAGGTCTTTCTGCCCCTTTTTTTTTTTTCTTTAGCCTCAAGCTCTCAATTTTTCAAAATTTCCAGAAATTTTCTTTTCTTTTCTTTCTTTTGCTCGATTTTTCTCTTTCTTTCTCAGAATTTTTCTTTCTTTTTCGAGCTTCATTATTCTTTCATTTACCTGATTAATTGTCCATCCCTCTTTATTTTGCCAACTTTCTCTCTTTTCACAATTTCATCACATCTCCCCAAACCATTCTTCTTCTATAAGCTCAAGTAATTTTAGGGATGAAAATCATTTTTCAATTTTAAAGATCAAAATGTGGCTAACAATAAAAAGTTAAGGCTCAAATTGGCTAACTAGGGAATCATGAGTTCATAGGTAGACTTTTTAGGCTAAGTAGGCTTAACGAAGATGGCTTTAACTCATTTTCAAAACTTGCACACACACATGGCTTCAATAAAGATACCAGAGCAAGTTCTAGAGTTCAAGAAAAAATAAGACTGCATAAGATAAAAGCAATTAAAGGCCCAAAACCTCACATGTTTATTTTTCGCAACATGCTAAAATACCCAATTTTCTTAACTATTGCCAAACAAATAAATGACATATTCTCAACCATTCATCGCATTATTCACAAAAATATGTCATCTCATAACATCACATGCTCATAGTAAAAATCATACGGAAGCTTTGTACTCTTTCAAAATCTTGATTAAAATCACACACAAAAGCAATTAAACATGCTAAAGCAATAAACGTGCTAAAAATAAAAATAAATAATAATAAATCAAAAAAATCAAAAAATTGAAAAAAAAAATTTAAGGCATTTTTATGCTCTACATGCAATGCAAAATGAAACAGTACTAATTTACGCATTCTTGACAACCCCCCCAAACTTAAAATATGCTTTGTCCCGAACTTATGAGGAAATTATCAAAGAAAAGAGGAATGCATAAAAAGTACTTACCTGGATCGTTCCGGTGAAGCTGGGAACTCGTCCGTCAAATTTGAAACTTGGAGGAGCAGATCGCACGGTTGGGTTGTGTGCGTCCACACGCCCTTGTGTGCCTGTCATGTCTTTTTTTTCCTTTTTTTTAAACCCTGGAGTTTGTCGCGACGGCTCTTGGATTGCCACCCACAAAGCGCTAAGTTTTACGTCTTCAGCCAGACTTCAGATTTCTAACATCACTGTCGTTAAACCGTGTCGTTTGAAATCCTTGAGCCCTAATATTCTATACCATCCATCAGACGAATGGCATTGCACAGTTTTCTCGGATTAAGTTTAATATTGCTTGGGAATTTGCCCTTTTATTGTTGGCCTCCCACTGCAGTAGCGATTTTGGGCTACTTGTGTCTCCAAAGATTTCAGTTTCGCATTCAACAAAAACGATGTTAGAAACAAAGCAATAAGAAAAAAAATTATTTACAAAAAAAAGGAAAAAAATAGAAAATAATAAAAAAAATTACAAGTGTACAGTGTATTTTATAGAATAATGGCAAGCAAGGTCGCATTCCTTAGGGATTGACTAGGAAATACTTAGGCTATAATAACATCATATTCAAATTTTATTGAAGCAACCGGATATCACAAATTATAAAATCGAAAATTAAAAATAAAAAGAAATAAATTTCAAACCCCACAAGTATTTTCAAAAAAGACGAAAGCAACCCTAGGCACCAAATCTCAACATATTTCTTCAATATTAAATCCAATTAATGTTTCACAAAACCAATTCATGCGTTTCTATGGGTTCAATTCCCCCTCCCGGGTGGCGCATAAACAGTAGATTAATAATAATTGAGGTCTCCCGATACATCAAAACAATTATTAACTCACAACAGATCTTTGAATTAAAATACTCTCCAAAAACAGAAGTAGTCTCCCGATACATTACCTTGTTTATGTCAGAATTCGATTTTCGTCTTACTAGAACTCACCTTTCGGATTATGGACAAACAAGTACGACATGCAAATTATTGGCCAAACAATAAATAATTAAGAATAAGCACTCGAATTCATCAAATAGAACACATGAATCAATTAAGAAAATAATTTGTCAAGATTTAACAAGAATCCACAGTTTTGATTATGCCCTAGGATCCGAAAGATTAGCCAAACATTGATAACAAATTTATAATCAAACTTGAAATCAACATTGTGACATTGTTTAAGTACAAACAAGAGATCTAAACCAAGAAAGGAAACCCCTTTTTGTCAGGATGGATCTTCCTTTCAAGCCTTCGAAGCTCTTGTGCTTTTGTAGATGTGAAAGGCCTTGTGGTGTTCTTCGTAACCTAGACCTCCTCTCTCAGAAGAGCTTTGATATGTGTAATCCTATGTATTTTGGTGTGTCGTATGTTGTATCCATGAATTTATATTCGTAAAGCCCTTGTTTCCTTTATATAAGTGTTTGGAGAGATCACTTGTAGAGTTCGAGTAAGAAAAGGACACAACAATCCGCCACAGACAGCCGCACAGGCCGTGTTAGTTTCATACTATCAGTCCACACGATCGTGTGGTCTCACACGGCCAGACCGTGCACTTGGTTTCCCCCCTGTTTTCTCCAGAACACTTCAAACGAACATGTAAATTTACATGGTCAGGTCACACGGTCGTGTGGTCCCACATGGTCCGACCGTGTGACTGGTTTTCATCCAGTTTCGTCATCTTTTCAATCTTCTCTTTGAACTCGTCAATCTTGTTCCATCCTTTCAACTGATATCTTTTCAATTTAAGCTCCATTTCCTATAAAAGGTTACAAGAATACGCAGTATCATGCCCTTCTAAGGAAACCAAGTAAAACACATTAAATATACGTGCAAATACATCAATAATGTATCAAAATAAGCCTTTAAATACAAGTAAATATTACACGTATCAAAATCCCCCAAACTTAAAGCATTACTCGTACTCGAGCAAATTAAGAATTAAAATCTCACGGGGTATAAAGAATACACAAGAACACTATAAACATTCAATCTCATTTGACTTCGTATCTAAGTAAACCATGTAATTCATTATCAAGAAGTCATCAATCACAAGTTTGGCATAATTAATACTTTCTCCGGCAATTGACATCGCGACTCAGAAGTAATTAGTGTATCACTCAACTCTCAAAGTGTATGGTAAGTGTTTGCACTCAAAATCAATTCATTGAATGTAGAACCACCATAAGCTTGCAAATCGTCTAACTCTCTACCACTTTTGTGTGCACAACTTGAGAATAAAAAAGAACTTTCATTTGGTTATAATGTAGGCTCTTTGGTAAGGGTATAAAAAAATTGGATTAAGTGCTTGACTTGAGCAAATAGAATAAGCACAAAGACTTACAACTCACCAACCCAATTTTATCATAAAACTCATTTTTTTCAAGGTATTTTCTTTTTTTTCAACTAAACTCCACCATTTTTCTCTTTTTTTCATTCTTAGGTCTTTCTGCCCCTTTTTTTTTCTTTAACCTCAAGCTCTCAATTTTTCAAAATTTCCAGAATTTTTCTTTTCTTTTCTTTCTTTTGCTCGATTTTTCTCTTTCTTTCTCAGAATTTTTCTTTCTTTTTCGAGCTTCATTATTCTTTCATTTACCTAGACATTGTCCATCCCTCTTTATTTTGCCAACTTTCTCTCTTTTCACAATTTCATCACATCTCCCCCAAACCATTCTTCTTCTATAAGCTCAAGTAATTTTAGGGATAAAAATCATTTTTCAATTTTAAAGATCAAAATGTGGCTAACAATAAAAAAGGACTTTTATTTGGTTGTAATGTAGGCTCTTTGGTAAGGTAGGAAAAATTTGGATTAAGTGACTTGACTTGAGCAAATAGAATTTAAGCACACAGACTTGCAACTCACCAACCTAATTTTATCATAAAACTCATTTTGTTTTCAAGATATTTTCTTTTTTTCAACTCAACTCCACCATTTTTCTCTTTTTTATTCTTAGGCCCTTCTTCCCATTTTTCTTTTTTCTTAAGCCTCAAGCTCTCAAAATTTCAAAATTTCCAGAATTTTTCTTTTCTTTTCTTTTCCTTATTTTTCTCAATTTTTCTCTCTTTCTTTTTCAAAGATTTTTCTTTCTTTTTCGACCTTCATTATTCTTTCATATACATAGACAGTGCTAATCCCTCTTTCTTTTGCCAACTTTCTCTCTTTTTCATAATTTTACCACATCTTCCCAAAACTATTCATCTTCTATAAGCTCAAGTAATTTTAGGGATAAAAATCTTTTTTCAATTTTAAATATCAAAATGTGGCTAACAATAAAAAGTTAAGGCTCAAAGTGGCTAACTAGGGAATCATGAGTTAATAGGTAGGCGTTTTAGGCTAAGTAGACTAAACAAAGGTGGCCGTAAATCATTTTCAAAAATTGCACACACACATGGCTTCAATGAAGATACCAGAGCAGTTCTAGAGTTCTAGCAATCATGAATGACACACTCAAGAAAAAATAAGACTGCATAAGATAACAACAGTTAAAGGCACAAAAAGCTCACAGGCTTATATTTCGCAACATGCTCAAATACCCAATTTTCTTAACTATTGTCAGACAAATAAATGACATATCCTCAACCATTGATCGCATTATTCACAAAAATATGTCATCTCATAACATCACGTGCTCATACTAAAAATCATACGGAAGCTTTGTACTCTTTCGAAATCTTGATTAAAATCACACACAAAAGCAATTAAACATGCTAAACCAATGAACGTGCTAAAAATAACAATAAATAATAGTAAACAAAAAAAATTAACAAATTTTAAAAAAATTAATGCAATTTTATGCTCTACATGCAATGTAAAATGCAACAGTACTAACTTACACATTCTTGACAATCCCCAAACTTAAAATATGCTCCGTCCCAAACATATGAGGAAATTATCAAAGAAAAGAGGAATGTGTAAAAAGTACTTACCTGGATCATTCCGATGAAGCCTGTAACCCATCCGTCAAATTTGAAACTTGGAGGAGAAGCAGGTCGTGTGCGTCCACACGCCCGTGTGTGTCTGTCATGTCTTTTTTTTTTAAAAAAACCCTGGAGTTTGTCGCGACGCCTCTTGGGTTGCCTCCCACAAAGCACTAAGTTTTACGTCTTCAGCTAGAATTCAGATTTCTAACATCACTGTCGTTAAATCGTGTCGGTTGAAATTCATGAGCCCTCATATTCTGTACCATCCATCAGACGAATGGCGTTGCACTGTTTTCTTAGATTAAGTTCTGTATTGCTTGAGAATTTGCCCTTTTGATGTTGCCCTCCCACTACAGTAGCAATTTTGGGCTACTTGTGACTCCAAAGATTTCAGTCTCGTATTCAACAAAAACGATGTTAGAAACAAAGCGATAAGAAAAAAAATTATTTACCAAAAAAAAATGAAAAAACCCAAAAATAATAAAAAAAAAATTACAAGTTTACAGTGTAGTTTATAGGATAATGGAAAGCAATGTCGTATTCCTCAGGGATTGACTATGAAACACTTAGGCTATAATAACATCGTATTCCAATTTTATTGAAGCAACCGGATATCACAAATTATAAAAATTGAAAACTAAAAATAAGAAAAATAAATTTCAAACCCCACAAGTAATTTCAAAAAATACGAAAGCAACCCTAGGCACATAATCTCAACATATTTCTTCAATATTAAATCCAATTAATGTTTCACAAAACCAATTCATGCGTTTCTATGGGTTCAATTCCTAAAGTAGTTTATTCGCCCTCCCGGGTGGCGCATAAACAGTAGATTAATAATAATTGAGGTCTCCCGATCCATCACAACTATTATTAACTCCTAACAGATCTTTGAATTGTAATACTCCCCACCAACAGAAGTAGTCTCCCGATACATTGCCCTTTTCTCACCTGTCGGATTATGGACTAACAAGTATGACATGCAAATTATTGGCCAAATAATCAACAATTAAGAATAAGCACTCGAATTCATAAAATAGAACACATGAATCAATTAAGAAAACAATCAATCAAGATTTAACATGAATCCATAGTTTTGATTATGCCCTAGAATCTGAGAAAACCCCTACTTGTCAGGATTGATCTTCCTTCCAAGCCTTCGAAGCTCTTGTGCTTCCGTAGATGTTAAAAGCCTTGTGGTGTTCTTCGTAACCTAGCCCTCCTCTCTCAGAAGACCTTTGATCTTTGTAATCCTGCGTATTTTGGTGTGTTGTGTATTCCTGAATTAATTTTCGTGCAGCCCTTGGGTCCTTTATATAGGTGCTTGGAGAGATCACTTGTAGAGTTCGAGTAGGAAAAGAACACAAAAATCCACCAAAGACAGTCGCACGGGCCGTGTGTGAGTTTCACACTGTCACTCCACACGGTCGTGTGGTCTCACACGGCCAGACCGCGCGGTTTGGTTTTGCCCTTGTTTTCTCCCGAACACTTCACACAGACATGTAGATTTACACGGTCAAGTCACACGGTCGTGTGGTAGCACATGGTCCGACCGTGTTACTGGTTTTTGTCCGGTTTCTTCATCTTTTCGATCTTCTCTTTGCATTCGTCAATCTGGTTCTAGCCTTCCAACTTATATATTTTCAATTTAAGCTCCATTACCTGTAAAAGTTACAAGAATACGTGAGTATCATGCCCTTCTAAGGAAACCAAGTAAAACACATTAAATATGCGTGCAAATGCATCAATAATGTATCAAAATAAGCCCTTAAATACACGTAAATATTACACGTATCAAAATCCCCTAAACTTAAAGCATTACTCGTCCTCGAGCAAATGAAGAAAATAATCTCACTAGGTACAAAGAATGCACAAGAACACTATAAACATTCAATCTCATTTGACTCTGTATCTAAGTAAACCAAGCGATTCATTATCAAGAAGTCATCAATCACAAGTTCGGCATAATTAATACTCTCTCCGGTAATTGACATCGTGACTCAGAAGTAAATAGTATATCACTCAACTCTCAAAGTGTATGGTAAGGGTTTGCACTCAAAATCAATTCAATGAATGTAGAACTACCATAAGCTTGCAAATCATCTAACATCTCTACCATTTTTGTGTGCACAACTTAAGAATAAAAAAGAACTTTCATTTGGTTGTAATGTAGTCTCTTTGGTATGGGTATGAAAAATTTGGATTAAGTGACTTGACTTGAGCAAATAGAATTTAAACACACAGACTTGCAACTCACCAACCCAATTTTATCATAAAACTCATTTTTTTCAAGATATTTTCTTTTTTTCAACTCAACTCCACCCTTTTTCTCATTTTCGATTCTTAGGCCTTTCTGCCCTTTTTTTTTAGGGATAAAAATAGTTTTTCAATTTTAAAGATCAAAATGCGGCTAACAATAAAAAATAAGGCTCAAAGTGGCTAACTAGAGAATCATGAGTTCATAGGTAGACTTTTTAGGCTAAGTAGGCTAAACAAAGATAACCTTAAATCATTTTCAAAAGTTGCCACACACAAGGCTTCAATGAAGATACTAGAGCCAGTTCTAGATTTCTAGCAATCATGAATGACACACTAAAGAAAAAATAAGACTGCATAAGATAAAAGCAGTTAATGGCACAAAAGCTCATAGGCTTATTTTTCGCAACATGCTCAAATACCCAATTTTCTTAACTATTGTCAAACAAATAAATGACATATCCTTAACCATTCATCGCATTATTCACAAAAATATGTCATCTCATAACATCACATGCTCATAGTAAAAATCATATGGAAGCTTTGTACTCTTTCGAAATTTTGATTAGAATCACACACTAAAGCAATTAAACATGCTAAAGCAATAAACGTACTGAAACTAAAAATAAATTAAAAAATCAAAAAAATTTGTAGGTCCCAAGGGGTGTGAGTAAGGTTTAGAAGGGGGGGTTGAATAAACCTTACCAACTTTTCGAATTTAGTCCTTTTAAAATAGTTCAGAGTTAATTTCATAGCTATGTTGATGGATGACTAAGTTGGTTAACCAAACAGAGTTAGCCACTCAATGAGACTCGACCGAGTTGTTGATAGAATAACTCATTTGTTTAGTCTAATACTTAACTTGGCTGTGATGAAATTTTCAGTGGAAGACTTAACACCCTTGAATTTGGTTTAAGTTTGTTTTAACACTGATTTTCAAAACTCACTTGTGTTCGTTTGCTTATCTTGTTGCAGTCCTTGATATTGACATTTCCTCGTATTAAATGAGCATTCAACTTTCAGAGTCTAACACAAGGTGCAGTGCTTCCCATTGGTTTTATCCTTTTGCACGCTTCTGGGACTCAGCACTTTAAGATATGTCAGCATGGAAGTATTACTTGTTTAGGTAATATTCTTGACTTCTGTGCAACAAATTCTTTTCAGTTAACTCCTCTTTGCAGCTGCCTTTTCCCCAGGTGACTTGAGTCTGCTCCAATGATTAAAAGACTCATCTATCACTTCAACTTTGATTTGGCTTGGCTTCTTTGCTTGACTTGACTGACTCTTCTTACAGTTGTATCACAGCTGATACTCCTTCAGTCGAGTTCTTGACTTCTCCTCCTTGCCATACTCAGTTGTTCCTCTGCGGAATCTTTATTTTAGACTTCAATTGACTTCTTGTATATCCAGGCATAGCTGTCTTGACTCAGCTCGTATTGCCCTATCTATTGCAATACAAATTACAAGGAAAATGGGGTGCCAACTTTCTGGTCTATGTTTTACATGGCATTCATCAAAATCTAAACGATAAATTTCCCAACAATTTCCCCCTTTTTGATGATGCCAAAACTTATAACATATATACAAAATGTAAATAGTAAAGATACATACAGATAATGTAGAAACAGAGAATGTATGCGTGGAATCGATCTTTTTATTGATCATAACATTCTTGTCCTTTACACAGTTGTTTACAAAGTGTATCAGAGCAACATGGTATTCTATATCTAAGCAGGAATATAGAAATTACACAACTTTTATTCATCGTACAGAAGACTTATATACATATGTATTTACAATAGTAAAATACATGAAGGGATGGACAACAACACTTCATCGCCTTCACTGCCTCCTTCTTTATTCTTCAGCTCTGTCGTCCTCTGTTCTCTTTCTCTTCTTTTCTTCTTCAGCTGTCTTCTTTTTCTCGTAGGCTCTTCTAGCAGCTTCGTCTTTTCTCTTTCTTTCTTGTCTTCGTTGACTCTCTTCCCACAACTGATCTTGTCTCTTATTTTCTTCTTCAATCCTTTTTACATATTCAGCATTTTTCCTAGCCACTTCCATGTTGGCTACTGCGTCATACCCAGCCCAATAGATCCCTCCTTTCTTTCCTAGATCTATGTATTCGATGTTTTTGGGTAAAGGTCTAGGTCTGAAGCCTCTTCCTCCACTGCTTCTTCCTCTTCCTCTGGGCGTGTATTGTACTGGAGCCTTCTTCTTTCCAGCAGAGTGACCGGCAGAGTGACTGCTAGTAGTCTGCTTCCTATCAGCTTCTTCGCACAACTTGAGGCCTTTTTCCCAATACAAGTCCCAGGCTTGGGCCATTGACATGCCTTCGTAGTATCCTTCGAATTCGAGCGTTTTGAATTCATTAACTGATCTAGGCTCGTTTCTGATATCTGAAATGGCATCAGTATCTCTTCCTGCTGGAATGCCTCCGTATTGTTTCAGTATATCCATCACGCCGGCAACCATTTTTCCTTCGACCTCCTTCATCCCTGCTTCTACTATTTTTCTCTTCTCGGACATAGGCACAGCAGTGTGTTGGAGCGACAGAGTCACTAGAAGTTTGCTGATTATGTCAGCTGTGACAAGTCCTTGTTGAGGAGTTCTAGCAACCATTAGAGTCATATCCTTTGAACCTTCCCCCTCAACTGCTTTTCCCTTCTCTTTCTTATGTTCTTCAGCTGTTTTCTTCTTCTTCTCAACAACTGTGTCCTTTTCTTTCTCAATTGCCGACCCTTTCAACGTCTTTAGGTATTCCTCTTCCCCTTTTTTGGCATCATCAAAGGAGAGAAGAACCCCTGGAAACATGCCAGCAAGCATGAAATCTAGGCGGTTGATAGCTGAGTATTCCTTGGATTCTCACTGCAGAGTATCTTTGTTGAAATTCGAGCGGGTGGCTTTTGATTCGCCGCCACGCGCTTCATTTCAGCCATAAGAAGGCTGAACTTTTCATTCATATTCTCCTCTACGCTCGAGAAGTTATTTTCGATGAAATTCTCGCAGCAGTTCCATTTCAGTGGTATGAGAGGCATGCATCCTATCAATATTTTCTTGCATCCTCGTCTTCATGTCAAGATTATCGCGCTCCGCATCAAAGATCTTATTGTACAATGCCTTAAAGTATTGAACTGTTCGAGCCGCATTACTACTGCTGGCGACACCATTCCCTTATCCGTACCACAATCCCTCGTAAATCTACTGTGAGGGTGGCATCTCTATTGTCCAGTCGCATATCAAGTGAAGCTTTGTGCTGTTCAATATTTTCAATCTCACTGAGTATTGTCTTGAATACCTCAAGTACCTCAGCAGTCACCTCAGTTTCAGCTGGCAGGCAAGCAACATCGAAATCAAAATCTATGGGGACAATGGAGTCAGTGGGAATGACTGGATATGGTCAAACATTGAAACAACGCTATTCACGGGTTGTTTCTTCTTCACGGTCGGGTAGCTCAATCTGGAAAGGAAAGGTTTGTTCAAACGCATCATCACGCACATATGGAATTGAGGATTCAGTTGTTCATGCTTGTGATGATTCAGGTTGAGTCGTGCCTGCTGCAACTTTGGGAGCCTGTGCAGATGACTCAGTCTCAGCTGGGCCTTGGAGAGATGATTGGCCAGCTGACTGAGCCTCAGCTGTCTTAATAGCTTCTTCGGCCTCCGTGGTTTCTGCTAAATGAATTTGCGTGTCCTCAGCAGCACCATCAGCGTCATCGAATGAGGATGAGTCTTGAAGGCTAGGCTCATCATCAAAATTGAACTTTTGACAAGCAGTCTTGAATTCCGGCTTACTCGTACTTGGTAGAGCTTCCTCAGCTGAGTCTTTGTGATGTTCAGTGGGAGTAGACTAAGCTTCATCTGCAGATCCTATGAAGGTTGTATCAGGATCATCCTGGGAGTCATGAAGAGCACTGATTTCCTCCTCTGAATCAGCAATTATGGTATGAGGAATGCTCTTATCGCCTTGATTTTTACCTAGGGAAGTCTCAACCTCCCGTAGGCCTTCATTACCTCCTGGAGTCCCAACTGCAGTGGGGCCTTGTACAATCCCTTCGACAGGCGCAGCTGTCTTAGGGTCTTATGTAGTGGCATCTACAGGAGTCTCAACTCTGTGGATTGCACTTTCATTGCCCATAGTGTTAACTCCCGGGGCAGATCCATCATGTGCCTCGACTACATCAACCTGACAAGATCGGCTGCCGAGGAAGAGATTGGCACTTCAGCTGAGACAGACTCAACTGTCCGAGCCTCTTCAGTGTCAACTTGTTGTGTTTCTTTTTCTTGTTCCTTCTCCAGTTCGCCTCCTAGATTCATGGTGGAGTCATCTGCAGCATCTCTGTCCAAGCTGCAGTGGAGGGAGTTTCCCCCTAAGCTGGCACACTAGCTGAGTGACTTGTGATGGGGTCACTCTTCTCCAGACTCCCGGTTGTGTCCTTTGAGTGTTCAACCGTGGGGGCAGGTGGTAAGACACCTTTAGCAGGGGTTGGCTTGACTTGGGTCCCCAAGTTCCCAGTTTCATCGCCATGTCCCTTAGATCCGTCTTCTAAGTGAACTGGGGAAGTGGTTGCGAATAATAAGTGGCGTCTGGCCGCACCACTCCCAATGGATCAATCTCCAGCTGAGATCTGGAAGACTCTCCTGGTCCTTCCATCAGCTTTTTTTCATGCAACAGTGTGGATTCCCACATGGTTTGCTGCATGTCCAACTTTTCTTATGCAGCAACGGGGTCCAAGTCCTCATCACTGTCTGAGAGTATGTCGAGATGAGGATGAGTATGGTCAGTGATTCCAGTGAGAGGACAAATGCTGGCTTTCTCACGAGCTTTAGCTTCCTCGGCTAATCTCTCCTTCTCTTTTTCCTTGAAGATCAGCAAGATATCCAGGCAATTATCTTCATCAAGTGCCTGGACCACTATGGTCAATCCGAGGAAGTTCATCAATTCTTCTTCTTCCTCGATGAATTCAGGGTGTGTGAACTGCTCCATTGATCGACTAAGCTTCCATTTCCTCCATTCTCTCAAATGATTTTGGATGTCTGGATATGGTGGAGAGAGCATGATCACATCATCTTCATCATCTTCTCCTTGTTGCCTTTCCTTTTCAGGAATAGAAGGCAACAGACTCTGCTGCTCAACTCCGCTGCTTCTTGTTCCTCAGTTGTTCTATCCACAGTTGGGTCTTCAATTTGCCTCTATTGATCGGCCTCAGCAGACTTGGTTGTTTCATCAATAACTTCGGAGATCGTATCTTCTCCCAGCCTCGTAGATCTTTTCGTGTGAGTTGAGACTCAGTTGTCTTCTCAAGTTCATAACGCTTGATGAGTCTTCTTCTTTTGGTCCTTACCAAAGGAATTTCTGGTTCGGATATGGTTTCCTCAGATTCTTGGGCGGCGGGGGCCGGTGCATCCTTCTTTGTCTGAGGAGCTGCCTTTCTTGGCTTGGCAGTCCTCTTTTTCTTGAGGCTGCAGAAGGTATTTGAGGTTCCTTCTCCGCCTCGGCTGCAGGGCAGTGTTTTTTCTTCTTTTCTTTGGGGTAGTTGGCTTCTTCGCACTTTGTGTGGGCGACTTTCTTCTTTGGGGGAAAATAACTTGTTTCTTCGGGATCAGCTGATTCCCCCTCACTGGTGTCCGCCCTCTTGGCGTAAGCTTTCTTCTGGGCTCCTGAGAGATTTGATCGGAACATCTTCTAGTTGACATGGAACGCCTTTCCATGTCGGAGTGGAACACCCTTCACCTCCATCAACCGACCAACTACAAGGCCATAACCCAAGGATCCTCCGAATGACCCAATATTTCCAACATTCTGGCAGAGTCTGCTGTAGATGAATTCTGCCCAGTTGACCTTTTTCTCCTCCATGATCGCAGCCATGACGATCAGCTTTGTTTTGGATAGCTGATTGAAGCTTCCAAACTTCATATCCACACATATCGCGACAATATCCATCAACCTGTGATAATCATCCTTCAACAACTTCTTATCAGCTGTGTAAACCACCTTCGCAGCACATTCAGGTCTGGCTACTTCTTTTCATGCAGCAGCCAAGTTTACATCAGCCTCAAATATCTCCGGCACTCCTTCTGACGGCAGGAAACAATGCTCCGCTAGATCTTCAGCAGTGATGGTGAAGTCCTTTCCGTGAACAGAGGATTTGATGCCTTCGTCATGAACCTCAGCATTCACATAGTACCGTGCTACCTCCTCAATGTATGTCATCTGGAACTCCATCGGGAGAAAGGGTTTCAGTCCAGAATTCTCTATTTTGTCGGTTATCTTCTTCACAAGGGTTTCATCGGAACCCTGTTTAACCATCCCTTCGAAACCACGGTACAACCAGTGTGGATTTACTTTCCTAGTTTGGTGAAATCGTAGGTTGATTCCATTTCTCTGAGTTTTTAATGTACGAACTTCCTCTGAAGATTTGGTAGGGTTTTGAGAGAAAAATGCTTTCTTTGCTTTTGGAGAGATGAACAGTTTTTGAGTAATGAGAGAGAGAAACTGAACAAAATGGTATATATGGGTTATGAAACGACGTGCTTTTGGTTTTTGAAATTTTGATCAAGATCGACGGCTCAGATTTAGCACGCCGATTAGCATGTAATTGCTCACATTTAATGCGGCAACATTTATATCTAATCACAGGCTTTATCGTGCAGCTTTTGACTGTACCTGTCATTATTACGCTGACGTCATCCTTAAAAACATTCCCGCTTATTAAAAACGACTGTGTTTTTGTCACTTAGCACATAAATGACTCAGCTTACTCCTTAGCTGACTCAACTCTTCTTCTCTCTATTCATGTAGTGACTCAGCTGTCAGCTAACTCGATACAACTGATTTTCCGATACTGCTCATTCACTTGGTTGATTTAAGAAATCTGCTCAATTTTCATCTTGTCACTTTTCATCTCTTCTCCTTGAGTCTTCTGAGTGTCAACTTAGCTCAATTAACCGTAGCTCATGCTTAAGCTCTTCAAATCTTGATTCACACAATGGGTTTGTGATTATGTCAGCTAACTGTTTATCAGTTGAGATGTATTCCAAGGTGATATCTTTCTTTTCAACATGATCTCTTATAAAATGATACCTGACATCTATGTGTTTTGTTCTTGAATGCAACACAGGTTTCTGAGTGATTGCAATAGCACTTGTGTTATCACACATAACTGGAATCTCTTTTTCTTCAATTTCACAATCTCTCAGCCGTTGTCTCATCCATAAGACTTGGGCACAACAGTTGCCCGCAGCTATGTATTCTGCTTCAGCTGTAGATGTGGCTATTGAGTTTTGTTTCTTGCTAAACTAGGAAACCAGTCTGTTTCCAAGTATCTGACATGTACCTGAAATACTTTTCCTGTCAACTCTACATCCAACATAGTCAGAGTCTGAATAGCCAATTAGCTTGAATCCATCTTCCTTTGGATACCACAAGCCGACTTCTTGGCATCCCTTCAAATATCTTAGGATTCTCTTAGTTGCAGTCATATGGCTTTCCTTTGGAGCAGATTGGAATCTTGCACATACACCTACAACAAAGGTGATGTCTGGTCTACTTGCTGTGAGATAGAGCAGTGATCCAATAAGTGCTCTGTAATTGGTTTGATCCACAGGCTTGCCATTTGCATCCATGTCCATTTTGACTGATGTATTCATTGGTATCTTTACAGAAGACTTCTCTTCCATACCAAATTTCTTCATTAAATCTCTGGTATACTTGACTTATGAAGGTTCCATCTTTCAGTTGTTTGACTTGAAGTCCTAGAAAGAATGTCAGCTCTCCCATCATGCTCATCTCAAATTTGCCTTGCATGAGGTTTGAGAACTTATAACACAGCTCTTTGTTTGTGGATCCAAAAATAATATCATCCACATATATTTGGACAAGCAGTATACTCTCCCCATCTTGAACTCTGAAGAGTGTTCTGTCCACTTTGCCTTTGGTGAATCCATTATCTGTCAGAAATTGAGATAATGTATCATACCATGCTCTAGGTGCTTGTTTCAATCCATATAGAGATTTCTTGAGCTTGTACACCTTATCTCCAAGAGTTTTCTGCTCAAAACCTGGAGGTTGCTCAACATAGACTTCTTCTTGTAGTAGTCCATTTAAAAATGCACTTTTCACATCCATTTAATATACAGTGAAGTTCTTGTGTGCAGCATAGGCAAGAAACATCCTTATTGCTTCTAATCTTGCAACATGAGCAAATGTTTCATCAAAATCTATTCCTTTTTCTTGGCAATACCCTTTGGCTACCAATCTTGCTTTGTTTCTTACCACAGAACCTTTCTCATTCTTGTTTTTGAATACCCATTTTGTGCCTATAACATTTTGATGGGTTGGTCTTTGCACCAATTCCCATACTTTGTTTCTTTCAAACTGATTTAGCTCTTTTTGCATTGCTTGAATCCAATGAGTATCATCCAATGCTTGGGGTACATCTTTTGGCTCTATTTGAGAGATAAAACAAGTGGACATTGCTTCTTGTTGGGCTCTGGATCTGGTTCTTACACCATCTCTTACATCTCCAATGACTAGCTCTGGTGGATGGTCTCTCAGCCATTTCACATCTGGTTGGAGTAAGTCAGCTGGGTTCATTCGTCTTGCAACTGTGTTGTCTTGAGCAGCTCTCTCATCATCACTTAGCTGTAGAGTTTCCAGCTGTCTTTGAGATTCTGCTATTTCACCTTCATCTTGATTGATTGCTCCAGCTTCAGCTTCAACATAGGGAATCTTCTGCATAGTTTGCTGATTCAGCTTGTTAGCTAACTCTTCAATGTCTTCTCCATTTACATTGGGTTCATCAAAAACCACATGGATAGACTCTTATGTAACCATAGTCCTCTTGTTCAGCACTCTATAGGCTTTACTTTCAGCTGAGTATCCCAAAAGGATGCCTTCATCAGCTTTAGCATCAAAGGCCTTTAGATTATCCTTGCCATTGTTGTGGATGAAGCATTTACATCCAAATATTCTAAAATATGCAACATTTGGCTTTGGCCCTGTCCAAATCTCATAGGGAGTCTTTGTCAGCTGTCTATTGATCATGCATCTATTTTGAGTATAGCATGCAGTGTTGATGGCTTCAGCCCAAAACCTTTTAGGCAATCCAGCTTCAGCTAACATGGTTCTTGCAGCTTCCTTGAGGGTTCTGTTCCTTCTTTCTGTTACTCCATTCTACTGTGGAGTCCTTGCTGCAGATAATTCATGAGAAATACCATTTTCAACACAATACTAAGTAATTATCCCATTGACAAACTCAGTCCTTCTATCAGATCTTATCTTTATAATGGTTTAACTCTTCTCATTTTGAACTCTTTTCATCAGTTGAGGTAACTTCTGCAAAGTTTCCTTCTTTTTACACATGAAGATTGTCCATGTATATCTTGAATAATCATCCACCACTACTAGAGTGTATTTCTTCCCACTTATGTATTTCTATCCACCATTCTCTTGGGTTATCCATCATATTGGCTTCAAACATAATGGCGGTGAGATCGAGCTCTGGCATGTCTATTGGAACATACTTGTCCTCGGTCACATTGGCTTATTGTTGGTTGCAATTTTATTGCCTTTTTTCGGGTGTCGACAATCCCTGGTCATGTGATTCGGTTTGCCATAGTTGTAGAAATTACCTTTAAACTTCTTGGCATTTCCCTTATCTTTTGTGGAATGCTTATATTTCTTGCTAGTGCTTGATTTAGAAAGATTGGCCTTGGTCCCCATTCCAGATTTGCTGGATTTTACTTTGGATTTTGGTTGTCTTCCTCAATCCGAAGTCGAATCATCAAATCCTAAAGCTCCATTTCTTTGCGTTTGTGCTTGAGGTAGTTCTTAAAGTCTTTCCATAATTGCGGCAGTTTTTCAATAGTTGCAGCCACTTGAAATGACTCATTCAGAATCATCTCTTCAGACACTAAGTCATAAAGTATGATCTGAATTTCCTGAACTTGGTTGATTACCATTTTGGTATTAACCATCTTAAAATCCAGAAATTTGCTGACAACAAATTTCTTTGTGTCGGCATCTTCTGTCTTGTACTTCTTTTCCAAGGAAGCCCACAACTCTTTGAATATATTGAACGAGATATAGACATTATAGAGGGTGTCTTCCAGCCCATTCAAAATATAGTTGCGACATAGAAAGTCGTTGTTGTGCCATGCAGCCCCAGCAATCCGTCTTTGGTTGTCCGTCTCTTCTTCAGCAATAGTCGGAGGGTCCTCCTTCAAGAACTGGGACATACCCAAAGTGGTCAAGTATAACATCATCTTTTGTTGCCACCTCTTGAAATTAATACCAGAAAACTTCGTCGGTGTTTCGCCATGTGCGGGAGCAGCAGCTATCGGAGTGAAACTGATGTTACCCATTTTTCAAGAAAATGGAATTTTGTTTGGCGATTGTTGTGTGCGATATTTGGTTTTCTCAAAAAATAGACAGAATAATGGGACATAATTAACGTCAAGGCGAGAATTGGATTCTCTATCCGTAAGACGAAATTTCCCCGTAAAAAAATGCAAAGGGTTCAGGCGATCGTCTCTAACAATTACTTTCAAGTTTAAGTTAACAGCACTTGCAAAATCTAAATTTACAGCGAACAAAAAGTGTTTCAGAACTTTCAATTTTACAGAAGGAAGGAGGGAAAACAATATACTAAAAATGCAGATGTTCAGATTATCATTTGGGGGCCTGTTTATATAGAAATCTGGATGCCTGTTCAGAACAGGTACATCTATTGGTCGGTTTAAAAAGACTATCAGATCGCAACCTGTGATCAACGGTCATGATCTGATGGTCTAGATTGCATCCAATTGATGGTACACAACCCTTAGCATGCACCCCCGCACACTAAACAGTCGTGTCCAGTCATGGTGCCCTCGCTTGCCATGTGTCGCCATCCGGACGACTGTGGTTTGATTTTTCAAAACTTTAAGGTGATTTTTTATGTGTGATTTTTTTGTGATTCTTATTTTTCTTGTGTGTGACTATGCGTACTTTTGTGCCTTTACGTCTCGTTTTATAGTGTCAAATGTTATGTAGGATATTTTTGTCTTGTTCGTAGGTTTTAGTAAAAAGCAATCTTGAAAATGGGCTAAAACGGACAAAACGGGCACTACGGTCGGACTACGGTTGACGTTGGCTAGGACAAGTGCGCGGGCGCGCACATTGGTGCACGGTCGTGCACGAAGAACAGACTAAAAACCCAAATGCAAGCGCACATGTGCGCGGGCGCGCTCGTCAACCACTAACGAGAAAGTGCGTGGTCGCGCAGGAGATTTTTGGGGGCGCAAGGAAAGCACCACGGAGGGCTGCGCAGAATGTTGCGCGGTCGCGCACTTGGAGATGTTTCTAGAGTTTTGCGAGTTTTCTTTTTCTTTTAGGATTATCCTACGTTGTATAGGGTTGTAGACTTATAAATAGCACTTGGGAGATCCATAATTTCGTACATAAGGCTCCTCAAAGCTCCTTGTGATGATGCGTGTGTGCGAAGTGAGCCTCTAGTGCGCCCAAAGCGACCATGTGTGATGTGCGTCGCCCCGGACCTAGCTCCGGTGCTATTTGAGCTAACCAAAGGCTAGTCAAAATTGACTTGGTCCACTAAGGTTTATCATAAGGAGCTCCGATTATTCCTTATTAGTGGTGAGCTCTATATAAACTAGTCAAACATTTAATATATTTTTCTATGTGGGATATGACTTCTCGTATTCCCATCCTTTTATATTCCATATAACAAATGATTTTAAGTGGGAAACTTTATGCATTAATTTCTCATTCAGCCAAAATTGGTTTTGAGAAATTCAAAATGTTTAATTTATCTACTCGTTGTATAGATTACGATTATATCATTTATTAAACTATAACTAATAAATGATCTCACTTAAACAATTGGTCAAAATTGGGTTACAACCCATTTTTACTAAACCAATTTCCAACATACACACAGTGGAAGAAAACATATATAGGTAGCTTAATTTATTTTATTATTTGATTATACATATGAATATGTGTGTGTGTGTGTGCGCGCATGTATTTGTATGGAGAAAGAGTAATAATGAATGTTCCAATTAATAGAACGAACTTCCCACTATTGATAAAAACAAATAAAGGGTTAGTTACAAAAAGTACCCCAAATGGTTTGGGGTAATTGAAAAACAAAATCCAACTATGTTTTAAAATTAAAAAAATATCCCTGAGATTTAAGGTATTATGATATAACCAACGAAATTTGTGTAAAACCGATAATGTCCTCACCCCCCACCCCAAAAGAAAATAAAAATTTAAGGAAAAAAAGTAAATGTACGGACAATATCGCCACAAAGTTTTGGTACCTTTTATGTAGTATATATGGAAAATCAGAGGGTGAAAGTTGTTTCTTCATCGTAACCATTGGAGGGGGAGGTATTTGTAAGTTTTTGGGAGGGTTTTTGATGTTATCTAATTTGTGGAAATTTTGTGAACATTAATGTAGGGGTGTATTTGAATTTTTAGGTCAAATCTTTTTTAATGGTACGGTTGTGATAAAATGTTAGACGAAATCAACCTTATGGGTGCTTTTTGGAATTTTAAAACATAACTGAGTGTTTATTGTAATTAACTCAATCTCAACGTACTTTTTTGTAATTAACTAAAAAATGAATAACACGAAATTATTTATTATCAGGGTAAGCTTATATTCTTTGATCTTTGATTTAACATTTATATAATGCCTCTCAGCCAATCAAATTAAATATCATTAGCAGTATCATCACTCAATTCAACCAGTAATGTGACTAGTCAGCTAACTCTCTTTAACTAGGTGGAAGTTTTTTTTTTTTAGAATGAACTTGTTGGAAGTTTAGCTTATGTTAAAATGTTCAAAAATTATATTTTTAATTTAACTCATATTTAAAATTTCATGCTAGAAATGAAGAGTCGGAGTTTGGCAACCAGAGGGTAACATTAAATGGCAAGATCAGACATGTAGAACCACCTAGGCCATTGTGAGCATGGCTCATCTTAAACATTTAATTTAGTGGCCTAAAGTTTTGAAAATATAATTTCATGGACGGACCAGAATATTTTGGCCATTTATTCTCTTCAAAACTTTTCTCTCAAAGTTTTTGGTCATATTGATTAATATCTGGTAAATACTTTGAAGGTAAACCTGAATTACAAGGTGTATATAATTAATTCAAACTTGTAATATTTTTTTTAGGAGAACAATTTCTTATATTAATGGTTGCGTCACAATTTCATGTCAAAGTTATACAATGAAACACAAACAATCATTTTCTATTCCCTCAAAAAAAAAAAAAAACAATCATTTTCTAGCAAAATCATACTGATTTTGGAATTGATTTTGGCTATGCAACACGTCTCTTTCGCAGTCGCACAAACAATTAGAGAATTGAGAATTTACCCCTCCAATGCTCAAGTTAACAAAAGAAAATAGTGAGCCAATGTGATAAGAGTGTATGCTCCTTGATAATTATTCGCCGTAGGGTTTTGGAGCCAACAGACTTGATGAAATGTGTTGACGTGTGTTTTGGTCAACAAGCAAGAATATAGGGAAATGTGATACGTGAAAATGGAAATAAACTCTAATTCAGGGCTAATTCTGCCTTTTTATATAAAATACCGAGCTGAAAGCTTCTGGTCGGTTTTCTTTTACAGTTGTGCTTTTACAAGCGTTTTTTCTCTATTATTTCTATCTTGTCTTTTTCCTCATAAATGAGGCCTATTTATACTCATTTCATTAGTGGGTTTTTAATAATTACTATTACACTTAATACTAAAATAATTTCAAAGGGACACTTGTCCTTCCCTAAGCATGCATGTTGGCCAAGTGTTTGCCACTTGTCGACTCATCTGGTTGTTATGCTGACAAGTGTCAGTTTACTTGTGCTAATGGTGCACTTAACCTTCCTTAACTGGATAGTTATCCTTTAAATTTCCCGCCATAAATATCCCGTCAAGGTTGAGCTCGGGTGGAGCCGAGCCCAACTCGTGCCACGTCATCAGGTCGGTTGCTGACGTCTTCAGCTCGGTCTGTGCTGTCCCGTGGGTCCCAGATGTACATGGGCTGAATGGCCATGTGGACTGATTTGCTTCAAGCTCAGCTCGGGTGTCATCAATGGCCCCCAAGTTTAATTCCGAGGAAAGACCTGGAGTCGGATTTAAACTTTAATGCTAATCATGAAGTTTTAATGGGGAAGAGGAAACCTCAAAAGTCACTCATCTCTGACACTTGTCGTCTAGCAGTTAATGCCTGAAATGGCGCATTAATTGGGATGTCATGATGATGGACACGTTGCGCTTTTGGTTGGACCAACTCGCGCAGAAGAAGAGGTGGGGCCTGGCAAATGTACATGGGGGTGTGACGTTTCTGACAGTTTTTTGAAATTGGAAAGACACGCCTTTTGAGTTGGTGTCCCATTTTTCGAGGGAACTTAACCTATAAATACCCATTTCACCTTTTCTTTTACACTTTTGCATTCATAATCTTCCGAGCAGTATCTCTTGAGATCGAGCAGAAATTTCGGGTCAGCCCTTTGAGTTCAGAGATCCCAGAATTACTTAGGTATTTTTCCAAAACCCATTTTCTCTTATTTGTTTCAAATAATGTCTCTTTCCGAAGATAGTCAGAACCGCAACTACAGCGTTGAGGTTGAAATCGATGATCCACCCTCTAACCCTTCTGTTTCTTCTTCTCCAGTTCGAAGAACTTCACCGCACAGTCCTAGTGTCATCGAGTTATCAAAATTTGAATCATACGCCCCCATTCGAGACTCCACTTGAGCAAACACATACCGTATTTGAACCTGTTCCGGTTACCATCTATCGAGAGGGCATTTTTTACAAGCATGGGTTAGTTCGAGAAGAGTCCGGTGAAGAGGCCTTGAACACCAATCCCCAAGACAATCAGCAAGAGGAATGAGAAGACATGGATCCACGAGAGCATGAGCAAGAGGAGGAGGGTGGTGAGGCCTCCGAAGCGCAGGGGCTGCAAGGTCTGTAGGGTGGGCAGGCCACAGACATGGTGATGGCAGGCGCGAATGAGGACCCCGCCTACGTGTGGAGGCCGGGTGGAGACCCTCTGACCAAAACAATATGCCAATCATGCTGATGATTCGAGAGGTGGACGCCCTACGCCAGAAATGACAAGAATGTAAATGCGGAAATTAAACAACACTCGTTGATTTTAAGAGGTTCAACCCACCTAGGGCCTAATCCTCTACCACCCCAGTATCTCCGGGATGGATTTCAAAAAGAAAAAAAAAATTATTAATTACCACAATTAATACAACACCTTGAGGATCACCAAAATCCTCTTACAACACCTACTAGGAGATTACCACAATCTTCCTTCACCACCTTTGAAGAGTACCACACTCTTCAAACACCTATCACCTATATCACCCAAGTGTATTCCTACCACAAGAATACTCACAAGGATCTCTTGTGTTGAATGATGGACAAAATTCAAGATTGCAACTCTATGAAACCAATACAAAGATTGAGTGCAAGTGTAATCAAGAATCAAAAAGCCTAGACCTCAAAGATGTGCAAGTGAAAGTACTTAGGCTATTACAACAAGAATGTAAAAATGAAAGCTTGAACAATTTGCAGATTTCTTGTTGTGTGTTTTGCTTGTATGTGTTGTGTATCTTGTGTCTTCAATTCATCCTCTATTTATAGGGAAGCTTCACCAACATAGGCTCCCAACATAGGCTCCTCTATCTTCACTTTTGTCTACAAAAAGAAGATCACAAGATGTAGAAATATTGTACAAAAATCAAAAGCAAATCTTGCTGTCACAGATTGCAACGGTTGGAATTTTGCTGTCACAAAATAGCATAGGGCGACCGGTTGCCCTGTTGAAGATTTCGACCGTTTGAAAAAAATAGTGCGATCCAGGTAGGGGTTGCAGGGGGGTTCGACCGGTCGCCCAGGGGTGCGACCGGTCGGCCCTCCCCTGGACCGGTCCCCCTCTCCCTTTTTTTCAAACCTGCATGTTCTGTTTCGAGTTTCTTATCTTCGTGCAGTCGGCCGACCACTTTGGGCGACCAGTCGACCTCCCCTTTTAAATGTTGTCCGATTTTTTTCAAAAATAAACTTCAAGAGATACTCCAAAAAATTAGTAAAAACATTTTAAATCATTTGGAAGTATTTAGACAACATTTATAAACATAGTTTTGGTGTAAAAACCAATTTAAACAAAACCATCAAAAGTGTTGTCCAATTTTTATCAAATTAAAAACTCTAAGAAATACTCCAAAAATTAGTAAAAACATTTTAAATCATTTAGGAGTATTTGGACAACATATAAACATAGTTTTGGTGTTAAAACCAATTTAAACAAAACCATCAAAAGTGTTGTCCAATTTTTATCAAATTAAAAACTCTAAGAAATACTGCAAAAATTAGTAAAAACATTTTAAATCATTTAGGAGTATTTGGACAACATACAAAAACATTGTTTTGGTATAAAAACTTATTAAAACAAAATCATCAAAATCTTGATAAAAACATTTATCTAACAAACTCCCCTTTTTTGATGATTACAAACCAAAACAATTTTAGAAGGTCGATTTTAAAACAAAACAAATTTTCCGGTCTTAAAACAACAATCAATTACAAGCAAGATTCATCATAAGTACAAGCACCCAAGGATAGGAACAAAGATTTTTCAAAATCATTTTTGCACAAGCTCCCCCTATCTATATGCATATCAAGGACAATTATGCAAGCAACAACTAAAAACTAAAAGCTTAGCTTTCACAACTTAAGCTTGAATTTCATGAGCTTATAAGCTCCCCCTGTCACAAAACATCATTAGTCAAGCATAAAAGTCCACAATACATCAAACGGACTAAGCAATATTCACAGCTTATGGCTTTTAAGAGCCCTAGCTTATAGCTTTTCTTGCGAGCTTATTTTCGCTTCTTTGAGCGTATGAGCGTTTTTCATGTTTCTCCCCCTTTGGAATCATCAAAAAGAATGTTAGCACGATAAAAACATCATAGATTCATATCAAAGTGCACAAATTTATCGATTTATCGAGCTTTTTGGAAATTGAAGCTTAAATACCAAATAAAAGGGAAAAATTGATCAATTGACTTGCAAAAGTTCATTTGATTTATAAAACATGATCTCTATATACTTATAAGACTTTTCAAATCGAGAGAATTATGTAGATGATGAATTTGTCATTGAAACATTTTGTCGAACACTTGGCGTGCATCGAATAAAACTAGAAGAATATAACGCCTTTGGGATTCGTTTAAGCCAAAAATATTCATCACCAATTCAGTTCAAACAACATTCAATACATCATAAATATTAAGCTCATCACATTCATATGAAACTAGCATCAAGAATTTTGCAAATAAGTCAAAATCTCAAGGGTTCAACCCAATTGAGCAAATGGAGTAGAATTCTTACCATTTATTTGGTAAAGATGAGCAATGATGATGATAATCGAGCTTAATGAAGTCCAAAATGTAAAACATATGCAAGAAAACAAATTTGAAGTGAAATTTGTGTGATTTAGGCAAAGGAGACGAAAAATGGCCAAAATAAGTTAAAATGAAGAATGCTGAAGACAGAACGGTTTTAATCCAATTTTAAGCCTAGGGCAACGTCGACCGGTCGCCCTCAACCATTTCAGCCCACTGTCTGTCAGTTTTTCCAAAATCCGAATTTTCAACCAAAAATCCGATTTTTCGCCCCTAAGTTTTAAAAACGTGCAAAATGCAAATGTAAGCCTCATTCAATATGCATTATGCCTAACCGAGCTCGTATTGACGCAAACGTCTCGAAAGATAGTGGTTTTGTAAAAATGTCTGCTAATTGATCTTGAGATGGTACAAAAGATATTTCAATTTTTCGTTTTGAAACACAATCCCTTAGAAAATGATGTCGAATCTCAATATATTTAGTACGGTTATGATGAACCGGGTTTTGAGCAATGTTTATAGCGGATATATTATCACAAAAGATAGGAACTCTTTCAAAAGAACATTTATAATCCGCTAAGGTTTGTTTCATCCAAAGAAGTTGTGTACAACAAAATACCGCGGAAATATATTCTGCTTCGGCCGTTGAAAGTGAAACACAATTTTATTTCTTTGAAAACCAAGAAACTAGGCAATCACCTAGAAATTGACATGATCCGGAAGTACTTTTCCGATCATCAATATTTCCCGCATAATCCGAATCACTATAACCTTTAAGAGAAAATTTTTCATTCTTTGGATAGAATAAACCATATTGAATAGTGCCTTTCAAATATCGAAAAATCCTTTTAACGGCACTCATACGAGATTCTTTGGGATTACTTTGAAAACGAGCACATAGGCATACGGCATGAAGAATGTCCGGTCTACTTGCGGTTAAATAAAGTAAACTACCAATCATACCTCGATATTTGGATTCATCAACCGACTTGCCTTTTTCATCTTTGTCAATTTTGACGTTTGTTGACATTGGGGTAGAGACGGTTCTTCCTTCTTCAATGTCAAATTTCTTCAAAAGCTCCTTTGTATATTTTGATTGAGAAATATAAATTCCTTCTTGGCATTGCTTAATTTGAAGTCCAAGGAAGAAGTTGAGCTCCCCCATCATGCTCATTTCAAATTCACCTTGCATTAACTTAGAAAATTTCTTGCACAAGGATTCATTAGTAGCACCAAAAATAATATCATCAACATAAATTTGCACTAATAAGCAATCTTGCCCTTTTTCAAAAACAAAGAGAGTAGTGTCAACTTTACCTCTTGTAAAACTATTTTGCAAAAGAAAAGAGCTAAGTCTATCATACCATGCACGGGGTGCTTGTTTCAAACCATACAAGGCCTTTTTAAGTCTATAAACATCATTAGGCCTAGAAAAATTTTCAAACCCCGGAGGTTGTTTTACATAGACTTCTTCTTGAATAATACCATTTAAAAATGTGGATTTTACATCCATTTGATAAAGCTTGAAATTTTTAAAACAAGAATAGGCAAGTAAAATACGAATAGCTTCTAAACATGCTACGGGTGCAAATGTTTCATCATAATCAATACCTTCTTTTTGACAATAACCTTGAGCTACTAACCTTGCTTTGTTTCGAACAATATCGCCTTGGTCATCGAGCTTGTTCCGAAATACCCATTTTGTACCAATAATGGTTTGAGATGGAGGACAAGGTACTAATTCCCATACATCATTCCTTTCAAATTGATTCAACTCCTCTTGCATTTCTAAAAACCAATCCTCATCTTCAATGGCTTCCTTAGCATTTTTAGGCTCTTTCTGAGATATAAGAGCTTTCTCGGCAAATTTTCCTCGAGTCATTACTTTATCAAGGGGATCACCAATAATAAGATCTTTTGGGTGATCTCCCTTAAATTTCAATGCAACGGGAAGATCCGAGATATCACCTCTATCTTCTTGAGAACCATTTGAAGTGGACGGTTGATCGTTTTGAGTTTCATCTTGAATAATGGGTTCAATAATATCTTCTTCATCACTTTCATCATTGGGTATCCTTTCAACACCCGAAGCTTCATTGAATTTGACATGAATGGATTCTTCAACAACCCCACTAGTCTTATTGTAAACCCGATATGCTTTGCTTTTTGTTGAATATCCCATAAATATCCCTTCATCGGCTTTAGGATCAAGTTTGTCCAATTGATCCTTGGTATTCAAAATAAAGCATTTACAACCAAATATCTTGAAATAACTAATATTTGGAGTTCTACCTTTCCAAAGCTCATATGGAGTTTTATTCATTTTAGGACGAATATAAACTCGATTAATGACATAGCAAGCGGTACTTATGGCTTCAGCCCAAAAATACTTTGGAAGTGAAAATTCATTGAGCATGGACCGACTCATTTCTTGTAATGTCCGATTTTTCCGTTCGGCTACTCCATTTTGTTGAGGTGTCCTTGGAGCCGAGAAATTATGAGCATATCCTTTGGTTTCACAAAATACTCTAAATTCACCGTCAAATTCTCCACCTCGATCGCGAATAGACTTGATAGTATCTTCTTTTTCATTCTCAATAAGTCTACACAACTTAACAAACTCATTAACGGCATCGCTTTTATTGGTAAGAAAAAGAGCCCAAGTATATCTCAAAAAATCATCGACTATAACAAAAGTGTAATGTTTTCCACTTAGACTAGCCGTACCAATGTCCCCGTACAAATCAAGGTGAAGCATTTGTAGGGGTTTGGTTGTGGAAATTTTATTTTTGGGCTTGAAACTACTTTTAACTAATTTGTTCTTTTGACAAGTGTCACATAAGCCAAGATTTTCAAAATTCAATTTGGGTAGTCCTTTCACATGTTGGTTTTTGTAAATATTTTTCAAATTCTTGTATCCAACATGTCCAAGTCGCCTATGCCATAAACTAGTTAAATCATTATTGGCGACAAGACAAGAAACATTTTGACTAACCAAATCACTTGTACAAATTTTGTAAAGATTGCCTTTTCTAATTGCTTCACAAATAATTTTATCATTTTTGGAAATAAGGCATTTTTCTTTATTAAAAACAACATTATAATTTGAATCACAAAGTTGGCTAACACTTATCAAATTGAACTTAAGCCCTTCTACTAAAAGAACATTACTAAGAGAGAAAGAAGAGTTACCAATTTCTCCATTTCCAAGAATTCTTCCTTTGCCATTGCCGAACATGACCATACCCTCTTCTTGGAGCTTGATGTTGGTAAAAAGTTCTCTCTTTCCGGTCATATGGCGTGAACATCCGCTGTCCACGAGCCATTTTGAATCTTCCATTGTTGTTATAGCCCCTATAACCGACGAAGGAACTATTTTTAGGTACCTTATAATTTTGGGGTCCATGGGGGTTAGCCTTGAGACCTTTAGGTCTCCAATAATAGCTAAAATTATTCTTCAATTTACAATTACTAGCATAGTGTCCATTTTTACCACAATAAAAACAAGTAATAATACGAGGACTACTAGCACGTACAAATGTTGGACCTTGGTCTTTTTTCTTAAAAGCATTTTGAAAAGGTTTGTAACCAAGTCCTAATTTAGAATGCTCACCTCTTTGTGCATCTAAAATATTTGTGACTTTATCCGTACTTAAATTGAATCGATGCACATCCTTTTTCAAATTTTCAATATCATTTGTGAGCGTTTGTTTTTCGGTTTCAAGTGTACGGACCATAGTAAGAGTAATAGCATGAGCTTTATCAAGAGAGTCATAAGTAAATAATTTATCTTTTTCTAGTTTAAGCTCTTTATGCTCCTTTTTCAAATTCTTGTACTTAATAATCAAATTTTGAAACTCATTTTGCAATTCATCAAAATCACATTGTAATTCATCAATTAGGGAAGAAGATGAAGCATTAGAGCGTACCTCGGTATTTTCATCGTCTATAGCCATAAGACCATGTTCGGATTCTCTTTCCTCGTCGGTTGTTTCAAGTAATTCATCCCAAGTTTTGACGTCCGCATTTAACGCCTTCTTTTTCGGAAAAGGCCTTTTCTTCTTTTGTTCCTCTTCCGCTAATTTTGGGCAATCGGCTATGTAGTGCCCGAATTTTCCGCATTTGAAGCAAGAATTGTCTCTTGGCTTTCTTGCTTTATTTTTGTTTACAAATTTTGCAAATTTTCTAACAAGAGCCGCCGTTTCTTCATCATCCTCATCACTAGCATAATAAACATTATTAGAAGAAGATGCTAAGCCTTTAATAATATTTTGCGTACCCGGTTTAGAGGTGGATGGTTGAGAATTTTTCCTCTCCATGAGATATACTTCATAAATAAGGAGATTCCCAATGAGCTCATCAAACTTGAGTGTCTCAAGATTTTGAGCTTCCGTGATTATCGTCACCTTTTCGGACCATGAGCCGGGAAGGGCATTTAAGACTTTGGTCACCTTATCTTCTTCGGAGATGACCTTTCCAAGAGCCACAAGAGGATTGACAATGTTGTAAAGCCTTTCCACCATTTTTGAAATGCTTTCACCATCATGCATATTGAAATTTTCAAGTCTTTCACAAGCATTGTTTTTCTTGCTTGCTTCACTTTCTTTGTGCCCTCATAGATGGTTTCTAATTTTTCCCAAACTTCATGTGCCGACCGTATGCCTCTTATGCGATTATATTCGGTGGCGGTAAGAGAGCAATGTAAAATATTTAAGGCCTTACCCTTTAGAGAGAAAGCCTTCTTGTCATTTTCATCATACTCCTTGAATGGCTTGGGAGTCGTGGTACCATCCTCCAATTTTGTTGTTGGTTGAGCAACTCCTTCAATGACCACATTCCAAATATCAAATATGCATCCTTGTAGAAAGCACTTCATGCGGTCTTTCCAAAATGCGTAGTTGTTGGCATTGAATAGTGGTGGCTTGTTGGTGGAGGCGCCGGTGGTGAGATAAGCTTCATTCGTAGCCATGGATCTTTCCTCTTTACTCGGAACGAGCTAGCCAAAGAGTTTGGCCCTGATACCACTTGTTAGTCCAAATGGCTACGATAATCTAGAGGGGGGTGAATAGATTATGTCGATTTTTCGCAAATCACCCTCTTTTTCGAATCAACAAGCAAATGACAAGAATGTAAATGCTGAAATTAAACAACACTCGTTGATTTAATGAGGTTCAACCCACCTAGGGCCTAATCCTCTACCACCCCAGTATCTCCGGGATGGATTTCAAAAAGAAAAAAGATTTTATTAATTACCACAATTAATACAACACCTTGAGGATCACCACAATCCTCTTACAACACCTACTAGGAGATTACCACAATCATCCTTCACCACCTTTGAAGAGTACCACACTCTTCAAACACCTATCACCTAGATCACCCAAGTGTATTCTTACCACAAGAATACTCACAAGGATGTCTTGTGTTGAATGATGGACAAAATTCAAGATTACAACTCTATGAAACCAATACAAAGATTGAGTGCAAGTGTAATCAAAAATCAAAAAGCCTAGACCTCAAAGATGTGCAAGTGAAAGTACTTAGGCTATTACAACAAGAATGTAAAAATGAAAGCTTGGACAATTTGCAGATTTCTTGTTGTGTGTTTTGCTTGTATGTGTTGTGTATCTTGTGTCTTCAATTCATCCTCTATGAAGATCACAAGATGTAGAAATATTGTACAAAAATCAAAAGCAAATCTTGCTGTCACAGATTGCAACGGTTGGAATTTTGCTGTCACAAAATAGCATAGGGCGACCGGTTGCCCTGTTGAAGATTTTGACCGTTTGAAAAAAATAGTGCGATCCAGGTAAGGGTTGCAGGGGGGTTCGACCGGTCGCCCAGGGGTGCGACCGGTCGGCCCTCCCCTGGACCGGTCCCCCTCTCCCTTTTTTTCAAACCTGCATATTCTGTTTCGAGTTTCTTATCTTCAGGTACCGGTCGACCACTTTGGGCGACCGGTCGACCTCCCCTTTTAAATGTTGTCCGATTTTTTTCAAAAATAAACTTCAAGTGATACTCCAAAAAATTAGTAAAAACATTTTAAATCATTTGGGAGTATTTAGACAACATTTATAAACATAGTTTTGGTGTAAAAACCAATTTAAACAAAACCATCAAAAGTGTTGTCCAATTTTTATCAAATTAAAAACTCTAAGAAATACTCCAAAAATTAGTAAAAACATTTTAAATCATTTAGGAGTATTTGGACAACATATAAACATAGTTTTGGTGTAAAAATCAATTTAAACAAAACCATCAAAAGTGTTGTCCAATTTTTATCCAATTAAAAACTCTAAGAAATACTCCAAAAATTAGTAAAAATATTTTAAATCATTTAGGAGTATTTGGACAACATACAAAAACATTGTTTTGGTATAAAAACTTATTAAAATAAAATCATCAAAATCTTGATAAAAATATTTATCTAACACCGAGCACCCGCCAGAGGGGTGTATGGCCGTATACGTCGCCAGTGTTTTGTACGGGCTGCGATTCCCCTTGCCACTGGTGATTACGAGGTGGTTTCGCAAATGGGGTCTCCCACTGTCCTAGGTGCACACCTTATCCTGGGGTCGGATTCTTAAATTTCTTTGGTCTTTGTTCGGCCAGAAGGGTATGCCCATCCTCGATTCGCTGAGATTAACGAGTTATTTGTCTGGAAGGCGACTCCATCGATGCTGGGCCGGGGGCAGCCATCAGGGTGGTACTATGTACATACCAGGCCCAGATACCCGGACGGGCTGGTTGAAGGCCTTCCACAATCCTTGAAGAAGTGGAAGGACAAATGGTTTTGGGTGAGTAGCGAGTGGCAAACTCACGTCGGGGCGGAGGGATTAGTCCTCCATCCCTCTTCAGATTTTACATATTGTTTTCGTAAGTGTATACTTTTCTCTTCTTGTTTTTTGTTTTTTTTACGGGTCTATTTGACCATAATTATTTTTCTTACTCAGGGAACCGAGCCTCTGCCGGTCCGCTTTTGTCCGCTTTTGGCCGTCGGCTAGACAACATTCAAGTTATTGGCCAGAGGGACAGAAGAATCGAAGTTTTGGCCACTGAGGCTCGACTGGCTGAGGACGATCTGCGGTCCGCCTTACCCGCCGATCCCGAGGCCGGAGGGGTGGCCGAGGAAGAGGCGGCAGTAGTGGAAGAAGAGGCTGAGGAGGAGCCTGAAAGGAACCCACCAAGGGCCGAGAGGGGACAAACTCCTGAGTTGGGGCGGCAGCCTTTGCAAACGGAATAGGCAAGGTCGTCCCCAGTGACGGCTAGTCGTCAGGGGCAAACGCCCTTGCTTGCCAAGCAGGTGCGGATCCCCAAGCGGCCGGGAACAAATGGTGCCCAAGGTGCGTGTTTATTTTGAACTTTTTTCTTTTTTTTATTCTTCATTTAATCAATCTTCTTGCAGGGCGCGGGGTGGACATCTTCGCCCACCTTCAGCGTGTGAGGAATACGGCCACCCGCATGAGGACGGGCGACTATTGGCCAGCCTCGTGACATCGAGGCGGCTGGAGAGAGGAAATTTGGGCCGGTAAACATCCCGCAGACAGAGTCCCGGAAGCGGAGAAGCCCCCACTCTGGAGAAGATGATGGGGTATAGTAATTAAGGAGCCGGGTCAGATGGAAAGGACCGGGCCAACCCTGTCGGTGCCTCCTGTGCAAATTCCAACAGGCGGGGTCTCGAGGACCTTCTCAGACGACCTTCATCGGGAGGGTCATTTTATCCCCCCGAGTCAAGTGAGGGAGAAGGCGTGCGAAAGGATGGCCGGATAGCAGCCCCAGTGGTTCGTGGAATTTGTCAGATGTTCCACACCTACTGAGGAGCAATCAATGGCTTTTCCAGAAGCAGGTCGGGCCGCAAGGGATGTCCCAGCCCGTGCTTGGACCATGGGCATTGAGCGATTCTCGCCGTAAACAGCCGGGAGGAGAAGCGGACTCAGTATGCCATGGGGTTGTCTGGTAGGATCATCGGACTCCTATGGCACGCGATCGGAGGGGCTCGCGACTTGGAGAAGAAACACGCTAACTTGGAGAGACGGCATATCGACTTGCAAGATGCTCACGCCACCCTCCAAGGGGTGCAGGAGTCCTTGAAAACCCAGGCGGATAAGGCTGCAGCTAGGGCAAATACGGAAAGAGAAGTTGTCGTAAAGGCCGAGGCCGAACGGGGTCAGGCCCGTAAGGCTGAAGAAGAGCTCCGAGCTAAGGTCGCAGATTTGGAGAAGGCAGCTGCTACCCATGCCGGGGAATTAGAGAGACGCGAAGCCGAAGTCCGCAGGGAGGCAGAGGAAGCTTCCCAAAAGTAGGTCGAAGAGGCCCGGGTGGAGGCCATCTGGGCTTATAAAGATTCGGAGGAATACGCCTTCATGCTGACCTGCGGGCACGCGACCAGCATCGGGGAGATCCTCCAAGGTCTTAAGACTGGTAAGACCATTGCTGAACTCGAGGATGAGCTTGCCCAGTTGGACGCTGATCTTGATACCATCCACCCCCGCTTTCTTGAGACCACCGGCGGCCAGGACGCCCCTCCTCTAGAAGAAGAAGTGGCTTCTAGTGAGCCCGTCGAGATTCCTCCTCCCACTGGGGCTTGAACCTTTTGTCTTTTGTTTTTGTCTTTTTTGTATTTTCCTTTTGTGTAGGGCCTTGGGCCTTTCGATGTAATGGGCTCCGGCCCCCCACTGTACATCTTTTGCTTAGTAAATGAAGCTCATTTTAGTCATCTGTGCGTATATCTGCATTTTTAAATTTTTGCTAAGTATTGTGCTCGCCTTTCCTTTTGGTTACATAATTTCTGCTCTGTCTGCCTCTTTTTATTTTTCCAAGTATAGGGCTCTGTTTTTCAGTGCTTAAATGGCACGAGTAATGGGCTTTAACTGCCGGATTTATTCTGACAAGCTTTTGTGCTCGGGACTTAAGCCGAGTCTTTATTTTGGGTAGGCTCGCCTCTTGGTCGAGCTTCCCCTTATTTAACGTGCACGGCACGTACCCGAGACGAGCAGTCGGTGCTCGGTGCTTGAATCTTGGCCGAGGTGGATGAGGCGGCGCTCGGCTCTTGGCCGAGGCGAATAAAATATTGTCTCCTTTTAGAGAGCTCACAGAATATCAGATGAAATGACAAGTTTTTAGAATCGTATCTGAACCACAAACTGTGTACTTTATTGATAGTACCTTTTAAGGTATGATACATTCCACGGGTGTGCAAATCTTTCCCCGCTTAAATACTCGAGCTCATATACTCCATTTGACATGACTTTGCTGACTCGGAATGGTCCTTCCCAGGTCGGTTTTAACGGGTTGGGCTCAACCCCAGTTATCCTTTTTAGAACGAGGTCCCCAACCTGAAACTTTCTTTCCTTTACTTTTGAGTTGTAGTACCTTTCACACCTTTGTTTATACACAACATTTCTCATCTCGGCACTGCACCTCTTATCTTCCAGCAGGTCCAGCTCGGCTCGGAGCGTAGCTTCATTATTTTCTTCGGAAAAATTTGCAACTCTAAAAGTAGGAGCTCCAATTTCGACAGGGATAATGGCCTCGGCCCCATAAGCCAGGAAAAAGGCGTCTCCCCCGTGGCTACTCGGTGCATTGTTCTATACGACCACAACACGCCGGGCAGCTCCTCTGGCCAATTACCCTTAGATTCCTCCCAACCTTTCTTTCAGAGTATATTTGAGTATTTTATTCACCACTTCGACCTGTCTGTTGGACTGTGGGTGATACGGGGTTTAGAAATGATTTTTAATGTGAAATCCTTCACAAAAATTTCGAACCTCCGATTATCAAATTATTTTCCATTATCTGTGACAATCGAGTATGATATCCCAAACCTACAGATAATAGACTTCCACACAAAGTTAACAATCTTTTTTTCATCTATCTTTGTCAGGGGTTCCGCCTTAGCCCATTTCGTAAAATAATCCACCGCTACAATGGCATATCTCACGCCCCCTTTGCCAGTGGGGAGTGGTTCAATGAGGTCCATTCCCCATTTGGCAAACGGCCACGGACTGAATATGGAGGTAAGTAGTTCAGGGTGGTACCTAACATGTGGCGCAAATCTTTGAGACCTTTCGCATTTTTTTACAAGGTCGGTCGCATCCTTTTTCAGGGATGGCCAATAGTACCATTGTCGTATCAACTTGTAGGCCAATGTTTGGCCCCGGCGTGATTTCCGCATATACTCTCATGTACCTCTCATAGCGCGTAGTCTGCATCTGTTTCCGACAGGCACCGAAGGAGCGGGACAGAGTATCCACGCTTGTACAAGACACCATCCACTAGTGTGAACCGAGCGGCCTGAGTTCGCAGCATTCTAGCCTCGACCTTGTCTTCTGGCTGAATACCTTTCTCTAAATACTAGATGATTGGAGTTATCCAGGTCAGCTCGGTCGCTTCGTTAGCATGTATCTTCTGTGTATTAAGTGACGGGGCGGACAGCTGAGTGATGGTAACATCTGCTATTGCGTCGGTCCCCGGGCTAGAGGCCAACTAAGCCAAGGCATCTGCCTGCATAATTTCAGTTCGGGGAACATGCAAGACTTCTGCTTTAAAATGCGCGAGTTTTTTCTTGACCAAATCCAAATATCGTGCAATTTCTGTTCTTTTGCTTCGTACTCGCCATTGATTTGATGGACCACTTTGTGAATCTTTGGTAATCGACAATCGTTTAGGCCCATCGATCATCGCCATTTCTAGTCGCCGGGAGCGCCGTGCCGGCCGTTGTTAGTCACTGGGAGTTGGAACCGCATAGCCGAGCAGTAGGACTTAAGTTTTGGATCGATTATCATGATCCCGCCCTCTGCTCGGCCTGTGGTGGAAGAGCCATCAACAAACAACTTCCACTCTTGATCTCCGACCACCTCTAACTGGATGGAAGGTGTGAACTCAACTACGAAGTCAGCCAGCGCTTGTCCTTTAACTGCCATGCGTGGCTCGTACAAACTGTCAAACTGGCTAAGCTCGACAGCCCACTTAATCATCCGACCCGAAGTGTCTGGTCGGTACAGAACTTGTTTCAAAGGATAATTGGTAAGTACCATAATCTTGTGCTCCAAAAAGTACGGACGGAGCTTTCGGACAGATATGACCAGCGAATAGCTTTTCCATTGATGGATACCGGAGTTTAGCGTCGTGCAACGCTTGGCTTGTGTAATAGATCAGATGTTGGATGGAGTTGTCCAACTTGATAAGCACCGAGCTGACTGCATATTCAGAAAAAGCTGCTTGTGTTTGTTCAGTCCATACAAAATTCTTATTTTTCTTTATTATTTCAAAGAAAGATTTACATTTATCTATGGACCGGGAAAGAAATCGGTTTAGAGCGGCTAGTCGGCATGTTTAGCTTTATACTCTTTTAACGGAATTGGGGGGTTCAAGATCAATTATGGCTTTTATTTTATCTGGGTTGGCTTTAATTCCCCTTTTGCTAACCATATATCCCAGAAATTTTCCCGTGCCGACCCCGAAGGTGCACTTTTTCGGGTTTAACATCATTTTATACTCTCGCAAAATGGCAAACATTTTATTAAGATCATTAAGATGATCAGATATGTACAAGGATTTCACCAACATGTCATCCACATAAACCTCCATGGAATGACCTATCAACTTCTCGAACATTTTATTAACTAACCTTTGGTAGGTCGTCCCGGTGTTCTTCAGCCCGAACGGCATCATCTTGTAGTAGTACACGCCACGAGCGGAGAAAAATGACATATTCTCCTCGTCATCCGGATGCATCCGAATTTGATTATAGCCTGAGTATGCATCCATAAAACTCATAAGCTCATGCCCGGCTGTGGCATCTACCATATAATCGATGTTGGGCAAGGGGTAGTTGTCAACTAATACAGGGTTGGCCACCCATCGAGGGTAAATGGCCTCCCTGATGAACTGATTATCGAGCAATTTGTTGACCTCGGCCTCCAAGGCGACCTGCCTGTCATGCGTGTTTGGGATCAATTCCCGGCATATCAGAGTGCGTCCAAGCGAAGACATCAAGGTTATTCCCGAGGAATTCAATCAATTCCGACCAAAATGGTTCTTGGAGGTCGTGGCCAATGCGTAATTGGTGTGCCCCATGTTGCTTGTCGACATCAACCATGTCGACCTGTTCCACCGGCTCCACGTGTTTTCTTTTCTTACTTTGCCCCTCTTTTTCTGTAGGGGCATCTCCTCTTCAACTGCCGGCCTATTCTCTGGCTCTTCTTCACTTACTGGTTCTTTCCTATACTCCAACATCGGTTTCTTTCCAGGTCATCTACCTGGGTTATTCTCTGAATCAGCCACCTCATCCCGCTCGGGCTCGCCTTTTTCTTCCGGGTCGTCTTTCACCGTCCCACTGGTTTCTCCCCTTTATACCACATTAAGCTCCGCAGTTCGGAGTTTGAGAGAGCACTCTCGCGACTCCTCTGATTCCCTTTGTGGATGGCTTCTCCATCTGGGGTTGGGAACTTCACACAAAAATGATATATGGAAACTGCTGCTTTTAGATGGTAATGCAACGGCCTCCCGATAATCGCGTTGTAATCCGAGTCAACGTTGATAATTTTAAACGTGGTGATGACAGTCCACTTGTGCAATCCATGTCCCATCCGGATGGGCAGGTCGACTTCCCCGAGCGGAATAATCATTCCTCCTCCAAAACCAGAGATATTATCATTACATGGACGAACATAGTTGTCGTCCACGTTCAGCCTTCTGAAAGCTCGGACATAAATGACCGACGAATAGCTCTTTGAGTCATATGAATTTTGTGCACCAGAATGCCCAGAATATGTGTCGTAATGACCAGGGGGTCGGAATGAGGGTGGACCACCTGGTCGGCATCCATGTCCGAGAAGACAAAGCGACCCGTCAGTTGGCCTTCTCTAATCTCGCCACACGACTGCGACTCTCTGCGTGGGCGCTTACTTGCCTAACATCTGCTTTTCTTTTCCTGTTCGAGCGGCTATCTTTGGCCGCATTAGTATTAATTCTATTAACGCCGGACATCATCAAAATCTCCCTTCCTTGATTCTTGTTCGGTAGCAATGGCAAGTGATCTGGATTCCGCAATCGCTCCGGATTTACACCCAGAGCGAGCGCTGGTGGTGGCGGTAACTCGTGGACGTACCTCTTTAGGCCGCCCCTCTGCTTGCACATTATTTCTCTGATGAGGTCCCGGCACTCATCCGTGTCATGGCCTATCGACTTGTGATAGGCGCAATATCTCCGTGCATCCAACTTTGCAGGCTCTAGCCTCAAAGGCCGAGCCTGTGGTAGTAAATTAAGACCCTGAATCTCATTCCATATCGCTGAAGGAGTGTAGGTCAGAGCACTCCTTAGCGTAGTAACCTCGGCTCGCACTTCCTGGCGTGCCTTATATCCTGTGGTCGGGTTCTCCAAAAAAGGCCTGAAACCCGACCCTGAAGTGGACTCCTTCTTTCCATCTTTCTTCACGTCCCCTGCCTTTTGCTCGGGACGTTGGTTGGCCATGGCTTCTTCTGCACAGATATGGCACTCCACGCGGATAAGAAATTTCTGATATGAGGTCGCCCCCGATTCATGAATAGAATAATTGAACCATGTTATGAGAGCGAGGTCGGCCATGTCCGTGATCAAAATGGCATCATCTGAGACTGGATCCATCTCCCAAACCGGTTTATTAAACCGAGCTATGTAACTTTTTAAAGGCTCATCTTTTCCCTGCTTAATATTTACAATCGGTGCGGCTCAGACTTTGGAAATAAGAAAATGTGTTGTAAATGCGGGCACCAGGTCGCCCTAGGATCGGATGGACCCTTGTGGTAGGGTCCGGAACCAACGGTGGGCTCGGTTGCCCAGCGTTAATAGAAACACCCTGCATAAAATTGCGTCACTGGGACTATAGAGTTCCATCCATGCTAAGTATTTGTGGATGTGTGTCATCGGGTCGGTCTCTCCATTGTATAGACCGACTTGTGGAATTTTGAGCTTTGGCGGCAAAGGAGTTGAGAAGATACTGGGAGCGAATAGTGACACCACAGAGGGCTGGCTTGTGACCTGGTGCGGTCTTTGGTATTGAACTTCTTCAGAACCATCTTTCAATTCATTTAATCGGTGGCGGAGACATAGGATTTCCGTCTCTCGCCCTCCAGTGGGCTAGGACAATGGGTTTGATTGGCCCGAGTCGGCACTCTTTCATCCAGAAACTGAAGCCTGGAACTTACCGATCGCGTAGGGCGAAGAGGATCAAGTCCCAGCCGTCCCGCAAACACAGAGCGGGTGCGGCGGTGGCGTGTGGGCTCCGGGTGCGACTCCGCCACGTGGCTTTGCTCTTCTACATCATCACGCGGTCGTCTTCTCTCATGGCGACCGCTACATTCATTGCCGAACTCAGCCTCCGGCCTTCATCGCGAGGAGGCGCAGGGACTTGAGGGTTAACATTAATATTTACTGGGGGTTAAGTGGGTGAATATTTGCAGGAGGTGGAGGCGGTATTTGCGAATTAGTAGTTGCAAGTGTTTGGGAGATGAGTTGATTCATTTGTTGAACGAAAGTGGGGTTTGCGATGAGTTGAGCAAAAGGGAACAAAGTCGTGCTCCCTGCCTCAGTCAGGGACACGTTCTGGTCATTGGTAGTTTGGCCAGTTTGGTTATTTGCAGGTGGATCTTCAGTTATACGGGCGTTTCGAGATTGCTGACTCATTCTGTCCTTTTCAAGGGAGTTAATGATAGATTTACCTGACTTCACGTGACTTGACTAGCTGGGAATTTGGACTGGACCTAGACAGGCCCTCCTTCTAGCGCCAATTTGTTGACGTGCATTTTGGTCAACAAGCAAGAATATACGGAAATGTGATACGTGGAAAAGGAAATAAACTCTAATTCAAGGCTAATTAGTGCGCTTTTTATATAAAATCCGTAAAGCTTCTCATTCGGTTTTCTTTTACAGTTGTGCTTTTACAAGCGTTTTTTCTCTATTATTTCTCTCTTGTCTTTTTCCTCATAAATGAGGCCTATTTATATCCATTTCATTAGTGCTTGTTGACAAAAATGCACGTCAACAAATTGGCGCTAGAAGGAGGGCCCGTATTGGTCCATTCCAAATTCCAAGATAAGTCGAGATAAGTGAAACCAGGTAAAATCCAACGTTAACCTTTTCGTAATAGACAAAATAAGTCAGCATTCGAGAAACGCTCGTTTAACCGAAGAACAGCCCCCAAATAACCAAACTGGCCAAACCACTAATGGCCAAAACGTGCCCCTAAGTGAAGCAGGGAGCACCACTCTACCTCCTTTCGCCCAGTTAATCGCTAACCCAACCTTTATACAATAGATGAACCAACTTATTTCTCAAACGCTTGCTACCACAAACTCGCAGGCACCTCCTCCACCTCCTGTAAATATTCACCCACTCAATCCACCGTTGAATATTAATGTCAATCCTCAAGCCCCTGCGCCTCCTCATAATGAAGGCCAGGGGGCCAGTTCTGGTCATGAACAACGTGATCGTTGAGATAGGAGACGACCACGTGGGGATGACGAAGAGCAAAGTCGTGTAGCAGAGTCGCAACCGGAACCTACACGCCACCATCGTGTCCACTCAGTGTTCGCCGGACGGTTGGGAGTTGATCCTCTACGTCCAGCCCAATCAATAAACCCCCGTCTCTGGTTCCCAGATGAACGAGAGCCGGCTAGGGTCAACCAAACTCAGGGCCCCAGCTTGTGGCAGGAGCGAGAAGTAGAAATTCAGCGCCTTCGTCGCCGCTTAAACGAGCTGGAGGGTGGTCCTGAATTTGACCAGTTCCAGAGACCACCCCAAGTGATGAGCCAGCCTGTCGTTATATCTCCTTTCGCCCCTGGCATTTTGGTGACCCCGTTGCCACTAAAGTTGAAAATCCCCCAGGTCGGTCTATACAATAGGGAGACCGACCCAATGACCCATATCCACAAATACTTAGCGTGGATGGAACTATACGGCCCTAGCGATGCCATCCTTTGCAGGGCGTTTCCATTGACGTTGGGCGACCGAGCCCACCGCTGGTTTAGGACCCTGCCGCAGGGGACCATTCGAACATGGGGAGATTTAGCCTCCGTCTTCACGACGCACTTTTTGACTTCCAAGGTCTGAGTCGCGCCGAAGGATTCCCTTGTGAATATTAAACAAGCGAAAAACGAGCCTCTGAAGAGTTATATTGCTCGGTTCAATAAGCAAGTTCGAGAAATGGAACCGGTGTCGGATGATGCCATTTTGATTGCAGCCATGGCCGGTCTCGCCCCCGAGACCTAGTTTAACTATTCAATCCACGAATCGGGGCTGACTTCGTATCAAGAATTTTTGATCCGCGCGAAATGCCATATCTGCGCGGAAGAAGCTATGGCAAGCCACCGCACCGAGCAGAAGGCGTGGGGCGCAAAAAGGGATGGAAGGAAGGAACCTGCATCCGGTTCGGGGTCGGGGTTCAGACCATTTTCGGAGAACCCAGCCACCGGATTTAAGGCCCACTAGAAAGCGCGAGCCGAAGTTGTCGCGCTGAAGAGTGCCTTGACCCACACTCCTTCAGCTATATGGAATGAAATACATGGTCTAAATTTGCTGCACCAGCTCGGCCTTTGAAGGTAGAGCCGGCCAAACTAGATGCACGCCGATATTGCGCCTATCATAAGTCGATAGGCCATGATACTGATGAGTGCCGAGATCTCATCAGGGAGATTATGCACATTATTCAGTGAGGCGGTCTTAAAAGATATGTCCACGAATTACCACCCCCACCAGCGCTGGCTCCAGGTCTTAACCCAGAGCGATTGACAAATCTGGCCCCCTACCGCTGCCATCAAATGAAAATCAAGGTAGGGAGATCCTAATGATGTCTGGTGTAAATAGGATCAATACTAATGCGGCTGAGGATAGCCGTTCGAATCGAAAAAGAAAGGCTGATATAAGACAAGCCGCCCATGCAGAAAGACAAGTCCGGGTGGCAGAAATTAAAGAGGGTCAACCCACGGGCCGTTTTGTTTTCTCAGACATAGATGCCGACCAGGTGGTCCATCCGCACTCCGATCCCTGGTCATTCATCGCACCGATCTTGGGTATCCGATCCATAGAATTCTAATCGACTCAGGGGAGTTACTCATCGGTGATTTATGTTCGAGCTTTTACTAGGTTAAATGTGGACGATAGCTATATTCGTCCATGCAATGTGATATTTTGGGCCGGAGGAGGAAGAATAATCCCGCTCGGGGAAGTTGACTGCCCATCCAAATGGGGGCCGGTCGATAAACTGCATCATCACCACGTTCAAAATAATCAATCCGATTCGGAGTATAATGCTATTATTGGGAGGCCGTTGCTTTATCACTTAAAAGCGGTTGTTTCAATATATCATTTTTGCGTGAAGTTCCCAACACCGACGGGAGAAGTTTGTACATAATGGGAATCATAGGGAGTCGCGAGAGTGTTCTCTCAAACTCCGACCAATGGAGATAACGTGGTGGAACGAGGAGAAACCATGGGACGATCAAAGACGACCCTAGACAAGAGAACGAGCACGAACAGAGCCAAGGATTATTTCGGAGGATGATCCAGGTAGGCGACCTGGAAAAGAACCAATGGTGGAGGACCAAGAGAAGAAGTTGGAGCCAGGAGACGAACCGGCAACTCAAGATGAACTGCCCCTACAGAAAAAGGAGGGGCAAAGCAAAAAAAATAAAGCATGCGAAACGGTTGAAGCAATTAAACCACGGTCGACGTAGGAAAAGCGAGAATGGAGGACGCCAATTACGTATTGGCCACGACCTCCAAGAGCCATTTCGAACAGAGCTGATCGAATTTTTGGGAAATAATCTCAACATCTTTGCGTGGACTCATTCTGACATGATAGGTATCGACCCCAAGCATGTCTGTCATCGCCTTAAAATCGACTTTACGTTCTGCCCGGTTATCCAAAAGAGGCGCAAACTCGGCCCCGATAGGCAGGTCGCCCTAGGAGCCGAGGTTAATAAGTTGCTCGACAATCAATTTATCAGGTAGGCCCTCTACCCCCGATGGGTAGCCAACCCTGTGCTAGTGAAAAAAAGCAACGTCCAATGGTGCCTTTGCGTGGATTTTACCGACCTCAATAAGGCGTGCCCCAAAGACAGTTATCCATTGCCTAATATTGATTACATGGTAGATGCCACGGCCGGACATGAGCTGATGAGCTTTATGGACGCGTACTCAGGATACAACCAAATACGAATGCATCCAGAAGACGAAGAAAATACGTCGTTTTTCTCCGTTCGCGGTATCTACTGCTATAATATGATGCCCTTTGGGTTGAAGAACGCCGGTGTGACCTACCAAAGGTTAGTTGATAAAATGTTTGAGGAAATGATAGGTCGCACTATGGAGGTTTATGTAGATGATATGTCGGTAAAATCTCTGTATATATCCGATCATCTTAGCGATCTTAATAAAATGTTTACCATTTTGAGAGAGTATAAGATGATGTTAAACCCGAGAAAGTGTACTTTTGGGGTCGGCTCAAGTAAATTTTTGGGGTATATGGTTAGCCAAAGGGGGATCGAAGCCAACCCGGATAAAATAAAAGCTATCATTGATCTTGAACCCCTTAATTCTGTCAAAAGAGTACAAAGCCTAACAGGCCGATTAGCCGCCCTTAATCGATTTGTTTCACGGTCCACGGACAAGTGCAAACCTTTCTTTGAAATCATAAAGAAAAATAAGAATTTTGAGTGGATCGAGTAGGCACAGGCCGCCTTTGAATCACTCAAGCAACACTTGTCCTCAATCCCTGTAGTATAAAAACCCACCCAATGGGAGGATTTATATTTATACTTAGCGGTATCCGAATACGCCGTCAGCTCGATGTTAATCAGATTAGATAACTCTGTCCAGTATCTGGTTTATTACACCAGTCAAGTACTACATGATGCCGAACTCCGATACCCACCTATGGAGAAGTTGGCCTATTCGTTAGTCATTGCAGCACAAAAACTCCGCCCATATTTCCTGGAGCATAGAATCGTGGTCCTCACTAATCTATCCCTTGAAACAAGTTTTACACCGACCCGACACCACTGGTCGGATGATCAAGTGGGCTGTCGAGCTCAGCCAGTTTGATATTCTATATGAACCCCGTGTTAGATAAATGTTTTTATCAAGATTTTGATGATTTTTTTTAATAAGATTTTATACCGAAACAATGTTTTTATATGTTGTCCAAATACTCCTAAATGATTTAAAATGTTTTTACTAATTTTTGGAGTATTTCTTAGAGTCTTTAATTTGATAAAAATTGGACAACACTTTTGATGGTTTTGTTTAAATTGGTTTTTACACCAAAACTATGTTTATAAATGTTGTCTAAATACTCCCAAATGATTTAAAATGTTTTTACTAATTTTTTGGATTATTTCTTGAAGTTTATTTTTGAAAATAATCGGACAACATTTCAAAGGGGAGGTCGACCGGTACCTGAAGAGTTGAGAAAATGATACAGAACGAAACAGAAACATATTTTGTGAAAAAAAAGAGGAGGGGGACCGGTCAAGGGTGAGGTCGACCGGTCGCACCCTAGGGTGATCGGTCGCACCCTAGGGCGACCGGTCGCACCCCCCGTCGACCGGTCGACCCCCCCTCCGACCTGTACCTGGATCGCACTATCTTTTTTAAACGGTCGAAATCTTCAACAGGGCAACCGGTCGCGCTGTGTAATCTTTTGACAGCAAAATTTGTACCGTTGAACACATTAACAGCAAGATTTGCTTTTCTATTTTGTACAATATTTCTAAATCTTGTGATCCTCTTTTTGTAGACAAAAGTGAAGAAGAAGGAGCCTATGTTGGGAGCCTATGTTGGTGAAGCTTCCCTATAAATAGAGGATGAATTGAAGACACAAAATACAACAACACAAGCAAATACACAACAAGAAATCTGCAAATTTCCAAGCTTTCATATTCAACACTCTTGTTGTATTTATAGCCTAAGTATTTCACTTTCACATCTTGAGGTCTAGGCTTTATTTCTTGATTACACTTTGCACTCAAATTGTAATATTCATTATTGAGTTGTAATCTTGATTTTTGGTTATCATTCAAACACCAGATATCCTTGTGAGTGTTCTTGTGGTAAGAACACACTTGGATGATCTAGGTGATAGGTGCAAGAAGATTGTGGTGATCTTCTTATTGAGGTGTTGAAGAATTTGGTATTCTTCAAGGTTGAAGATTGTGGTAATCTTCACAAGGTGCCGTTGAAGGAAGATTGTGGTAATCTTCAAAGGGAGATTGTGGTAATCTCCAAAGGTGGTGTTGAAGAAGAGTGTGGTGCTCTTCAAGGTGTTGTAAGTTGAATTTGTATTAATTGTGGTAATTAATAAAATTCTTTTTTTCTTTTTGAAATCCATCCCGGATATCTTTGGGGTGGTAGAGGATTAGGCCCTAGGTGGGTTGAACCTCTTTAAATCGACGCGTGTTGTTTACTTTCCGCACCTTTATTATTGTCTTGGCGTAATTGTTTGAAAAAGAGGGCGAAATCGAAAAGATGGAGATAATCTATTCACCCTCTCAGATTATCGTAGCCGCTTGGACTTACAAGTTGTATCGAGCAAACTCTTTGGCAAGCTCGTTCCACATTGCGAGTAAAGAGGAACGATCATCGGCTACGAATGAAGTCTACCTTCCGGCGCCTCCACCACCAAGCCACCACTATTCGATTCCAAAAATTTTACATTTTGGAAAGAAAGAATGGAATGCTATCCACAAGGTTGCGGGTTCAATATTTGGAACACGGTCGTAAATGAAGAATCCATTCCAATGATGGACACACCACACACCTCCAAAGGCCTCAAAGAGCTCAATGATGAAGAGAAGAAAAACATCTCCTTAAATGGTAAAGCTCTCAATATTTTGTATTGTTCACTTACCATTTTGGAATATGATCATATTGTAGGAATTAAATCGGCACATGAAGTATGGAGAAAATTAGAAGAAGTATATGCAAATGAAAGGAGCCACTCAAAAGCATCTACTTCTCAAATGGATACAAACCCAACATGGGATGAGCTTCCTACAACTTCCGACGTCGATGAAAACGAACGATGTCTTATGGGCTTCGAAGAAGAAAACGAGGTAAGTTCAAAACCCTCCACTTCTTATGATAATGAATTACAAAATGATTATAGTGATTTGCAAAATGATTTTGATGAACTTCAAAATGAATTCCAAAGCTTACTTGTTAAATACAAAAATTTGAAAAAGGAATTCAATATTTTGAAAATTGATAAGGATAATTTATTTTCCTCTTATGAATCACTTTCATGTGATCACACCACCACACTTGATAAGGTTAGAATCCTTGAAAAAGAAAATAGTACTCTTATTGAGGATATTAATTGCATGAAAAAGAATTTATCAAAATCCAAATTGAGTACCGATAAAATGACCAATATTGTTGATGTTCATAGTTGTGAAAAATTGAAACAAGGACTTGATCATAAGCATAGTGTTGTTAATTATGTGAAAAGAAATCAAGTTCCTATGTATGTTGGTCATTATGCTCCAAACATTATTACTTGCTTTTATTGCGGTAAAAAGGGTCATACGATAAATACTTGTCGGGCTAGAAATAGCTCTAATTATTGTTGGAGACCTAAAAGTCTCAAATCTAATCCCAAAGGACCCAAACACTTGAGGGTACCACAAAATAATGTGATATTAGGTACCCGACGTAATAATAATCAAGGAAAATTCATACCGCCAAGAAGATATCAAATGCCCGTGTCATTTGATCAAAGGAGAATACACCATCACGATAAATTTCCAAGAAGAGGATATAATCAAAAATGGGAAGTACATAATCCTTGGAAATGGCAATGTCATCATCAACAAGATGATTCTCAAAGAGGAAGACACCATCAAAAATGGGAAGGACAAAACTCGAGAAATGGGCAAAATTGGAGAAGACATCATCAACAAAATGATTTCTCAAGAGGAAGATACTATCTACAAAGGGAGAGACATAACCCGTGGAAATGGCGAAATTGGTAAACCGTATCTCTCCATTTAAATATGCATTTTATTTTGTTATTATGCATGTTTTTATTTGTGTCTTAATTGCAAATGAGTTTTCAAATATTTTTTTTTTAAATTAAGGTCTTCAATATATATTTGTGTTTTTAAAATATTTTGAAAAGGAGACCTTGTATGATGCTTATATAAACTCTTGTGCATTTACTATGACTAAAAATTTGATTTATTATCTCTTATGGATTTATATAGCATAAGCATACTTGTGATATACCTTATTGCTTTAGCCTACACCTCCATTACTATGTTTTGTGCTAGTCTTGTTTTAAGAATTGTGTAGGATTTACATATTTTCACAAATGGCCATTTACGTCATTAATTCGTCAAGAAAGGCATTAATTATCGAGGTACGTTTACTTGTGTTATTCTTACTCTTATAGACTCGATATATGTATTGCCATGTGCCTATGTGATTGTTTTTCATAGTATTTCATACAAGTGCCATTAAGAGGATTTTTTGAAAGACACTATTCGATAATTGATTGCACATATTTGCTTTATCAACTCTTGTTCAAATACTTCTTTTAAATGAGGTCTCAACTATATGCTATCGGATTTTCAAATTTCAAAAGAGACCTTTTGTAGCTTTCTTAAGCTTATTTGAACTTGCATGACTTATTAAAATCTTAATGATATTCTAAATGCATAGTATGTGTTTCTTGCTTCATGGTCTATATATATAGTGTCTATTCCTACTATGCTCTTTTGCAAGATATTTTGTGATTGATGATTGAGGCATGTTTTTACACTTGGGCTATTTTTTCTTGCTTATATAAGTGATGCCGTTAATGAGTTTGTTAAGTTGTGTAGATGAGAAATAAAGTACTCCAACTATTAGTTACCTCAAAATATTTGGATGTAAATATTCTACTATGAACACCTTAGATCAATTGGATGCCCTATGATGATAGTGATGAAGAAGACAAAAAGGGTATTCCGGAACAAACTCTATGACCAAGGCAACATTGGTCGAACTAAGACGAGGTTAGTAGCTCGAAGGTATTTTCAAGAAGAATGTAATTGATTTTGGTGTAACATTTGCACTCATAGCACATTTTTTGCTATTTGCATTTTACTTGCCCATTCTTGCTTTAAGAAAATTTCAAGCTTTACCAAATGGATGTTGAATCCAATTTTCAAAATGGTTTTATTCAAGTAGAAGTCTATCGGGGTTTAAATTTTTCTAGGCCAAATGATCTTTATAAAAGGCCTTGTATGGTTTCAAACAAGTACCCCATGTATGGTATGATAGACTTAGCTATTTTTGCTAAATGATTTTACAAAAGGTAAAGTTGATACTACTCTCCTTGTTTTTTGAAAAAGGGCAAGATTGTTTGCTTGTGCATATTTATGAGAATATTTTTGGTGCTACTAATGAATATTTTGTGCAAGAGATTCTCCTAAGTTGATGTAGGTGAACTTGAGATGAACATGGTATCACATGATGGGGGAGATCAAATTTCATCATTGGACTTCAAGTTAATCAATGCCAAGTAGATGGTTATATTTCAAAAGAACTCTTGAAGGAGTTAGGCATTGAAGAAGGAAGAATCATCTCAAAACTCTATGGCTACCAATGAAGAGATTGACAAAGGTTGAGAAAGGTATATCGGCCGACAAATAAATTCAAGGTATGTTTTCTTCCCATAGACTCGAAATTTTATATGCCTTATGTCTATATGCTCGACTTCAAAAATTATCCCAACGAATCTCATTAAAGTGTTGTTAAAAGAAATTTTCAAATATTTGAAAGGCACTTCTTCTTATGACTTGTATATCCATAGTTTTAAAACGTTCTTTTTTTTTCCGGGATAACAAGTTCAGTGTTTACATTTATCAAAATATGGTTCGTCATAATCGAACTAAACATATTGAGATTCGATATCTTTTTCTAAGGGATTGCATTTTTAACAAAAACTTGAGATGTGTTTAATTCCGTCTCAAGGATAACTCATGAGACTTTTTAATCATTTACCGCACGAGTCTTTCACCTCATCACGAGCTTGATTATGACATAATGCATATTAAATGAGGTCTATATTTGCATTTTGCACGTTTTAAAACTTAGGGGCGAAAAATCGAATTTTTGGATCAAATCTCGGACTTTTGCAAAACAGACGGATCCAGTGACATTGGGTGAGGCCGACCCGGTCACCCTATGCTTCGACCGGTCGCCCACACCCCAGGCCGGTCGACAGAGCCATTTTTATGTTAAAATCGTCTCTGTTCTTTTTCTCAGCCATTTTGGCTCCTTTGGCTCATTTTTTGTCCCTTTGACATTTGCACACACATTCACTCCAAATGAGTTTTATTGCATAAATTACATATTTTGGGGATTATGTAGCTCGATTATCATCATCATTGCTCATCTTTACCGAATAAATGGTAAGAATTCTACTCCATTTGCTCAATTGGGTTGAACCCTTGAAATTTTGACTTATTTGCAAAATTCTTGATGCTAGTTTCATATGAATGTGATGAGCTTAATATTTATGATGTATTGAATGTTGTTTGAACTGAATTGGTGATGAAAATTTTTGGCTTAAATGAATTTCAAGGGCGTTATATACTTTAGTTTTATTCGACGACGCGCCAAGTGTTTGACAAAATGTTTCAATGAAAAATTCATCACTTACGTGATTCTCTCGATTTGAAAAGTCATATAAGTTTATAGAGATCATGTTTTATCAATCAAATGAGCTTTTGCAAGTCAATTGATCAACTTTTCCCTTTTACTTGGAATTTAAGCTTCAATTTTCAATAAGCTCGATAAATCGATAAATTTGCGCACTTTGATATGAATATATGATGTTTTTATCGTGCTAACATTCTTTTTGATGATTCCAAAAGGGGGAGAAACAGGAAAAATGCTCATACGCTCAAAGAAGCGAAAATAAGCTTGCAAGAAAAGCTATAAGCTAGGGCTCTTGAAAGCCATAAGCGTGAACAATGCTTAGTCCATTTGATGTATTGTGGACTTTTATGCTTGACTAATGATGTTTTGTGACATGGGGGGAGCTTATAAGCTCATGGAATTCAAGCTTAAGTTGTGAAAGCTAAGCTTTTAGCTTTTAGTTGTTGCTTGTATACTTGTTCTTTATATGCATGTTGATAGGGGAGCTTGTGCAAAAATGATTTTGAAAAATCTTTGCTCCTATCCTTGTGTGCTTGTACTTATGATGTATCTTGTTTGTAATTGATTGTTGTTTTAAGACCGGAAAATTTGTTTTGTTTTAAAATCGACCTTCTAAAATTGTTTTGGTTTGTAATCATCAAAAAGGGGGAGTTTGTTAGATAAATGTTTTTATCAAGATTTTGATGATTTTGTTTTAATAAGATTTTATACCAAAACAATGTTTTTATATGTTGTCCAAATACTCCTAAATGATTTAAAATGTTTCTACTAATTTTTGGAGTATTTCTTAGAGTCTTTAATTTGATAAAAATTGGACAACACTTTTGATGGTTTTGTTTAAATTGGTTTTTACACCAAAACTATGTTTATAAATGTTGTCTAAATACTCCCAAATGATTTAAAATGTTTTTACTAATTTTTTGGAGTATTTCTTGAAGTTTATTTTTGAAAATAATCGGACAACATTTCAAAGGGGAGGTCGATCGGTCGCCCAAATGGTCGACCGGTACCTGAAGAGTTGAGAAAATGATACAGAACGAAATAGAAACATATTTTGTGAAAAAAAAGAGGAGGGGGACCGGTCAAGGGTGAGGTCGACCGGTCGCACCCTAGGGCGACCGGTCGCACTTCCCAATCGGTCGACCCCCTCCGACATACTGGATCGCACTATATTTTTCAAACGGTCGAAATCTTCAACGGGGCAACCGGTGTATTTGTGTAATCTTTTGTGACAAAATTTGTACCGTTGAACACATTGACAAGATTTGCTTTTCTATTTTGTACAATATTTCTAAATCTTGTGATCCTCTTTTTGTAGACAAAAGTGAAGAAGAAGGAGCCTATGTTGGGAGCCTATGTTGGTGAAGCTTCCTATAAATAGAGGATGAATTGAAGACACAAAATACAACAAACAAGCAAATACACAACAAGAAATGCAAATTTCCAAGCTTTCATATTCAACACTCTTGTTGTATTTATAATTTAAGTATTTCACTTTCACATCTTGAGGTCTAGGCTTTATTTCTTGATTACACTTTGCACTCAAATTGTAATATTCATTATTGAGTTGTAATCTTGATTTTTGGTTATCATTCGAACACAAGATATCTTGTGAGTGTTCTTGTGGTAAGAACACACTTGAATGATCTAGGTGATAGGTGCAAGAAGATTGTGGTGATCTTCTTATTGAGGTGTTGAAGAATTTGGTATTCTTCAAGGTTGAAGATTGTGGTAATCTTCACAAGGTGCCGTTGAAGGAAGATTGTGGTAATCTTCAAAGGGAGATTGTGGTAATCTCCAAAGGTGGTGTTGAAGAAGAGTGTGGTGCTCTTCAAGGTGTTGTAAGTTGAATTTGTATTAATTGTGGTAATTAATAAAATTCTTTTTCTTTTTGAAATCCATCCCGGATATACTGGGGTGGTAGAGGATTAGGCCCTAGGTGGGTTGAACCTCTTTAAATCGACGCGTGTTGTTTACTTTCCGCACCTTTATTATTGTCTTGGCGTAATTTTTTCGAAAAAGAGGGCGAAATCGAAAAGATGGAGATAATCTATTCACCCCCCCTCTAGATTATCGTAGCCGCTTGGACTTGCACCCCGCACATCAATCAAAGGACAAGCACTGGCTGATTTCGTACCTAAATTCACACCTTCCATCCAGCTAAAGGTGGTTTAAGATCAGGTATGGGAGTTGTTCGTTGATGGATCTTCCAGCACAGGCCGAGCAGGGGACGGGATTGTGATAATTGATCCAACAAATAAGTGCTACTGCTCGGCCGTGCGGTTCCAATTCCCAGCAACAAACAATGAGGCCGAATATGAAGCACTTCTAGAAGGACTGGAAATGGCAGCCTCGATGGGCCTCAAACGACTATTGGTACATAGTGACTCGCAGTTGGTCCTCCATCAGATCAACGGCGAGTACGAGGCAAAGGAACAAAAGATTGCCCGATATCTAGAATTGGTTAAGAAAAAACTTTCGCATTTTGAGGCATAAGTCTTACACGTGCCCCGAATCGAGAACATTCAGGCAGACGCTTTGGCTCGGCTCGCTTCCAACCCCGGGATGGATGCCATTGCGGATGTAACTATCACTCAATTGTCCGCCTGTCACTTAACACAAAAAAGATACATGTTACCAAAGCCACCGAGCCGACCTGGATGACCCCTATCATCCAGTATTTAGAAAAAGGTATTAAACCGGAAAATAGAACCGAAGCCAGAACACTATGCACTCAGGCAACTCGGTTCACACTAATAAATGGCGTCCTGTACAAACGTGGATACTCCATCCCACTCCTTCGGTGCTTGTCCGAAACAGATGCGGATTACGCACTTCGGGAGGTACACGAGGGAATATGCGGGAACCACGCCGGGGGCCAAACGCTAGCTCACAAGTTAATACGGCAAGGGTACTACTGGTTGTCCCTAAAAAAGGATGCGACCAACCTTGTCAAGAAGTGTGAAAGGTGCCAGAGATTTGCACAAGTCAGGTACCATCCTGAGCAGCTTACCTCCATATTTAGTCCTTGGCCGTTTGCCAAATGGGGAATGGACCTCATCGGACCACTCCCCACTGGCAAATGGGGCGTAAAGTATGCTATTGTGGCAGTGGATTATTTCACGAAATGGGCCGAGGTGGAACCTCTGGCAAAGATAGACGAGGAGAAGATCATTAATTTTGTATGGAAGTCCATTATCTGCAGATTTGGGATACCATACTCAATCGTCACGGATAATGGGAAACAATTCGATAGCCGGAGGTTTCAAAATTTTGTGAAGGATTTTACATCAAGAACCATTTCTCGACTCCGTACCACCCCCAATAAAATGGGCAGGTTGAAGCAGTTAATAAAATACTCAAATATACATTGAAGGCAAGATTGGAGAAGTCTAAGGGTAATTGGCCGGAGGAGCTGCCCGGCGTACTGTGGTCGTACAGAACAACACACCGAATGGCCACAGGGGAGACACCTTTCTTTTTAGCTTACAGAACCGAGGCGGTTATCCCTGTAGAAATCGGAGCCCCTACCTTCAGAGTTGTAAATTTTTCTGAAGAGAACAATGAGTCTGCGCTCCGAGCCGAGCTGGATCTGCTAGAGGAAAAAAGATGTAGTACCGAGATGAGAAACGCCATGTATAAACAGAGAAGTGAGAGGTACTACAACTCAAAAGTAAAGGAAAGAAGATTCTGGGTCGGTGACCTTGTTCTGAAAAGGGTGATGGTGGCTGAACCCAGCCCGTTGAAATCGACCTGGAAGAGACCATTTCGGGTCAGCAATGTCTTATATGGTGGGGCATCTGAGCTGGAATATTTGAGTGGAGAAAAATTTGCACATCCATGGAATGTAGCATACCTAAAAAGGTACTATCAGTAAAGGTCTCGGTTTACAATTCAGATAAAATTCTGAGGAATTATCCTTTCATCTGATATTGTGTGAGCTCTCTAAAGGGGGAGGAAACTTTTTATTCGCCTCGGCTACGTATCGAGCGCCGCAAAGATTCGCCTCGGTTATGTATCGAGTGCCGCAAAGATTCGCCTCGGCTACGTATCGAGCGCCGCAAAGATTCGCCTTGGCTACGTGCCGAGCGCCGCAAAAATCGCCTCAGTCAAAAAGTTGAGCGCCGACAAGTCATCTCAGGTACGTCCCTTGCACACTAATAAAGGGAGGCTCGCCCAAAGGGCGGACCTACCCTACAATTCACAGACTCAGCCTAAGCTCCGAGCGCAAAAATCAACCCAGGCAGACAAAGCCCATTATTTATACCACCTGAACACTCGAAACCGAGCCCCATACTTGGGAAAATAAAAAAGGCAAGTAGCCATATTACGAAAAGAAAGCGAGCAAAGCAAGCACAAAAAATTTTAAGTATGTACATCAGTGACTGGGGAAGAAATTTCATTTCAACATCCAAAAATACTTACAAAAGGGGGCCGGAGCCCATTACATTCAAAGGCTCAAGACCAACTAGTTTATTCACAAACAAGCGCAAAAAGAGAAAAGGAAGGAAAGCTAAGCCCTGGCAGGAGGCGGGATCTCAACGGGCCCACTAGAGGCAACCTCTTCAGCTTCTGGAGGAGGAGAATCCTGATTACCGGCAGCCCCAGCAAATTGAGGGCGAAGAGTGTCGAGGTCAACGTCCAAAAGGGTCAGGTCCTCCTTGGACGGCGTCTATACGAGCCTCCTCGACTTGCTTATGAGCAGTCTCTTCTGCCTCTCTGCACCTCGGCCATGCGCCTCCCCATCTCTTCTGCCTGGGCAACGGCTGCGCGTTCCAGCTCGACGACCTTGGCACGAAGCTCTTCCTCAGCCTTACGAGCCTGATCCCGCTCGGCCTCGGCCTTTACGGCAGCCTCCCTCTAGGTGTTAGCCCTGGTCGCGGCCTCCTCAGCCTGAGTCTTCAAAGACTCCTGCACCCCTTGACAAATGGCGTGAGCCTTTTGCAGATATTGGTGGAGCCTTTCTAGCCCCTCCATTCCGCCGATCATGTGCCACAAGATCCCAGTGGTGCGCCCTGACAGCCCCATGACATACTGGGCCTTCTCCTTCCAGTCGATTTTCGAGCAAAATTGTCCGATCCCAGTGGTCCACGCCCTTGCAGCCACGTCTCTGGCCTCCCGCCCAGCATCAGGCAAATTCTTCACATGTTCCTCAGTGGGCGTGGAACACCTCACGAACTCCCCGAACCATTGGGGGCGCAACCCAGCCATCCCATCGCAGGCCCTGTCCCTCACATGGCTCGGGGGGATGAAGTGACCTTCCCGGCCGAGGTCATCTGAAAAAGTCCTCGGGACCCGCCTGCAGGAGTCTGCACTGGAGGCACTAGTGGTGTGGGCCCAGCCCTTTCTGTCTGCCCGGGTTCCTCAATTACGATTCCCCCTCTTCTCCTTTGGGGCGGGGGCTCCTCCGCTTTGGGGACGCCATCAGCAGGACGTTTCCCAGCCCGCATCTCCTCCCTCCGGGCCGCCTCCGCATCCACAGGTTGGTCCGCGGCCGCTTGGGTCCAGCGCGCGGCTGTGTTCCTCACACTCCGAAGGCGCGCGCGGAGGTCCAAGCCACGCCCTATGAGAATTGTTCACTGGGTAAGAGGCCAAGAACATAAAGAAAGAAGTGTAAAGAAAAGTACGAAAAATACAGAGTATATACCTCGACCCAAGGTAGCCCTCGGTGCCTCGGGAGTCCGTCTTTGCTGAGACGGCATAGATACTCGCCTAAGAGGACTAGCCACTACAGGAGACGGCCTAGCCCGCTCTGTCTGCGCAGGCCGCTCCTCTGGAATAGTGGGCGGCAACTCCTTAGCCCTCGGAGGACTATGTTGAGGCTCCCCCCTGGCCTCCTCTTCTATTCCTGCCGCCTCCTCCCGAGCCGCCCCCTCAGCCTTGGGGTCAGCGGGCTGGGCAGGCCTTAAGCCAGCCGCGGCCAGGTGGGCCTCAGTGCCCAATCTCTCGATCCGCCTGTCCATTGCGCCCCTAGCCTGTATATTCTCCAGCCTGTGGACGAAATTGGCCGACAATGGACCATTAGATGGTCGATTCCCTGATAAGGAAAAAGAAAAGAAGAAAAAGGCAGAATTAGCCCCAGAAAAATGAAATGAAAAAAGAGTAAAAAATGAAGATGAATAAACTTACTGAAATCGAAAGTGAAGTTTAAAGGGGGATGAAGGACGATCTCGTCTGCTCCGACCCCCACGCGAGCCTACCACTCGTCGGTCACCCAAAGCCATTTATCCTTCCACTCTTTTAAAGATTGTGGAAAGCCTTAAACTAGGTTGTCTGGGTATCCGGATCGGGTCTGTACGTAGTACCATCCCGGTGGCTGGCCCCGACCAGGTGACACAGGAGTTGCTCACCAGATGAAGAGCTCGTATATCTCTCTGAATTTGGGGCGAGGGTACCATTCCAGGTGAAACATCACCAATAAACCGATGATCCACCCCCAAGAAATGGGGTGCACTTGAGTCAGGGGAAGGCCCCACTTACAAAACCACCGCGTGAGGAAAACCGGCAATGCGAAGCGCAGTCCATATAGAAGACTGGGCACATGTATGGCCACGCACCCATCCGGTGGATGCTGGGGGCACTCCACACTATCCGGTACCCAAAAATGTATGCCGCCCGGAATTCGATACTTCCGGTGAAGCTCCCCCATCTCTGGGACCATCAACATGCTAGGAATGTCATTCAAATCACATGGCGTCCACCCGGGTTCTACACGCAGTGGGGGGCCTCATCCCCGCCTACCATCACCGTTGCGGTGGCCCGCCGGCCCTACAGGTCTTTCGGCCCTCGAATCTCCGGAGGGTTCGTCCACTCGCTCCGCATGATCTCGCCCAGACTCCTGAGGATTCATGTCTTTCTCTTCCTCTTGCTGACGATGTTGGGGCTCAGAATTTGGGACTCCCTCGATGGAGTCTTCTTGCGCTAGTCCAGGCTGGTATACCACACCCTCTCGAATAATAGTTATCGGTAACGGATTAAAGATCGTATGCGTCTGCTCCAATGGAGTTCTGGCAGGAGAAGTATGATTTGAACTCGAAATTTGGACGACACTAGGACTGGGAGGTGGATTTTGATGGGCTGGAGAAAAAGAAACAGAAGGTTCAGAAGGGGGGTCCTCAATTTTGACCTCCACACTGTAACTACGACTCCGACTATCTTCAAAAGAAGACATTTTATTTGAAAAGAAGGGATTTTTGAGAAAATACCTAGTTCTGTAGTCTCTGAGCTTTGAAAGCCAACTCGGAATTTTTGCTCGGTCTCAACGGATTTAGCTTGGAAGATAAGGGATGCGAAAGTATAGAATGAAGAAGAAAAGAGGTATTTATAGATGTAATCCTCTCAAAAAATGAAACGTCCACTTGAAAAGACACGCCTTTTCAGTCTCAAAAGCCGTCAAAAGTGTTAGAAACGTCACGTTCCCACGCTCGCTGATAGGACTGACGCACCTCTTCAGTTCCTGCGTAGAATTGGTTCAACCAGAAGAGGCCACGTGTCTGTCATTATGACACCACAATTAATGCACCGCTGCAAGCATTTATCACTATACGCCCGGTGTCAGTAAAGGATGACTTTTGAGGTTTCCTCTTCCCCATTAAAGACTCATGATTAGTATTAAAGTTTAAATCCGACCTTAGAAATTCCTCTCTCAGAATTAAACTTGGGGGCCATTGATGACGCCCGAGCCGAGCTGGAATATGTTGTTCCACGTGGCCATCAAGTAAGCGCATACGCGGGGCCCACAGGAAGACGTGAACTGAGCCGGTGACGTCGGCTGGGGTATCTGATGACATCACCTGTTAGGCATAGCGACCCCGAGCCCGATTTCCGAGCCCAAGTTTTCGTGGGAAATGCGTACGTGGGAAATTTAAAGAATAATTATTTGCCCATGCTTAGCACTCCATTAGCACCAGAGGCTGCCACGTGTTGGAATGTGGTTAGGATGAGTCACCAAGTGGCAAAACCTTGGCTAGCATGCATGATTAGGAGAGGACATGTGTCCTTTTTAAGTTATTTTACTAATTAGTGCAAAGATGACTATTGAAAGCCCACTTACTAAAGGGGTATAAAAAGCCTCATTTTAAGGAAAGAGGGAAAAAGATCCTAAAAAAAAGAAAGAGCACTTGTAAACGCACTGCTGTAAAAAAGACCGACCCCGATTTTCGGCTCGGCATTATATAAAAAGACAGAATCAACCACAAATAAACGCTCATTACGCACATTTATATTTCCACGTGTTAAACTTTATACATTCTGCTTGTTGACAAAAACGCACGTCAACAACTATTATACTTAATACTAAAATAATTTCAAAGGGACACTTGTCGTTCCCTAAGCATGCATGCTGCCCAAGTATTTGTCACTTGTCGACTCATCTGGTTGTTATGCTGACAAGTGTCAGTTTACTTGTGCTAATGGTGCACTTAACCTTCCTTAACTGGATAGTTATCCTTTAAATTTCCCGCCATAAATCTCCCGCCAAGGTTGAGCTCGGGTGGAGCCGAGCCCAACTCATGCCACATCATCAGGTCGGCTGCTAACGTCATCAGCTCGGTCTGTGCTGTCCCGCGGGTCCCACATGTACATGGGTTGAATGGCCACGTGGACTGATTTGCTTCCAGCACAGCTCGGGTGTCATCAAAATATTTCTTGGATTATTCTTCTATGCTCTTCCCCAATATTGAAACCTTATTTAATTTGATCAATGTAATTAAAATAAAAGAAATAGGCTATTTGTTTTTCCATAATCACTCAATTTAATTCAACTGAAAAGTAAATAAAAAGTTCTCAAGCTAGCTTGTGCACGAATGATATTGCTATCTAGGCTAGGCTAGATAATGTAGTAATTGGAACTGTTTTAAATTTTTTGACCCGGGTAACATTTATTAATTCATTTACGACATTACTCTGGATTTAATGTGCACTTTGAATTTTCTATTTTATTTATTATTTAATCATAAATTCTATGTTCATATTATGCGTTATGTATTATAATATAAAAGATTTATACCCAAAAAAAAAAAGTAAATTGCCGTAGTGATTGTTACAATTAAACGCATCTCTGACTCTTTCTTCACTGTAAGAAAATTCTAGTTTACTAACAGAAATGATTTTGTGACTAAATTTTACAGTTACCTACTAAATACCTATCCTACTGAATAAAAATATTATTTTTTCTCAAATTATACAAACAGATCACCGATAGTTTTTAAATTTACCCACATAAATACGGTAGGTATTTAGCAACAGTTTATATTTTATATGTAAATATTTACCTACAAAGAGTTTACCACACTTTACAGTTATGTTAATAAGTACCTGCAATCTGATTTTCATATAGTGCTTTGTGATATATTTAGTTTTAGTTTTAGTTTTAGTTTCCTGAGGAATTTCTTTGTGACGTTAATTATGCTCATTTGAGAAAGACCAACATACTTCATGTCTTTACAAAGTTTTATCTTTCTACATCATATGCATTAATGCCTTAATATATATAATTAAAGTTATATTGCACTGTTGTTTTTCACTAGTTTTATTTGCTTCATCTTGGCATTGTTATAATCGGGACACTCTTTTTCTTTTCAGGAGTTTTTTCGCAATGGTGGATTTTACCTTAAAAGGTTTTAACGAGGTTCCACTACACGGCTAGCTCTCAGCCTTGTGAGCAGCACTTTTCTCTTTTATTTTTATTTCATCAGCTCTCGACCATTTTTGCTATAAAAATGTAAAAGTTATATATTTAGAACAGAATTTGCGTGGTTTCGCCTAAGTCATGTATGACCCAAATATGATTCGAATAGATACTATATTATAAATTACCAATAAAATAACATAGCACACTGAAAATTTCGTCTAATATACTACAATAAAGATAGGGTGACATATAGAGCTGTCAATTTTGGCTCAGTCCGATGAGCTGGCCCGACCGGCCTGGTAAAGTGGTCGGGCAGGCCTATATTTTCTTAGGCCCGAAATGAGCCGGGCTTTTTTGGCCCAGCCCATTAGGCTCGAAAAACTGGACCGGTCGGGCGTCCTGATTTTTCCTTTGTATTTTCATGGGCTGGGTTGGGCTGGGCTCCCAAAATAGCGCCCGGCTAATGATTGGCCAGACCTGGCCCGATTTTTTACTTTGGCCCGGTAGACTGGCACCGGATCGGCCCGACCCGACCCATTTGACACTTCTAGTGACATAGACATGATAACCCCTCTTGGTCTATTTACCATCATAAAAAGTGTGAATATGCACTCGATTACTATTAAGGAGCCTGTCAAAAAAAATTACTATTAAAGAGTGTTGGAAATTTGGATTTTGATAAAGTGGGCATCAACCCGACTTTGAGCAAATTTTTTGGTGGCTAAGTATTTAATTTTGGAGGAATTAAATTATAAATTATAAATCTACGTTCCGAGTAGATTTAGTATTTTTTATTTCTCAAAACCAAATTTCGGAGAGTGAGAGATTAATACACGAAGTTGGTCACACAAATGGGCATTATGTAAAGGGAGTTGAAAGGTTTTTTCTTCATTCAACATAGGATATAAAGCATAGTTTACCATAGTATATATACTAGAAGGTTTTATTAAATACTATAACACAAGTAGATTATCACAAGTGGGCCACACACACGCGCGCGCCTGCACGACCTGGCCTCATCGTTGGCCTTGGGCCGACCGGCCCTTTGTGCCCAAGTCCCGAACCACTACACTTTTGTCACTCAAACATAGGCTTGGGCCAGATTGAAGTGACTATTGGGCCGCCTGATGAACCAAGACATTGCAAGTGTCCAGATTCATATGTGTTTGTTGGAGTTTGTAATCCTCAGATAGTAGCATTGATGGGGTTGTAACTTCCCTGATAGTGGTCATTCATGTGGTTGCAACCCATGGCTATTACAAGGATGATAATTGTCCACTCACAATTTAGATTTAATTCCCTGTAGGTTGGATTTTGTTACCTAAAAATAGTTTGGTTTCCATTGCAGAATACACACTGAAAATTCATATATTACTCTGCATATTTCGAAAGTGATTTTAAAAGTGTTAATAACATCTCAAAAAACAATTCATTTTGCATTCGTGTCCAACATACCAGTTCTCGCTCTTTCAAGTTCGAAAGGTATTTTTGTGTCCGTGGTGCTACTTTTGCTTGACAAATTGTATTAGTCTAATTCTACTTTTGTTGTAATTTTTTATTCGTTTGTAAAAGTCATTGTTGATGGCTTCCGTTATGTAACGCTCTGTAATCAACAATCGCAAGACAAATTTGTACCTTCACGATGGCAAGGATAAATAGAACCTTAGCTTGGAGATGAACCTGGACAAGAGGCGTTCGGTGGTTCTTTGGAATTGTATTTGTTGCTAAAAATGCGTTGCGTGTGAAGCATGGGCTAGGATGATGATTTCTATGCCGTGATTATGTCTTAACGGGCTTAGTGAAACACTTTCTTGTATGTATTGTGTGGTTTGATATGAACTCAGGATATTTTTCCAAAATATTGATGGTTTTGAAAAGAAATACTAAATGAGGATGTCTTTTCCAAAAGGTTCGTTATTTATAAGTGTTGGATTGTAAAATTGATGATTCCAATAATCTATAAATATGTTGAAACTAGTCTAAAAGCTTCAACTGATCCTGCATGATATTCATGCTAAAGGGATGTCGTTTAAATGAAAATTTCCGAATCATTTGCATCGTTTAGATGATGTTACAAGGTTAGAAAATTTTCATAAATTCATAAATGCATAACTGGAAGGAAATTGGATTAGTGGTCTGATTGTTCGATTGATAATCGAAGAAAGCATTTGAAGGTCTGAATCTAAATCCAAGAAAGTTTCGGTAGAGACTCGAGAAAATTGTGTTTGAATATTTTTTAAGAATTCTAACGGATCATGCGACTGTGGGGATATGGCCACACTTTCTGTCTCACTTTTGATTTTTGAGCTTAAGTTGAAAACTTAAGTGTTACAGAAGGTGTTGCCTGGGATATCGTAATACCAAAGATAGACACTGAACCACAGCTGCAGAAGGTGTTGCCTAAGGTGTTGTAACACCAAAGGCAGACACTGAAAGACACTTGCAGGAGGTTCTGCCAAAAGTTTTGTAACACTAGAGGCAAGCACAGTACCAAGTAAGGTTTGAGGTGATGCCAAGGGTATTGTAACACCGAAGGCAGTTTCAGAGCCAAGTGAGGTCTGAAATGTTACCGAAGGTGTGACAACATCTAAGGTCACACTCATTGTAAAAAGGTTCAAACAGAATTGTTGGAACAATGTTCTGAAATTTGTTTGAACGAGGTTCTAGTGAAACAAGGTTCTAACAGTTATAGAACAACGAAAAGCATTCTAATGCTAATGAAAGCGACCATGAGCTATGTAAGTTGCGGGGTAATCCCGTGTTGACAAAGATACTCAGGATACGTGGAGGAAGCTATTTTAACAGCCAACCACGTATTTAATAAAATACAGCTTAAAGGGAAAGATAAGACTCGTTACGAGTTGTGGAAAAATTATAAGCCTTCTTATAAGTACCTTAAAGTATGGGGATGTTTGACTAAGGTTGCAAACGAACAAAGCAAGTTAAAATCGATCCTAAAATGGTCGATTGCTGTTTTATAGGTTATGCACTTAACATTAGTGCATATCGTTTTATGGTACATAAGTCGGAAAATCCAAAAATAACAATTGGTACCACAATTGAATCAAGGAATGCTATATTCTTTGAGAATATTTATCCTTGTAAAGAAAGAATAGATGTAAGTTCCAAAAAATGGAAGTATTCAAATGTTGTTGAAGGTGTTACTTCGGGTGTTATAACATCTATAGCAGTTGCAGGTGTTACTGTAGATGTTGTTAGAGGTGTGCTTCGGGTAGGGGTGGCCAAATGGAATCAAAACTGGATTCCCAACCGGAACCAGAACCGTGGCCAATGGTTGCAGGAACCGTTGACCAGTCAACAGTTCCAAAACCGGAACCAAAATAGTGTAGGCCAGTTCTAGTTCCGGTTCCTTGGTCTCAAAAATCGTGGAACCGGCGGTTTTAACCATCGGTTAGAACTATATGTGGAACCATGGTGAAACCGGTGGTTTCAAGGTTAAAATTAATGTTTTTTATTTTTATTTGGTAAAATATGCTATAAGAAATGTTAAATGTTTATTATGATGTTTTATATTCGTAACCACATGAGACACATTTTAAATCAAATGTCGTAAGCGAACTATATAAACTTTGATTCATTTATACTCTAATAGCATATATAGTCAATTTAATATTATTATTAACATTTAATACAAAACTCAAAGTCCAAGTCTTTTTCTTTATTTTTCCTTTTTATTGTAATCGAATTTGATAAACCATTTTAAAAAAATTAAAAATTATCAAAAGATAAACAAATGATTCCGATTAAAATCGGAACCGAAACCATGCAAGGACCAGGTTCCAAACCGAAATCAAATCGTCGGTTCTGGTTTTGGAACTAGAACCGCGAGGCAATGGTTCTGGTTCCGATTACTCCAAAATGAGAAACCAAAACCAGCGATTTTGGAACCAGAACCAGCAGTTCCGAAATCGTAGCCACCCCTAGCTTCGGGTGTTATAACATTTGGAACAACACTCGGTACAACACATGCTGTCACACTTAACAAAACAGTTAGTTCAACACCGAATGGTGAAGAACTAAGACGAAGTAAGAGGCCTAAGATGGATAAATCATTTGGACCTGAATTCATAACATTTATGTTAGATAGTGAGACAAACTCGATTAAAGAGTCTCTAAGTAGTCCAGATGCTCCGCTCTGACAAGAAGCTATTAATAGTGAAATCGAGTCCATTCTGCAAAATCATACGTGGGAGTTGGTTGATCTCCATAATGGTCATAAACCTTTAGGATGTAAATGGATCCTAAAGAAGAAGTATAAAGCAGGAATATAAAGCACGTCTTGTGGCCAAAGGCTTTAAATAAAAAGAATGGTATGATTTATTTGACACATATTCTTTGGTAACAAAGATTGCATCTATTGGGTGCTTCTCGTGATTGGTGTTTTGCACAATCTAGAGATTCATCGGATGGATGTCAAGACGACATTTCGAATGGAGAAATAGATGCGGAAATATACATGGAACAACTGAAGGGTTTGTTGTACTCGGTCAAGAAAAGAAGGTTTGCGGGTTAATAAGATCTTGTATGCGGGTGATACAAGATCCAAAATAATAGCATATTAAATTTGACAATACGATGTCAAATGGATATAAAATCAATGAGTGTGATATATGCGTTTATGTCAAAGAGACATCAGAAGCATTTGTCATAGTTTGTCTATACGTAGACGATTTGTTATTCCTGGGAAGTAGTCATGATACTATCATGAACACAAAAAGAATGTTAAAGAGGAACTTTGACATGAAGGATGTGGGGACTGCTGATGTGATCCTAGGGATAATAATTAGCAGGACTCCTAATGGAATTATCTTGTCACAATCCCACTATGTGGAGGAAGTGCTCAAGAAATTCAATGCTTTTGACAGTTCACCATCAAGACGCCCATTGATTTAATTATAAATCTGGTTGCTAATAAAGCAGAACCAGTAGCTCAGATGGAATACTCATGCATATTAGGTAGTCTAATGTACATCACAAACTGTACACGTCCAGACTTAGCCTATTCTGTAAATATGTTGAGTAGGTTCACGAGCAATCCAAGCCATGAGCATTGAAAAGCGTTAACCAGTGTGTTAAAGTACTTGAGGTATACCCTATATTATGGGCTATACTACTCAAAATATCCAGTTGTACTTGGAGGGTATACTGATGCTAGTTGGATTTCGAATTCAAAATATTCTTATTCAACTAGTGGATACATATTCACCATTGGTGGTGGTACGGTATCGTGGAAGTCCACGGAGCAAACGTGTATAGCTCGGTCCACCATGGAATCTGAGATTATAGCTTTGGATAAAGTAGGTGAAGAAGCAGAGTGGCTTCGGAACTTTTTGGAAGATATTCCATGTTGGGAAAAGTTTGTGCCTTCAGTGATGATTCATTGTGATAGTCAAGCGGCTATAGGAAAAGCACAGAGCAATATATATAATGGTAAATCTGGACATATCGTCAGAGACACAACACCGTCAGACAGTTGATCTCAAATGGCATGATGTTAATTGACTATGTAAAGTCAAAAGATAATTTGGCAGATCCTTTGACAAAAGGGCTGAATCGAGATCAATTGAGTAAATTGCTAGAGGAAATGGGCTTAAGTCCACAAAGTAAAATAACCATCATAGTGGTAACCCAACCATGATGACTGGAGATCCCAAGAACTTGGGTCAATGGGAAAACTAATCTATGAAGGTTATGTTGTAACACTTGGAAATAATGTTTTATCCCAACCCTAGAGAGTAACACCAAGTGTTGAAACACCTACAAAGTTCTGGGGAGGCTAAATCATTTGATTTTTAATCATTCCTATACCTCATTGAGGTTGAGCATGGAAGGATACGCGGATAGGAGATCACCTATGTAAGTGAGAAGTGCGGGTCGCTTCAAAGTAACACTTATGAATCCAAAGAGGTGTACATGGCCGAAATGGACACAAAACGTGAAGGTGTTGAGACCTTATAATGTTAATAGTATTGACTCGGTATACACCATGGAGGAATAGTTCAAGGCATTCCATCCACTAAGCCGCAGTGTACCTGATGGTACTGAATACGGAAGGTTCAAAACCACAAGTTACTTTTTCGGATGCAATATTGTCTCTTGAGGACTGGTTTGCGTGCCTGCATTCATACATCTATTAATTTCCACTCATGTGGGGAATTGTTAGAAATTTGGGTTTTGGTAAAGTGGGTGTCGATCGATTTTGACCAAATTTTCAGTGGCTAAGTATTTAATTCTGCAGAAATTAAATTGTAAATTATTAATCTACGTTCCGAGTATATTCGTAGTATTTTTTTATTTCTCAAAATCGAATTTTGGTGAGTGAGAAATTAATACACGAAGTTGGCGAGAATGGGCATTATGTAAAGGGAGTTGAAAGGTTTTTTCTTCATCCCACATAAAATATAAAGCATAGTTTATTCTAGTATAAATACTAGAAGGTGTTATTAGTTGGATATACTATAACACAAGTGGATGATCACAAGTGGGCCACACGCGCGCGCCGCCGTCGACGACCTAGCCTCGGGCGGTGGGGGCTTAAGCGCCTTAGTCGGCCGGCCCTTTAGGCCCGGGTTCAAATCCACTACGATTTTATCACTCGAAAATGGGCTTGGCCCAGATTCAAGTAACTGTTGGGCCGCCTGATGAACCTGGACTTTGCATGTGTACAGATTCGTATGTGTCTGTTGGAGTCTGTAACTCCTCAGATAGTGGCATTGATGGAGTTGTAACTCCGCAGATAGTGGTCATTCATGTGATTGTAATACCTAGTTGTTACAAGGATGATAATTGCCCACTCATTATTCAGATTTAATTCCCTGCAGGTTGGATTTTGTTGCCTACAAATAGTTTGGTTTCCATTGCAGAATACACACTGAAAATTCATATATTACTCTGTATATTTCGAAAGTGTTATTAAAGGTGTTAGTAACATCTCGAAGAACACTTCATTCTGCATTCGTGTCCAACAACCAGTTCTCGCTCCTTCAAGTTCGAAATATGCTTTTGTGTCAGTGGTGCTACTGCACATAAGAGGTTAAGCCGTTTTATCTTTGGGACATTACGTCGTACCGTGAGTACTAGTCGGGACATATTTGTCTTGCGAAAAGAGTTCATCTCGACTCGGCTTTTGTTTGACAAGTTGTATTAGTCTAATTCTACTTTTGTTGTAATTTTCTATTCTGTTTATAAAAGTAAATGTTGAAGGCTTCCCGTTATAACACTCTGTAATCGACAAAGAGAATTAAAAAAAAAAAAGCATGTGTTTGGATTAATAAACCCATAAATATTCCAAAATTACCAAAAATTATCAAAAAAACCATCATTTTTTTGGTTTAAATTTAGTATAAATACCAGGGAAGTTTTTAAAATACTTTTGCTTATTAAGGAGAAAAATATAAGATAGAATTAAACCTCAATGCCTTTTTTGCAATTTTCAAATACATTTGGCTTTTTTTTTTTGTAATTAACCTGAACGTCTGGGTATTTTGTGATTCTCCCATACTATTAGGAACATCTCCCTCTGATTTTTTTGATCTCTTAATAAATTTACATGCATATATATATATATATATATATATAACTCACGGTATTGGTCTCATATAACCCAGTGCATGTATGTTTATATATGTAAAGATTAATTAAAAAAACATAAACAATAAAAAATAGAATATTTGGAAAAAAAAAAGGAGAGCGAGATTAACTGTCTTTTTATGTCAACTATGAATTTGCTAATATATATCTATTTATAATATAGTTATACTAAAATGTTTTTAATAGTATTTTTCTATAATTTTAAAAATAATTTCTATATTTAAAATTCTGAAATTATTTAATATTTTATACTTTTTTATTTTATTTATAGTTGAACTACATATATTTTCCAATACGTAAATGAGATTTTTGTAATTATTTGTATTTTCAAAAATCAAGAAGTAATTTAAACTAAAAAAGAATATAGGAAAATTATTTATTTTTCTAAATATGTTAAGTAAGAGAATTTATTTTTGTGAAATAAAAAGCATTGGAAAAAGATACCTTTTTTAAAAAATATTTTAAGGACAATTTTTTTTTCCAAGTGTGACATCCACAATATTAAATTTAAATGATTAACTAAAAATTTAAAATTTAAAATAATTGTTATTATCAAAAAATATTAAATTTAACCAATAAAATAATAATGGGACCATTTTTGGTTTAAAATGTAACTTTGTTGTCCCATGGGATTACTTTTGTCATCAATAACTTTTTCCGTTAATTTCTAAACGAACATCATTCCACAATTTAAGTTTGTGTGTCCTGTGGGATCATTTTTGGTTAAAATATAATTTTTAGACTAAAAGTGAGAACAAAGAGACTAAAATGATCAGGTGCTCAGTCTAATGAGACCAAAAGTAATTTTTTCTCAAAGATGTTCACTGAAATGTTTTTAGCAAACCTAACCAATCTTTGCAATTTCACATTTGCAGCCATGGGGCAACAATAAAAGCCATTTTCCCCCATAAAACATTTGAAATTTGTTTTGTTTATTAACCCGGAGACCAAAATTTCCCAAAAACTTTGTCGGAATTCATCATTATTTATTTGGTTCATTTAATATCTTCCATAAGATCCGATTAAATAACACCGAATCCAAAACATTTTCACATGATCCAAATATTGATGAATTGAGATCAACCTTGTGCTCGATCTAATGGTAGAGCCTTGTGAAATGAGGGCGATTGACTCGAGTTCAATCTATATGAATGTGTGTGTGCGTGTGCCACCTCTCCTACTATCCGCGTTATATATTGATCTTTGTTTTTAGAGCAGATCACCCAAGTCAATTGAGTTGACCAAAATCTTATTCCCAAGAGGGAAGTCTTCGAGCTAGTCCTATTCCCGATGGGGAAGTCTTCTCGTCTTCTGCTCCTTGAACTGCTAACTCCTTCGATTGGAAACTTGCCTGCACACACGCACAAACGTTAGAGGGCCCTGGGGATTGTCCCAAGGGCCCCTCTGACGCTCAAGTCAGCATGGTGAACGAGAGAAAATAGACAGTAAATGAATACTAAATGCATAGGAGAATAATTAATTATGAGTTAATTACTTACAGATAATATGTGGGACCTTTTTATACCTAGGAGATGGGCCCCGTGGGCCGTGCAGAAGAATTGGCATATGAGCCAGTCCACATAGGAGAAAATGACCCCTTGGGCCAAACCCGGACTCTTTTGGGCTGGTTTAATTATCAAGGGCACATTGGGCAACTAATATTAAATAAATAAATATAAAATGAATTATATTTAAATTATTAAATACAATTTTTGTCCCCAACATAAACCCCCAGCTCCGGTGCTACGGAGGGATAAAGCAGTGCCGGAGCTAATCCGGTGTAGAAATATCTCACTTGGCTTGTAGTATATGTAGTCTTATCTTTGGAGAATATTTCACCACTTTGCACAATGATACTTTGGAGTGGAGGCTTGTGACCATGTCTTCCACTTTGAAATTTTTTGCTTTGTAGAAGACTTAGAAATTTCTTACAAATGAGAGGTGAGAGTTGAGGTGAGAGTTGATGGAGAGGTGGAGTGCATCGCGCGGAGAATGAGATGGAGACCGTAGAGGGTGGTCACAAGGGCGCGCCCGGGCGCCCTCCCCGGTGGAGGAAGGCGAGCCCCCGAGGGGCTTCTTGAGACCCTCGGTCCATTTTTCTTCTCATTTTTCTCCATCTTTCCCCGAATTTTCGTACATTTCAAGTCATATCCCAAATTTCGATACTTCTTCTTGTCTTCGTAGGCTATACGAGCGGCTAGAGCTTCATTTAGCTTTTGTGATGCTGGCCCCGAGTCCAAGTGACGGATGATTCTTCATCTCGATCCTTAGGTCGGTGGGAGCATTCGTTGGTCAGATGATTCCCTAGGCCTATGCATGTATACGAGGATATCAGCATGTTATGCGGCAATTGGGTTTGATTCCGACCGTAGACAAGTTCCGTTCTGTGTTTTATGCCCGGAGGTCTCCAGGTGACACCTTCTTCTACTTCTTTCCACGTCCCCAGTGCAAGTTCTTAGATGGATTTCCTTCTCCTGGTGGGCTGTGGAAGGAGGATTTTTTATGTGAGGGATAACAGTTGGGAGCTTCCTCACGAGTAGTTTTCCAAGGTTAAGACTGCCCGAGGAACTTCCACTTCTCGGAAGGAGATTGCGGAGGCTTATAGGTCTCGGGGCTTGTTTAAAAATCTTTTGAATGTTAGGGAGTTCTTGGGTATCCCGCCTTGCTTTACTTCTTTACACGCTTTCTGCTTTACTTGTATATTTTAACTGTTACCTTTTCTGTAGTTGCTTCTACTTGCTTTTCAAGTAAGGTGAGTTACAAAATTGCAGAGTTGATGGCCTTCAAGAAGAAGGAAAAGGACAAGGCTAAGGGTAAGTCTGCTGCTGGCAGGAGCTTGAGTATCCTGCCTCAGAGTGATAGGCCACGCCCTTCTCCCCAAAAGAGTGAAAGGCGCCCTTCCCGCCAGGAAGGTGATAGGCGCCATAGCTCAAGCTCCAATGATTGTACTTATATCACTCCGGCTCCTCATCCTTCTGCATGCCCTTGGAGAGGGAAGAGGCCGAGGATGGATCCTGGTGTTGCTGCTTCTGAGTGTATTGGTCCCCGAGCTCTCTTCTCTAGTGGAGTGAACCATCGCGAGGGGATCCAGTCCCATTGGGACTACACGACTCAGCTTTGGCTACGCCCATACCGAGGAGTTATATCGTCGATGACCAATCCCGCCAGGTCTTTGTCCTTGAGGACATTGGAATCACCTTAAGCGGGAACCTTGCTCGGGTAAGCTTCCATAGTTTCTTCGCATTTCTATCTTCATGCTTTGTCTGTTTAATTGACTAAGACTTATACAAATTATGTTGTAGGCTATGAACCTTGACGGCTTCCACCCATCGAGGTGAGGTGACTGAGGTGGAGAACCATCAGTTGCGAGATAAAGTGGAGTTTGACGGATGACATGGCACAACATGGTGGTAAGATGTCTGAGTTGTCGAAGGAGCTTGAGTAGGCAAAGGCCCAACTCGACCACGAGTCAAAGATGGGCAAGGTCTTTCCGCACTTCCACCGGCACCCATATGATAGCTCAGGAGAGGTCCCGGTCGATTGAGGCATACACAACTTCTCTAGAGTATCACGCCGAGTTGTTGCAGGAGTCTTTAGTCTATTTTGACAGAGTCGTTCGCCATTGCTGGAAACTTCAACGGCGGAGTGGGAATGCTTCTAGCGAGATGACCGACATCCTGGACTGCGGAGTTTCGGATGAGGATGAGAGAGAGGTTGAGGTTTTGGTGGATCTTCCAGATGATGCCGGTGGCGATGGAGTGTAGCCTGGAGAGACTAATGCTGCTGCTAGAGATGATGTGCCTCCTTTTTGATCAATGATAGTCTTTTCTTTGCGCCCACCTGTTTAGGGCTTGCTTTATGCATTTTGATATTTCCTTTTATGCACTTGAATATTTCTCATTTTCTCCTGACCTTGAGATGTTTGTTTGCCCGATAGGGCTGGATGATTCCTCCATTTTCTTTATGTCTATTAGCTTCTTTTTGTCATGTTTTACTTGTGATATATGTGTATGACTTCTTGCGAGATATTAGACTTTATATTACATTTTAACATCAGGGGGCGTCCTTAGGAACTCGAGTAAGCGCGCCCTTGGGGTTCCAGGTGCCTTTTCGGAAATCGGAGGAGGGCACCCACTTTGGATTTTCTCGAGTCCTTGGTTTGTTCTTTATATCTTTCTCCATATGTGTTAGCATTTTTTGGCTTCTTCTTCTTGCACATTTTCATCGTGGAGAAGAATTCACCAGGACTCTCGTGAAGAGGTCCCATCCTCTGGTGTCTTAGCCGGAGAAAAAATATTTTTACTAGGACCTCCTTGTCAGGAGGCCCCTCCCATCCGACTCTTGGAAGAGTTCATCCCACCCGGGGTCTTAGCCGAGTGAGGCCATCCCCTCCGGGATATTGCCAGATGAGGTAAATTACTAGGACCTCTTATGAGGATGCCCTTCCCATTCGGGGTTTTAGCCAGAAGGGGTCATCCCACCCGAGGTCTCAGCTGGGTGAGGCCATCCCCTTCTGGGTCTTAGCCGGAGGAGATAAATTGCTAGGACCTCTTATAAGGAGACCTCTCCCATCCAGGTTCTTAGCTGGGTGAGGCCATCCCCTTCGGGGTCTTAGCCGCAGGAGGTTATTTACGAGGACCTTCATGAGGAGACCCCTCCCATTCATGACCATAGCCCGAAAGATGGGGTTTGTTGAGGAGAGCGTCTAACTAGTCATTGACCCTGGCCATACGTGGCCATTAATTGCTCCCTGGCCATGTGTGGCCACTAATTGCATTCATCACATCAAAGTAGAAAACATGAAAGCATTTTTATTCATTATAATGAAAAATATTTACGCCTTGTGGGCGGAAACAAAACTAAAATGTAAATAAATGTTTAACGCCTTGAACTGAAAATAAAAAATATTAAAGTCCGAGGAGAGCTGTTGGCTTTCATCATTTGGTCTCTATAGCTTGCACATCTTCAAGGTGGCCACGTAGCACTCCCGAGCTGTCTTTATGTCTTCGACAATCTCTCCTACTCTCGATTATGTAGGGAACTTCAGCTTCAAGTGAACCGTAGAGAGGATTGCCCGGAAGTGGTTCAAGCCTGGCCTTCCCAAAATTAAATTATACGTAGATGGAGCATCTACTATGAGGAATCGGATCATCTTCGTGACCTGGTGAGGGGCGTCCATGCCTAGTGTGAGTGGTAGGTTGATTTCGCCCGAGGACTTGATTACCACTCCAGTGAAGCCAATGGTGGTGCTGATATCGGAACAACTTGCGTTGGATCGATCCTTATCTTGTCGAAGGCTTTCCAGAATATGACATCCACCGCGCTTCCCGTGTCAACCAAGTCCCTTTTAACTATAAAGTTGGCCAGCATAACTGATATGACTATCGCATCCGGATGAACTTAGGTCTGTGGGATGTAGTCTTGAGTGTCGAAGGTGATTGGCATGCCTTTGGCTTGAGGCTGCTCCACGACTCTTTTCTTGGACGGGTTCTCCTCGGGGCGTCCTCTTCTTTCATTGCTACATCCCCGGAGGGCACTCTAGGCGTTCTTTCCCTCTGGACCTCTGGAGATCATATTGATGACTTCGATAACATGATTGTCGCATTTCTCCTCCCTATGGCGATCTGAGCGACATTGGTGTTGTGGAGATTCTTCTTCCTGTGGCCTAGGGTCATGGCGAAACTTGCTCTGATCCACGTAGTCCTTTAGATGGCCTTTCTGGATGAGCCGCTCTATCTCTTTCTTCAGAATAAAATAGTCTTTGGTGGTGTTCCCCCGATCTATGTGATACCTGCAGTATAAATTAGAACACGCCCGCGAAGGGTTGTTCCCAAAAGGTTGTGGGGGATCAATGATCTCCTTCTTCTGAGCGGCTATTAACACCTCCACTATTGGAGCGTTAGGAGGTGTATAGCTTGGACCATTCTCCTTCCTTAAGCCCTTCCGTGACTGGTTCTTCTCCTCTTCCCGAGACTTGCGCTTGATGCCAGGCTCAGGTTTAGTGGACTCATCCACCCGGATATGCTTCTCAGCTCGGCTTAACAACTCTTACATGTTGGATGTAGGTTTCCTAGAAAGAGATTCCTTTAGATGCCCTTGGTGTAGATTTTGCTACAGTATCCCCGCCAAGGTCTCATGTTGGACATTGGCCACTTCGTTGTTGGCTTCCACAAACCGTTTTACAAATTCCCGCAGTGTCTCTCCTTCCTTCTGCTTCACCTAAAAGAGGTGAGCGATGGTCTTGGGAAACTTTCTGTTGATGGAGAACTGCTGCATAAACACCTACGTGAGCTTGTCCATCCCGGAGATCAACCCCACTGGAAGATGATTGAACCATATCAGCGCCCGCTTGGTTAGAGTAGTGTGGAACACCTTGCAGTAGGAGGCATCTGTCATGTCATAGAAATCCGCCTTAGCGTAGAATTTGTCCAAGTGTTCCTACGGATCTCCAGTTCTAACATACTCGAGGAGGTTGGAAGTCTTGATTCCTGATGGTAATGGTTCAGATAAAATCACCGGAGCCAACGGGCTCCTCTTCATCTATGTCATAGCCCACGAGTTGGCTAGGCTAGGTTGTACTCCTTGAGATTCTTCCACCGGTGGCGGCTCTTCTGGTTCTCACCACGACCTTTCTTCTCTCTCTTCCTAATCGTCCCGAGCAGGATCTTCAGGGGCGGGCAGAGCCTGTGGCGTTCCGAGTAGCTTCATCTAGGAGAGCCTGGAGGACTTCCCGGGATAGACAAATTTCTTCAATAGATGGAGCCCCCCAGGAGGAGGGGGGTGGCGCCCCTCTTACAAACGGCTGAGGGGGCGGCACTCCTCTAGGAGAAAGAGGGCTGGCTCTTCGTATTCCAGGTGGTCGCTCTTTTTGTTGGTCTCCGGTGCCTCGGCCTACAACTTGAGATCCAACGTCACGTCCTTGCGATCGAGTCTGCATCTTCGTGTACTTTGGCTAGTTCCCATAGACGGCGCCAATATGACGCTGCTTTTTAGAGCAGATCACCCAAGTCAACTGAGTTGACCAAAATCTTCTTCCCTAGAGGGAAGTCTTCGAGCTAGTCCTCTTCCCGAGGGGGGAGTCTTCTCGTCTTCTGCTCCTTGAACTGCTAACTCCTTCAATTGGGAACTTGCCTACACACGCGCGCAAATGTTAGAGAGCCCCGGGGATTATCCTAGAGAGGCCCCTCCGATGCTCAAATCAGCATGGTGAACGAGAGAAAATAAACAGTAAACAAATACTGAATGCATAGGAGAATAATTAATTTTGAGTTAATTACTTACAGATAATAGGAGGGACCTTTTTATACCTGGGCCAGTCCACATAGGAGAAAACGACCGTTCGGGCCAAATGCGGACTCCTTTGGGTCGGTTTAATTATCAAGAGCCTGTTGGACAATTAATATTAAACAAACAAATATAAAATGAATTATATTTAAATTATGAAATACCGTTTTTATCCCCAACATATATATATATATATGTGTGTGTGTGTGTGAATTGAGTCGATCCGGTGAACAATATTTTGTGTGTACTTGTTAGTATTTTGTGTGATTATTTTGGTTTAATTTCTATGTTTTTTGTGGCGTATTTCGTGTTTTTGCTTGCGAGTTTGTATGTTTTATCGTCGAATATATTTTTCGTGTGTTATGTTTGTTTGTGGTGAAAAAGTGCACAATAGACGAGGATGGAACGAGAAGAGGGATGGAGGAGAAAAGAAGGGAACGGTCGGTGAATGGTTAGTCAATGGACGTTCAAAGAAGATGAAAAATATAGAAGCGGCTGAAGAACGGCCGTTTAATGACCGTTCAAGGGCAGAAAAGTTTGAAATGGTGGTTCGATGGACCGTTCGTATACTTTAACGTGATTTTATCCAGTTTTACTCGATTCTTTTGGGATTTGGACTCTCGTGAGTTGTTAGGCCGCGCTTAGGCTATAAAATGGGAGTCTAGACTTTAGATTTTCAACATTCAAGCTAGCAACAAGATTAAATTTCTCTATTTCTTTCTTCTCCTCTCTTTGATGTCAATTCTAGGGTTTCTTTTGGGATCTCTTTTCAACTTAAAAAGGTGTAAGTCTTCTCCACCTTTATTTGTTTATTTGATTGTCTTTTGATATTAAATGCTTCATGAGAATGTCTTATTTATTACCCATTGTTTGTTGAATTGGTGAATTTCTCCATAAGATAATTCTCTTGTTCTAGGTTAGGATGAGTTGAATCAAATAAACAAGCATGATATTGAATGATTGATTGTGCATTTCCTAATTGAATTATTTTATTTGATAATTGACTGTTTGATCAACTTTTGATTATTTTGAGGGAGTGATTTAGATCAAGAAATGATATTATTGTCGTACTAAATTCAATTAGGAGTTAGATATGAATCAACAATGTATTATTTATCTTGGTTAATTAGTTGAGTAAAACTGGGTTTATCTAGACTTAATTTGTAAATTCGAAATTTATCAGATTTTGGCTTAATTTAAATTTATTTTGGTAATATTTTAGTTGCATGATCAATTGATTGATATTCTGCTTGCGAATTTGAGGAGACGAATCTGAATCCCTATATGTTTTCTCTATATGTATTTCATCCGAATTTTAGTTTGTTAGTTTTGAGAATTCATTTTTATAAATTAGTTTAATTATTCCAAACCTTAAAAATTGAATTAGTTTAATTATTCCAAACCTTAAAAATTCTACATTCTCCATTTTTTACATCAGTAGGGTTTGTAACCGATGTAAAAATAATTATACATCGGTTCCATGACCAATGTAAAATAGGCCCCCTATTCTACTACGATGGATTCTACATCAGTTGAAAAACCGATGTAGAAAGTGTCCCGAGAACCGATGTAAAAAGTATGTTTTGTAGTAGTGAGTGTTTATGATATTCTTCTTTTTAAATTGTAATATACAATAATTGTTTGTCATTAAGTCTTTCGTGAAAGATGACTTGGATTAACTTGCTACCTACGCAGATTGATCTCGTACTCTTGCAAAGATCGCTAGATTAATTTAGGTGCTTATTGGTTGAACAAAAAGTTCACATCATGGCCTTCGCCCTTATACCATATCTCTGTATAGTTTCTCTATTTGTGTTTCTTTTTATATAATATTGTATAAATACACATAAATATATTTATTCTGTTTTTACATTTTGATGGGTTATAAGCTCAACATGTACAAGTTTAAATGTTAAATAAGCTAAGTCCAAAGAGTTCATTCAGATCATAGACCATAACAAAAACAGGATCTGATAAGCCAAATTTATAGGGTTCACAAATCAATACATATAAAATGAGAGAAAATATTTAAATGTTGCTTTTTTGTCAGAATGGTCCTAGTGGATTTTTTTATACTAATTTTCCCCACAAGCTGATTAGAGTTAAACAGAAACTCAAATGGTGGAATAAACATGTTTTTAGGATTTTTTTGAAAAACTTAAACAAAGTGAACACCAGGTTCTCTTAGCCCGAATGCTTATGATCTATCTCCCATTTGGACTTAATTTGTCCGGTCTCAATAAAGTCATTGCGAGAACTTATCTTGGCTACCAATATTAAGGAGGATTTCGGCATCGAAATCGCATGCAAATGTATAGTTGAGGGGAAGAGAAATACTCAATATTTTCATTCTTTGGTCAAGCATAAAAGGATCCAATCCAGAATTCATAGCATCATGGATGGTAATCGGCTAGTCATTTTGTTGATGATGTTGATATCCTCACTTAATGTGCTTCTTATTTCAAGAAGTCTTTGTCTAATGATGTTCAATGTTTGCCTTTTGATGGTCAATCCTTTAACCCCATTATTTCTACTTATTTTTATCAAATTTGCTGACATATTATTAAAATTGATGTTGTTGAGGCTATCAAAGAATTTTTTTTGGTCAACCTCTTCCTAAAGCGGTACACCGCCATTACATTACCCTCATTCCCAAAACGCCTATCCCTACTCAATGGTTTGACTTCAGGCCTATCGGTTTGTGTAACATTTCTAATAAGATAATCACTAAGATCAACACCGATTATCCCTCATCCCGCCTTCTTTAATTTCTCCTTATCAAAGTGGTTTTCTTAAAAGAAGGTTGATTAGTGATAGCATCTTTGTTGCTCAAGAGATGATTCACTCTATTGCTAATCCCAAGAAGATTAAACTGTGGGTTTTAAGTTAGATATAGTGAAGCATATGACAGAGTTCAATGGCCTTTTTACATGATGTTTTGTCTTGCATGGGTTTTCCTTCTAGATGGATTCAATATATTGATGTTTGTATTTCTAATCTTCTTTGGTTTTTGGTCTTGGTCAATTGTCAATCTTCTGGTTTCTTTAAATCATAGAGAGGATTGAGACAAGGGGATCTACTTTCCGCCGCTCTTTTCCTCTTAGCTGTTGAATATTTCTCTAGAGGCTTAAATAAACTTTTTCAGAATAGTCCTTGCATGTTTTATGATACTCAATGGGGGCTTAATATATCTCATTTGGCATATGTTGATGATATCATAATATTTAGTTATGATAATGAGCTTTCATTGCAAAAGTTGGCCACTTTTCTGAATCATTCACTACAATATAAATGACATTAGGTAACACAAATTTTGTAGCACTTTTTACATAAGGTACATATGTAACACATGTTTGTAACACTTTTTACACTGTAATATTTATGTAACACTTTTGTAGCACTTTATCAATATGTAACGCTTATATGTAACACTTTTATATAAGTAACAATTTAAGTATCACTTTTTTTTGTTATTTCTTTTGTAACACAAATAGGTAACATTTTTATCAATATGTAACGCTTATATGTAACACTTTTATATAAGTAACACTTTTTAAGTATCACTTTGTTTTGTTATTTCTTTTGTAACGCGAATAGGTATCACTTTATTTAAGAAGCAGTCTTAGCAACACTATATTTTATTGATTGTAACACTTTTTAGGCTATATTTTAGTAACACAAAATTATATAACTATTATTAAATCATGTCAATTATTTATTTAATTAATTGATGTCACAAAATAGGTGAAGATAAAACAATCACCAATCCTAAAAAATGTAAACGTACTTTGTTTTTTTTTAAAACTGAATTTTTGTTTTCTTTTTACAAAGTATTTTAATTTTGCTTTTATTTTTTTATTTTTCACGGAGGTAATTAATTCCGTCGTAGTACCGACGGAAAATGCGCATGTATATATTTTATTATTATTATTTATTTATTTTTTAATTTTTACTAACGAAGACCAATTTCATCGTTAACCTTTTTTTTTATTTTTTTTACTTTTTAAAAAAAATTACCAATGAAAATTGATGTTGTTGGTAATTATTTAGGAATTGTTTCTATCGGTAAATTATTTTTTTATTATTTATTTTATTATTTAATTTTTTTACTGTTAGAACTTTTTTATCTATCGGTAAATTAATTTTATATTTTTATATATTTTTTTATTTTTACCGATTGAATACTTATCAGTCAATAAATTTATTTTATATATTTTTGATATTTTTAATTTGTTGTGTCCTTTAATATATAACATAATATGATTTTCAAACTATATACTATATAATATAAAATTTGATATACACAGTGTATAATATAATTTAATACATATGTTATATAATATAATCTTTATTATATAAAATATATTATATATACATATAATATAATTTATATATATATATATATATATGTGTGTGTGTGTGTGTGTGTGTATAAAACAAAGCAAAAGTTGTAATAAGAATCAACGTAGCTTAGTGGCAAATTGTCACTTCCACACATTACAGGTCGTGGGTTCGATTCTACTTGGTGGCAAAAAATCGTAGAAATATTGATTCAAAAAAATGTTACCAATGCAGAACTATAGATTCATATGTAACACTATAGAAGTATTTTTTTAAAGTGTTACAAATATAAAAAAATGTTACAAAAAGTGTTACATAAGATTCATATGTAACACTTTATAAATATTGATTCAAAATGTTACCAATAGATAACTTAATGTAACACTTAGAAAAAATGTTACTAAAAGCTAATAAAAGTGATACCTTAGACTATAGGTAGCACGGGCAAATGCAGCACCATAAAAGTGCTACCTATTGTCTATAGTAACATTTTATGGCCATTAAGTAACATTTTTTGAGTGTTACCTAATATCATTTATGTTGTAGTGATTATTGCAAAATTTCTGGTCAAGTTGTTAACTCTTCTAAAAGTACTTTTCCGATGGGTAAATTTGTCTCTTCTCAAAGAGTTCAAAGAGTTGCTTCTACTACTAAGTCATCAAGACCTTCATGTCACTTATCTTGGTGCCCCCATCTATAAATGGCATAAGAAAAGTTTGCTTTTTCACAATGTCATTGATAAGATGCAAAAAATGGTTCAAAGGTGGGCTTGGAGGACTCTATCTTTTGGAGGTAGACTCATGCTAATCAAGAGCATCCATAACTCTATGTTTTTGCATCTTATACAAGTCATTAAGCCCCCTAAATCTATTATTCAAAAAAATTGGAACAAATTATGGCTAGATTTTTTTTGGGTGGGGAGTGGGGGCTACTGATTCCAAAAACGGATTCATTGAATTGCTTGGATATATCTAAAGTTGGTTTAGAATTGAGGAACATTCATGATATGGTCCATGTTATTACTTTAAACATGTGGTGGAAATTTAGAGCTAACAATTCTTTGTGGTCTCATTTCCTTCATGTTAAATATGTGGGTGGATTACCAGTTGTTTTAGCTCATGTTTTACCTAGTCACGGTCCTATTTAGAAAATGATGTGCAAAATCAAGTTTTTATGCAAAAAAATACATTTTGTTCCTTAGGTTCGCTCGCTCTGTCGGTTTTGGTTTGATCTCGGCTTTCGAATCCATGTTATATGATCTCATTCCTGTTAGTAAAGAGGGTTTAGAAAATATTGTTGTTGATTTCTTTTGGAGTGAGGGTCAGTGGGATTTTGATAGACTTGTTCATATACTTGGTCTTGAATGGGCCAACAAAATTGCTCAAATTCCTATTGGTCATGATGATCCGATTCTATGTGTTGGAAACTCAATAATACGGTCACTCTCATTGTCCATTGTTAGGAAGTCAATCGAAACTCATCCTCCCCCAACTCTTTCTTTTCTTTTCTTTGGAGCCCTATTCTAACACCTTCCATTTATATATTCTTATGGAGACTGGTTCAATCAAGACTCCCAATGACAAAGAAAATATAGGAAAAGGTTTCTCCATGGTATCTAAATCTTGGTGTTGTGGCCCTAACTCATCTTCTCTCTCTTCGGTTTTCAAAGTTGAAACTCTTTCTCACCTTTTTATACTTAATTCTCGGTGCAAAAGGTATGGAGCCAATTTCAAAACTAGTTGGGGTTTCACTTCCACACACTAATCACATTCACATTCTCCTTTCTCGCTTGGAAATATTGCACACCTTTTACACATACTATGCACATTACTTTTCTTATTCGCTGTCTAATTTTATGGTATACCTGGAGAGAGAGAGAGAGAGAGAGAGAGAGAGAGAGAGAGAGAGAGATAAATTCATGCAAACATGAAAACCTCTCATTTAATCACTTCAAAATTATTAGGAGGGTTAAAGAATATATTCATTTGTTATTTCAGAGTAAAAGTTTCAAGATACTGACATTGGAGTGCGTTTTCCCATAAACTCACACATCCACGGTTAGTTGTTGATTGTTGTACAATATTGCACATTATTCATGTTTTGAGCACGGACCACCCATTCACTTACTCAAACCCAATATTAATGGTTCTTATAAAGAAGTTTCACAAGAAGCATGTATTGGGAGCCTTGTCGAGGAGAGAATGGGATGGCAATGTTATGTGGGCTTTCGTGCTCTTTGTATCCCTTGCCGATGTTCTCACTCCTGAATATAAAGCCTTGGAATTGGCTTTGTCTTTCCTACCACCACACCTTAAATCACACATGATTATTGAAACAGATTCATCAGTCCTTGTCTCCATCCTTGCACATAAATCTCCAGGTCATTGGAGGCTCAAAAATTCCATCACAAACATCCGAAACTCCCTTCAGGAGATGCGAGGGGCCAAAACTCAACATATCTTGAGAGAATTGAATAAGCTAGTTGATAAACTGGCTAGAATATGTTGTAGCTTTCAGAGTTTAATAAATTTTGATTCAACGGCTTTGCCTCATTTATATTTTTAGTTTGATTAGATTACATCCGTTACAATTACCCATTTTTGTAGGAAATGTATCACAAGTTCCAGTTAGGACATCTTTTGTATTCATATATGTACATTTGTAAACAGTTGATTTGTTAATATAATGGTTGGGGACTATACCTCAATCCTCCACCCATTTGGGTGTTTTCCATCAAAAAAAAAAATTGAGAGGAAATCAATATTGGTCCCTTAAGATTTGAGTGATTGCGTTTTGGTTCTATGAATTAAAAATAGTCCCACTAGAATAGTTTTGTTGCAAAATTAGTCTCACCGTTAGTTCTTGATTAATTTCTTTTCCAATTTTGGTCACGTCGTTATTTTATTTACAATTATCCCAAATGAACATTAAAATAGATAAATCTAAGAAAACTTCATGTTTAATCTTATAGGATAATGCATGTTACAATTATAGTCTCATATTTTTTTAAAGCAATGATAGTCCCATGGGATAAAAACGTTTCACAAATCAATACATATAAAATGGATATTTGGGAGCACTTATGCAAAAGTCCATTTAGAAAATGAGCTTCTTGATAAGTGACTTTTCAAAAAGAATCTCAAATTATGACTTATCTAAAATGGACTTTTGGGGGCTCAACATTGTACTCTAGTGGTAGAGACCTATTAAGGTAATTGACTCGAGTTCGATCTCATATGAGTGCGTATGTTCCCTCTTCTACTATCCCCATTGTACTAGAATGGAATTTTTGGAGAAGTGACTTATCCAAAAGTCCATTCCAAATTAACAATTAAACATTATTTATTTTATTAAATGGACTTTTAGATCCAAAGTTCATCTCAAAAGTGCTCCCAAACAAGCACAAAGTTAGGTTATAATGTTCTCACATGACTAGTTCTTGGAAAAACAGCCCCGGACCCTCAAGAACTGCCCCCATGTAAATCGGAGAAATGCACAATGGCTCCAAGTCCCTAATATTCTCAACTATTGTGCACAAGGAGTAGTTCCCCAAGTGATTGATCCATATTGGACTCCCCTCTATCTAGCTGCAGGTTCCCACCAAGTTCCAGCATACCACACTGTCGCTTGAAGCTCTCAATATTAATTATTTTACCATTATGCCCGGGGGGATCGAACCCTTAACATCTCTAAAGAGAGGCCAAGAGTTACCTCACCTTGACCATTGGACAAAGGATCATTGGATGACTTGCTATAAAACTAATTTGATAGTGATCCGCCCAACAATTTGAATTCGGTAGAATTATTACACACAGGACTGACAATACTTTTAACAAAACTTGACATACAATACTCAACCATGTGATTATGAATACGAGTATTCACATCACATGGTTATAAATAAAGTAGAGACGAACATATTATTATCTTTTAACCTTGTTTAAATTTAAAATCGGTCTCTAAAAATTGTATTTGAGTTTGACTATGTTATTAATTAAAGTGAGTAATTAAAGTGAAACTGAACGAGTTTAGTCTAGCCGAACACAAATAGTTCTTGAATAACGACTTGATGATTTTACACTTTTGTTTTAATAATCGAAAGTTGTGTTCAGGTCCGGCTTCATATCTTATCGAAAAAATATTCAAACTTGATTTATATATGTTTGTGTGTGAGCCCCCAAATGAGATTGAGGTAGTCTCATGGTAGACGGTCTAATGTTAAGATGAATCTAAGCTTTAATGTATCCACTCCAACCCGCGCACCCAACGGAATATTAATACTTTTTAGAAGATCTACTAATACTTTTCAGTTGGACAACGAATGCTTTTTATTAGAAAAAATCATACTTTTAAGGGGAATTACAGAAAAAATTTTAGGAAAAAACTAATATTCTTTCAGGGTAACTACTAATACGTTTTATGTTGACTAATAGTATTTTTGACGAAAACAATTAATAATTTTTAGGGGTTTATCAAATATTTTCAAGTGAATTACGTAATAATACTTTTCAGATTGACTAGTAGTATTTTTCAGCGCTCTCGTGATATTATATTACGAAAACTAATACTTTCAAGTAAACTATGTACTAATACTTTTCAGATGGACTACTAATATCGGTACCGCTAATAAAATAAAAGAGCAAGTCTCTGTCCCGGGCCGTCTAACGGATCCCCAACCCCAATATATCCTATGCATATGGGTTTCCCATTTCCTACGGTGTCGGGAAGTTTATCCGGGAAACATTCGTCAATGGAGTTCGAGCTAGCCGCAATCGAAGGACGAGATCGCCGGACTCTACGATTTGTTGTTCGATACATTCGACGTCAATCGGAGCAGGACCATTGATCCGATTGAATTCGTAGCCCTATTGAAGGAGATCATGCTCGCGAAAGCGTGTGCGATTGGAAATTCTCATGCCTGCATTATTCTTCAGGAGGATAGTTTGCTGATGAGGGTCGTTCAACGTGCAAAAAATCCCTAATGTTTTGTTTGTTTGTTTGTTACTTTTTAAGATTTTGAGTTTTGATTTGTTTTCTAATTTTGATGGTAACTGCACTAGCTAGGGATAAAAATATTGACATGTTTTTGTTGTTTGATACTTTCAGATAAATTGAAGCAAAGAACATGGAGCCTTAAAATTCGGACTTTGAGACAAGAAGATTAACAAGCCAGGCCTTGGGCAATAACTACTAATATTTTTCAGATTGATTACTAATACATTTCAGAGGATTACTAATACTTTCTAGGAAAAAAAACTAATATTATTTATTAGGGGCACTACTAAATAAGTTTCTGGGAGACTGCTAATACTTTTAAAGGAACTACTAATACTTTTTATTGGAAAAACTAATACTATTCAGGGTAATTACTAAAAACATTTCGGAGGTAAAAACTAATATTTTTCAGGGGAACTACTAATATATTTCACTAGACTACTAATACTTTTTGAAAAAACTAATACGTTTAGAAGGACTAATAAAATAATATTCAAGGAACTACTAATACTTTTTCGAGAGACTGCTAATACTTTTCCGAGAGACTACTAATACTTCTCGGGAGAAAATGTTAATCATATTTAGTAGAACTACTAAAATACTCTCCAGGGAACTACTAATACATTTCGGAAGAACTACTAATACTTTTTAAAAGGACGACTAATACTTTTCGGGAGTATATTCGGGAGAAATACAAAAAAACTCTTGGGAATTACTAATACATTTGGAAGAACTACTAATACTTTTCGAAGGATGTTAATACATTTAGGAGAAAAAATTAATTATATTCGGGGAACTTTAATACATTTGGAAGAAGCGCTAATACTTTTTAGAAGGACGACTAATACTTTTCGAGAATGATTTGTTAATACATTTCGGGAGAAAATTTTAATTTATTTCAAGGAACTAATAATACTTTTCGAGGAACTACTAATACTTTTTTGAGGGATTGCTAATACATTTCAAGAAAGTATATCAGGAGAAATACTAAAAACTCTTTAGGGAACTACTAATACATTTCGGAAGAATCTGCTAATACTTTTTAGAAGGACGACTAATACATTTGAAGGACCGCTAATCCGATCTTCGAAAACTACTAAAACACCACTGCTAATATTACGAAAATGCCATCGGATCCGCGGGTCAGATCCGTCTAACGGGTTTGACCCATTAGATGATCTGACATGAGTTTTTATGAAAATAAAAATATCACCAGATCAATTTTTGGGTTTTGTCTAGTGGATTTTGGTCCGTTAGACCGTCCGATGGAGTTTTTGTCAATGAGATTTAACTTATTTTTCAACCGTAAAATCATCCTCTTGCTTAGGGGCAATATAGTAATTTGTCAAAAATATAAAACCTAGGATAACAAAATAACAAACCGCTTGCCCGGCAGATCACGTAATTATAGGCTAGTCGTAGGGGCAGTTTCAATGATGACTGCGTCCAATAGATGTTTGCGCAACTTGCACATCCACTTGCTCACATATTACATCCCTTTTTCTATTTCTTACCCCATATATCACAACTACACAAACATTTCTCATCACTTCTTTCTCTCTCTATATATCTCTCTTTCCAACCTGCATTTCATATATCTTCACCAAAAATATGCCTTCTTCTCTTCAGCTTCACCGGAGCGACCCCGTATTCCACACCACCTCCGCCGGCTGCGCCGGTTTTCAGCACAAACAACCGAAGCCCACGTCGTGGGTCTGTCCTGTTTCCGGCGAGATTCTGGTGCCGGAGTATGTGCTCCACCACCACACCCACGAGGTGGCGGCGAACCAGTGCTGCTCCGCCGTGGTCCGTCCGATCGAAGCCCCCGTCGACGCCGTCTGGTCCGTAGTCCGGCGATTCGACGAGCCGCAGGTATATAAGCATTTCTTGAAGAGCTGCCACGTCATCGTCGGAGACGGCGACGTGGGCACTCTCCGGGAGGTGCGGGTGGTTTCCGGCCTTCCGGCGGCGTCGAGCACGGAGAGGCTTGAGATCTTGGACGATGAGAAGCACGTGATGAGTTTCAGCGTGGTGGGGCGACCACCGGCTGCATAACTACCGCTCCGTCACTACACTCCATGCAGCGGCGGCGGCGCGAAGAACGGAGGCGAAAGGAGCGGGACGGTGGTGGTGGAGTCGTATGTGGTGGATGTGCCGCCGGGGAATACGACGGAGGAAACTTGTGCGTTTGTTGATACGATCGTAAAGTGCAATCTGCAATCGCTGGCTCAGATCGCTGAGAATTTGGCCAAGAATTAACTTCATTTTTATTTATTTCTTTGTTGAATTTTTTATTTTTTTTGTTTTCATTGTTTTCTTTTTTCATGATGAACAGAAGATTTTTCGTTGTAGATCATAGATATATACAGGATTAATGACATAATTTCTGAACTATGGTGTTGGTTTTTTGAATTTTGGATGAATTCTTGGAAGGTAGTATGATATATAAATAATATACTAATAATATTGTACTTAATTTTGTATAATTTCGTCTATTAATTACGATCCTCGCTTGTATATCACTATTATTGTACATTTGTACTGTCATTACAGTTTTTCTATGTATGTACTTGTTATTGTTTAGTCTTTTAATTAAGGATTTCCCCCCTTCGATGTTGAAATTATTAGTCTTTTAATTCTTTTACTGTTGACTTTATGTTTTCGACATATCTCTTCTTGAATTGATTGATAAAGTATGATTAGAGTTATTGTTAATCCACAATAGAACTTGTTTAGACCATTTTTGTAGTTTACACTACTTTGATGCAAAATTGACACTATTTTTATGCAAAATCTCCATTTCATCTCCAGCTGCACTACTTTATGCACTAAAAAAGATTTTATCAGATTCTTTCTTTTATTCATTTAATATTAATTTTTATTACATTATAACTGATAAAAATATTAAATAAATATTTTATTTCATATAATGTTTATTAAATATTTTATTTTTGAAATTAAACAAACTAAAAATGTTAAATTTACAGAAATTACTGCAAAATTAAACTAACAATTCATAAAATTACATATTATATTATTTAAAAAATTATCATATATAACTGAATTAATTTTAGTATTATTTTTATTAGATTAATTGAATATAATATTAATAATAATATTTAAAGTTAAATAAACCCATAACAAATTAAACAAAAAAAAAATCAAAATTAAAATAAAATTAAATATAGTGCTGAAACAGTGCAACGCCATATCTTGGGTTGCATTGTAGACGATGTAAAATAGCACCCAAATCTGGCACACAGCTGGAGATGAAAAATAGCGCCACCATTTTAATGTTGTTGTTGGAGTTGCTCTTATAGAACTAATAAAATTGCAAAAAAAAAAAGGGAGGCCTTTTCCATAATTCAATTAATTATACAGGAGATAATATATTTTTTTGTTTTTTGTTTTGAAAAATATTGATTTACCACGATGATCAAATATGGTTCTTAATATAGCTATTAATATTATTTCAAATTCTCCATTATAATTTGCCAAATTTTTTTGTACAAGGTACCACAAAGGATGGGAAGGGTAGGAATTAATAATCAATTCTTAATGAATCGGGCTACAATAAATTCCGCTATAATTTGCCAATTTGGTGTTACACAACATGCATTCATGACACATTTATATAATTAAATAAATGGATTGTACATTTAGTTTTACACACACACACATATATAAATTATGTGAAACATGAAATTGAACATTATATAATTACAATGAAAAATAAAAATTACACAATAAGTGAACTAGTTTTCAATATGAGTACATTTGAAGTTGTTGCTATTATCTTATTACTCATTTCATGCTTCCTAATCATGATACAACATATGACTTATGTAGGCATTACTGCAGAAAGTACTTTCATTCAACCTAAACAAAGTACATTAAATGCATAATAACATCTAGGATTCATTCAATTAATTCAAATTAAAGTCTTTTGCACATATATGCACCACTTATTTGTTTAGTACTATTTATAAGCCTTGTGAAATGTGAACATTAAAACCTTATATTAAACACTTCTTTCGAGAAAAAAAATTGCAAGTTTGGATGATGCTTGAATTTCTGAATTTTAATAAGGTTCCTTTGAATTGATTGATTTAAATTAAAATAAGGATTTTTTTATTATAATAATGAATTTATCAAACTTATTTAGATAATTTCATAATATAATAAGTTTTAAATTTTTGAACTTCTAAATCCTATTTTATATCTTCAATTCTAAATCACTTGAATCAATCATTCTATATATTCAAATGCAACCTCAAATAATTTTGAGGAACATATACACTACAACATAAATGACATTAGGTAATACAAACTTTGTAGCACTTTTTACATAAGGTACATATGTAACACATGCTTGTAACACTTTTTACATTGGAATATTTATATAACACTTTTGTAGCACTTTATCAATATGTAACACTTTTTATATAAGTATCACTTTTTAAGTATCACTTTTTTTGTTATTTCTTTTGTAACGCAAATAGGTAACACTTTTATCAATATGTAACGCTTATATGTAACACTTTTATATAAGTAACACTTTTTAAGTATCACTTTTTTGTTATTTCTTTTATAACGCAAATAAGTATCACTTTATTTAAGAAGCACTTTTGGCAACACTATATTTTATTGATTGTAACACTTTTTAGGCTATATTTTAGTAACACAAAATTATATAACTATTATTAAGTCATGTCAACGATTTATTTAATTAATTGATGTCATAAAATAAGTGAAGACAAAAAAATATCAAACCTAAAAATTGTAGACATCATGTACTCTGTTTTTTTTAACTGAATTTTTGTTTTCTTTTTACAAAGTATTTTAGTTTTGCTTTTATTTTTTTATTTTCTATAGAGGTAATTAATAACGTCGTAATACCGACGAAAAATGCGCATATATATATTATTAATTTTAAATTTTTACTAACGGAGACCAATTTCATCGTTAACCTTTTTTTATTTCGGTAAATTATTTTTTTATTATTTATTGTATTATTTAATTTTTTTACTATTAGAACTCTTTTATTTCTCGGTAAATTAATTTTATATTTTTTATGTATTTTTTATTTTTACCGATTGAATATTTATCAGTCGATAAATTTATTTTATATATTTTTGATATTTTTAATTTGTTGTGTCTTTTAATATATAACATAATCTATATACTATATAATATTAAATTTGATATATAAAGTGTAGAATATAATTTAATACATATATTATATAATATAATCTTTATTATATAAAATATAGTATATATACATATAATTTAATTTATATATTTGTGTGTGTATGTGTATATATAAAACAAAGTAAAAGTTATAATAGGAATCAACTTAGCTTAGTGGCAAATTGTCACTTCCACACATAAGATTCATATGTAATACTGTAGAAGAATTTTTCTTGTTTCAAAGTGTTACAAATATAAAAATTGTTACATAAGATTCATCTGTAACACTTTAAAAATATTGTTTCAAAGTGTTACCAATAGAAAACTTAATGTAACATTTAAAAAAAGTGTTACTAAAAGCTAAAAAAAGTGATACCTTAGACTATAGGTAGCACGGGCAAGTGCAGTACCATAAAAGTGGTACCTATTGTATATAGTAACATTTTATGGCCATTAGGTAACCATTTTTTAGTATTACCTAATATCATTTATGTTGTAGTGATATAAAAAAAACAATAGAGGACCTTGCAGTTATTGCAAACATGGAGAATTATTATAAGCATTTATGTATCTATCATTAATATTTTCATGTAAATGAATAATTAGATGCGATGCTACAAAGATTTTCCCTATGTGCTTGTAAATTGTAAAGTGCTACCTATACGGTCACACAAAAATATGATTTTCTTTAATTGAGTTGTCAAATACAGATAAAGAAATTATCAAATGAATACAAGTCTAGATAATACTCATGGGCTCGTTTGGTTGGGGTTAATGGAAAGGATATCACATATTTTTTAATATTTCATACCTATTATGTTGTTTGGTTCAAAGTTGTGAAGCCCATGAAATGGCGAGGGCCCGGTCTACTATCAACCCAAATTGGGTATACCATATCCCACTAGGAGGGTGGGATACATTTTCACTCCCTTTCTGACACATATCCAATAGTTCAGTCCATCAAACAAACACAATAATAGGGCTTATTATATCCAACTAATAAGGTGGGAAAAGAACTTGAGAATTAATCATACACATAATAATCCTGCAACCAAACGATCCCTACACTAGATATAGTATCTACAGTAGATCAGCATACAATACAAGTCAAACTGTGTGTTTGTGTGTGAATTTTTACATATCTATAATAAATCTACGGTTATTATGCACATGTAGTACACCTTCAGGTGTAGCATGTAATAAATTGATCAGTACATTACGATGAATAGTTGTGTAATAAGACACAAATCAAGTATAATACAAAATTAAACAAACAATTTAAAGAATCTCATGGTAGCGACTTTTGAATTAGGCCATCATTTAAAAAAAATAAGAGTAAATAGATAATTTAAAGAATACTGTTGAAATGAAATAATCAACAGGCTGGTCTTGCAACTTGTTGTACCAAAACAAATAAATCAATAAACAAAGAAAAAAAAAAGGACAATGAAAAGGCCAACTTGAGTTTTTTTTTCCACCTTGAACTAAAACGATATCCCTTTCTCTCTCTAACTCTCTTCTCTCCCCTCTCTCTCTAACTCCCCCAAAAAAACCCTAAGTTTCCCCCTCCCTCTCCCTTTGCAGTTTCTTCCCCTCTCCCCCTCCCCTCCCTTCTTTCCCCTCCCCTCCCCTCCATGGTTTCTATTGGAGGGATACCAAATGGTGGTCCCTTGGGCGTTTGAAGGTGGCCGGAATTTTTGGTCCAGGGCGAAAGCGGGTCGGAGCTTCACGGAGGTGTCTTGGAGCGGAGAAGACGATGGGCTGCGGCAGTAGATTTGGGAGAGGGAGAGGCAATTTTTTTGCTTTTTTCTCTAGTTTGTTAGTATTTCTGTTGTTTTCTTATTTTGTTTGTGTTTTCTTTTCTCGGTTGATTTGCGAAACTCGTAGGCGGATCAATTTTTTCTGTTCTGCAGTATGTAGTGGTTGCTCGTGCCCGATTTTAGTTTTTTTGGTGTATTACAGTCTCCTTTAAGGAGTGCTGAAGTCTCCCGGCGTGGAGTGGGTAGTTTTGGGGTGGGTAGTTTTTTTAGTACATGTGAATCTGAATTGGTTTTACCAATTCCCGCAACTCTTAGTTAGTCTTGTCGGCTCTTAGCCCGTTGGCTACGATTGTAGTTGTAATTTTAGTTTTTGAGTTGTTTTAATATAATTCTATCGTTCGACAAAAAAAAAAAAAAAAAAAAAAATTCTCCTTTTTTCCCCCTTATTTTCACTTTCTTAATGTTAAAAGAATTTATTTGCAAGTTGTTGGTGCAAGTGGGCAAGCACGCTTTTAATACATTTCTTCTTTTTGCACTAAACACATGGTTCGAGTCATAACGCCGTAGCATATTTGGTTTTAATTAAACGACGCTCAATACCAAATAATATGTCTATATTAAAGTCCTTATATGATATATTCAGAAAGAGAAAAAAAAATGTCTCAAAACGATTTGTTGACAATTGCCAATCGATAATCATACATGTTTAGGTTATCCATCTGAATTCTTGATTTTAATTTAAATATTTCACTTTTTGTATATCTCAATCATACACATTATACATGAGACATCTTATTTCGTATAATGTCATGCTTATAAGGTAATGTTGTTATTATACATGTGACATTCACTTAAATATACTGAAATATTAGATAAATATATCGTAAACAATTCCAAGCTGCACTTGCAATTTCAACTTGCATGGTGATGCATTAAAAGTTTCTTTGTTGAGTTATTCCACGCATGCAATTCACCAAATTCGTAGCCCTATTCGTTCATTGTTTGTTCGATACCTTTTTTGAGCTATTATTCCCTAATTCATTCCCTCTAAATTGAGTCAGCTTAGTTATTGTGCCCTTAAGTCAAGGGAGTTCCTAGAATACTACTAGACTAGTCGATATAAGTCATTATGCATTGACCAATGAGATCACTTGGTCTAGTTATCAAATTTCCATAACTTTATCATATTTATTCTGTTTTAGTTTAATTTTATATAATTGTTGTTTATGGGCTTTACTTTGTTCAGTAATTGATATGATAATATATTGGTCTGCTTGATATCTTCTCTATGATTCCATTTGGATTGATGGATTTAGAGCTAAGGATTTCAAATTTACAATAACAAATTCATTGATATTGTTTGGTTGAAGTTATTTTATAAGGTCATTTGAAATCATTCATTCAAATCCTATCATCCAAATGCAACCTAAAACAAGTGATTGTGCTCTAATAGTCATGGAGTGTTTGTAAAGTTTGTGCTAATTTGTAAAGAACGTGATTTGTTATAGCGAGTGAGAAGTAAACTATAGTTAGAAGTTGGCAGTGTTTGGAAAAAAATAAAAAATAGAAATGCTAAAAAAAATTTACGTTAGAGTGTGCTAATTATTAAATAAAAAATAAAAAAAAAACTGTTCTGGTTTAGCTATTCTCTAAAATAACAAAAGTACCCTACAAAATGTGCCCTCTATTCTCAAAATTTTCTGAGCGAAAATGTCAAAATAAACTTTAATTTATTTTTAGAAATACCAAAGTGTTTTGCAAGAATAAGATCACCCTACCTCTCATTTTCAGATTACATTTTAATTAAATGAAGTAGAAGCGAAATAGTAGTTGACATTAATTGAAAATACTAAAATGTATTATAGTAACCATTCAAAAGTTTAACATCATTTTTAACAAGGTTTTACAAGCACTTCCTTGATAATGTTTTTTTTTGAGATCACACTTCCTTGATAATTAGATAAAATTGGCTCCTCATATTTTGTCAAGTTGGGTTTAGATTAGATGAGCCAACTTTCTAGCCCGTTTGATTCATTAGCAATTGGTATTAGGGCCGGGATAATTAAAAAAATTAGGCTAATTACAAACAATCCAGATTATATTTTAAAATTATAAAAAGGCCCCTCATGTTTGATTATATCTTAAATTTAATTTAAGGTGTAACTGTAATATTCTATAAATTAATATCAGGTGGGTCTGAAATATTGTTTTGCTTATGAACAGGAGAAGTGTAAGATAGATCAATCCTCAATGTGCTTTTTTATAGTTAGCCCGAACCTCTTTTTTTTATAATTATCCCTTAGTATTAATTAAGTTTGTTACTATTGACAATCTTTCATCGACCATTTTCATTAGGATAAAAGAAAGTCCTCTTTGTAGGACACGAAAAATGGAGCGGTAGGATATTAGAATTGCAGCAGATGCTACACCTAGAGCACCACACTTGGTTTAACATCCACTATTCGCATGTCATGCTTATTATGTAGATGGTAGATGCACCACTTGGCATCTACAAAACCGGATAGTAGGGGGTAGATTGGGTAGTCGTTCCGCAACTACATAAAATTTTAAATTTTATTTATATACATGTGAATTTATTAAATTTAAAATGTTATCCTTCCTGAAAAATTACAAAACCACGTAACAAAAAAATAATCAATTTCGATCCTCCAATTTAAAATTTATGGTTCTATCCAAGAACATCATGATGTAAGTAATGGTTTCATTAAGTCTATATCATAATGCATTGAGTGTAAGTGTACAACATATATTTCCACAAGATATACTAATTTCCTAACGATATAAAGTAAGAAATAGCATTAAATATTCATACAATCTATTTTGCATAAATAAAATCACAAAATCAAAAGAGGATGTATTAAATCAACCTGCAGTCTAATTTGTTTGACTCATCTATATTTGTGGTACATAATTTTGGATTTTAAAGGGACATAAACTTAAATGTTCACTATCACTACCAACTTTTATTTTTATTTTTAAATTGTATGAAGGGGGTCAATAATTTATTTTATTTTTTTTAAAAAAAAGAAATGCAAATAATCGTCCGCGCTTAACGACTGACACCGAATCTTTTATTGGAGGCCCAACCCAACTCAACGGGCTTAAGATTTGTGGGACTTTGATGGAGGTCCTATGACAAAGGAGGCATAATATGATTTGCTTTAAAATACATTCTTAATTATAACTTTTTTTGGGGCATTATTGGAAAAATGACACTTAATAGAGGCGATAAGTTTTCCAAACCGGAGTTTGTCAGAACTTCATCTTTTCTTCGGGTCTTTTGCCTCTCTTCTCTTTCTCTATCTATTATTTTTTTTTACTTAGAGGGTGGAGAAAAGTTAAAGGTATAATTGTCTTTTGGGTGGTAGAGTTGTAAGGATTTAGGGGTGGTAATTTTACATTTTTGCCTCTAAAAGTGACACTTTTACAATTTTCCTTTTTAGTACTTAATTAGACTTTTTAATTAAACTGTATTTTTACTTTGATGAAAATTATTTCTAGTCACTGCAGCAACATATTTTAACAAATAACACATCACAATCACCATGAGTGGATTGATATGATATAGTTGTTGAAAAAGAAATTATTTTGCAGCAATAGGCTAAAGTAAATTGATATTCTAGAGCCGATCAAAGTATTTTTTTCAAAATAATTTATTTTTAAGTTGAAGGTGTAATAAAAAAACGTGGACGTATAGTAAAAGACGACTGAAGAATTCAAAGTTTGCACAGAGCTGCATAGTATCTCAAGGCGACATTTTTGGTTGAAATTTCTATAGATGTACAATACTTACATTATACTTTGATAATGACATGTAACCTATTATAAATAGACGTCGACTGACTCATAATAAAATACACATCTCATTTTATTCTCTGATAATTCTTCTTAAGGCTTATTTTGCAGTATTAATTTTTTATTATTTACAACACACTATCAGCATGAGTTATTGCTCGAGAAAAAGTTTGTGTATTTCAAGTTTGAGTTTCTTTACTAATTTAGAATTTATTTCCCTTTGTAGAATAATAGCCGGTATTGAAAAGAAAAAATTTCAGATCCTTGACACCATGGGCAATAATTATTTATCATGGTGTCTAAATATTAAATTGCATCACCAGGCAAAGCTCTGGAAAAATCTCAAAGATAGATTTGATCACACAATAACGGTGATACTCCCACGGACACAATATGATTGACAACAACTAAGGTGGCAGGGCTTTAAGTCCATTGCTAACTATAATTTGACATTATTCAAATTGAGTCCCGACTGTCTCTTTGTGGGACAAAACTGTCTGAATATATTATATTGGAGAAAATATTTTCCACTATGCATAAATCAAATATTATGCTCCAACAGCAATATAGATAACGTCAATTCAAGACATATTTTGAATCGATCTAGGTTCTTCTCACGACTGAAAAAACCAATTTACGTTTATTGAAAAATCGAGACTTGCGGCCTTCTAGGTCCCATGCAGTACCTAAAGCACATGCTAGTTCTGGTAGAAGTGGGGCCTATTTTATAGGTCGTGAGTATAAATTCGGGTGTGGTGGTCGTGGTGGTCAGTGTCAAGATACTCACAGATATGATCGTGGTGGTCGTAATTTCTATAATCGAGACAATTATCATTATTCCCGCTGAAATGATTATGCGGTCAAACAGGGGTATCCAAATCAGCAAAATTGTCATAAAGAAAAAATGCATATGGAAAGAACTGGTATTGATATTTGTAACATATGTAGTATGACGGGATATTGAGTTAAAACATGCCGAGCTGCCCAACACCTAGTAAATCTATACCAGGAATCAAAGAAAAATAAAGGCAAGAGTATTCAAATACATGCCACTGAGGCAGTAGAGCCATTTATTACCACTGGGGCCCGCACATCTGAATTTTCACATGATCAAAATTTTGTCCGAAAGTGGAAATCACTTGAGTTATCATATTTCTTTGAAAATCCTGTTTCTGAGGCACAAATGTCGAATGGTTAAAATAAAACCAGATTTGATATTTCTATGTAATCTCTCTCGGAGGGTATATTCATGATATTGAGTTTATTGATTGTATTCATGTTTATAACTTTTTCGGATGATACATTCACGGTTTTAAGCTTTTAATGTGAAATAATAAATTTGTTTGTGTTTAATATTTGGATCACAAAATATCATAAATTTCTACTAAATCACTCACAATTTTTACATTCAAAATTTTCATCCTCAAACGACTAGTTAACAGTCGGTAACATATAACGACTAGTAATAATAACTTTCATTCTATAAATATACTGACTTTTCATTCAACAAATTCACACACATCCTCTCATTTTTCTAAAACTTCACATATCTTTCATTATAAAAATGGTTAACTTAATTGTAGTGCTTCTCATTTACAATGGTTTTCAAGTATGATATCCTGTTTTTTGTTGGAGAATATCCTCCAGGGCACTTTTGGCTTATGATTAACCTTCTTATCACCTTCATTTTTCCTCTGTTAGCCATAATAACTTATTTAACATGTTGTAATAATTAGATGATTATGTATATCATGTTGTCGAATAAAATCTTTATATTTTGAACCTTTGTTGTAAATTGATATTATTTAGTTATTTTACATTTGAGTGATAGAGTTTTTGATAATCATATAATATTAATTTAATAATGATCATTATACCAGGTACACATGGGAAACACTGAGAAAATAGATTATTCTCTACTTGATAACAACACACTCAATATTAACAAATAAAATAAATTTCTTGAGTGTGAAACTGTGCAAGACACAAGTTACAACTATATCTGGTCTCGTTGAGAATATTGATGGCTCCAAGAATGCAACAGTTGTGTTGTCTAATGGTACAATCTTTTGCATATTGAAAATATATTATTATCTAGTAGATCAAAAAAAATCTACTAGTTTTAAGGAAGTGCGTGATAATGGCTATCACTTGGAGACATTAAATGAACATAATAAAGAGTGTATATGTATAATATCCTATAATATGAGAAAAAAGGATTGCCCATGAGAAATTTGAAGCAACATCTTTTGGGTTGTATTATGTCCCAGTTAAAGCTTTTGAGTCCTATGACACTATGCCTTGGAAGCTGGTGAATCCTGATATATTTAGGTTATAGCATGATCCCATAGGACACCCAAGAACAACTATAAATGCGTATGATGGTTGAACATACTAATGGGCATCCATTAAAAAGTACGAAGATGCTGATGTCCAAAGAATATTTATGTGAATCGTGTTCACAAGGAAAAATCATTACTAAACCTTCCATGGAAAAGGTTGGTTACGAATCACCATCATATTTACAGTGTATTCATAGTGATATTTGTGGACCTATACATCCTGCAAGTGGACTATTTCGATATTTCATTGTCCTAATAGATGCATCATTTAGATGGTCACATGTATGCTTATTATCTACCAGAAATATAGCATTTGTTCGTGTTGGGAAATTTATTTGTTAGATTTTGATGAATGCCATGTAAAACTTAGACTAGAAAGTTGGCAACCCATTTTCCTTGTAATTTGAATTGTAATAGATAGGGTTGTACGAGCTGAGTCAAGTCAGCTATGCCTGGATATACAAGAAGTCAACTGAAGACTAAAATGAAGACTCCGTTGTGGAACAGCTGAGTATGGCAAGGAGGAGAAGTCAATAACTCGATCAAGGAGTATCGAGTTGGGATACATCCGTGTGAAGTGTCAAGTCAACTCAAGAAGCCAAGTCTCAAGTTGAAGTGATAGATGAGTCATCCATTAACTGGAAGCTGATTCGAAGTCACCTGAGGAAGTTAGAGAATTGCAGTCAAGTCAAGACAACTGAAAGAATCCGTTGCACAGAAGTCAAAAATATTACCTAAACAAGTAATACTTCCATGTTGCCATGTCTTAAAGTGCTCAGTCCCAGAAGTGTGCAAAAGGAATAAACCAATGGGAAGCACTGCACCTTGTGTTAGACTCTGAAAAGTTGAATGCTCATTTAATACGAGGAAATGTTAATATCAAGGACTGCAACAAGACAAGCCAATAAACACAAGTGAGTTTTGAAAATCAGCCTATCTCTTCAATGGGCAGATTTTTGAAAGTTCACTATAAAAGGCTGAGGAATCACCTTGAGAGTAGGTTACCTAAACCACGAACATTAAAGCTATTATTCGAACTGTAACCTGCAAAATATTCTCAAGTTATTCAAGCAAATCCTCAAGCCTAAATTTCGAAGGAAATCAATCCAACACCAAGTTGTGAAGGAAAGACAACTTCAAACTGTTGAAGAGGAAACTATTGAAGAGTCAAAAGGGGTTTGCATTCCAAGAAAGATTGTAGAAAGGTTCAAGGTCGAACTGTCTCAAGTTATTGGAGGGCTTCGTGATCAAATCCAAGAAGCTTGTGCAAGTGAGTCAAGTAGCAAGCAAAGACAGCCTGTGAAGAAGCTTCGAGTCGGACGAGAAGCGGTTGTTTGACCAAGGCATCTCGATCGAGTCCCAAAGGATCAAGTCACCGTGTGTGATCAAGACTTGTATCCGGGATAACCACTTTGTACTCGATCAATACTTAGTGGATTCCTCCAAGAGTTGTAGAAAGAGGAGTAGAAGAATTACCCCATCTTCGAACCTCTATAAAAATTATTGTGGCATTTATATTTCAACATTTAATTTCTGCATATCATTTTATATCTGCTGATAATTTGCATCCAACTGATAATTAACAAAGTGCTAAAACCAAGTGTTAAAACAAACTTAAACCAAATTCGAGGGTGTTAAGTCTTCAGTTGAAAATCTCATCACAGCCAAGTTAAGGTTTACACTAAACAGATGAGTTATTCTATCAACAACTCAATCGAGTCTGTTGAGTGGCTAACTCTGCTGGTTAACTAACCTAGTTGTCCCTCAAGGACTTAGCTGTGTATTTAACTCTGTACTATTTTAAAAAGACTAAAATCGAAAAGTTGGTAAGGTTTATTCAATCCCCCCTTCTAAACCTTACTCACACCCCTTGGGACCTACAAGTAGTATCAGAGCGGTTGGTTCATTGAGCATTTCTCAGACGGTTCTTGAACTAGATCTCCAGTCTTTCAAAGAGGTTTTTAACACTTGTTCTCTCAAAAGCCATTTTTTTAATAGCAAAGTTATTATCATGGAAGCAAATTTGACACGCATCCCTATGTTCACCACTGAGGAATTTGATGACTGGAAAATACGTATGCCGGCTCATCTATCAGCTTTACATGATGAGATGTGGATAGTGATAGAGGATGGGCCACCGCAAATAATGAAGGTGAAACAAATGCAAGGAGAGCTAGCTGCCGGTGAAGGAGAAAGAAGTTCTTTGCTCCTAGACCGGTATGGTTGAAAAACCAAGAGCTGAATGGACAAATGATGACAGAAAAAGATACAACTTGGATAAATTAACAAAGTTAAATCTTGCAAGACTTTGGACAAAGACTTTGGTCAAAGCCATGTTCAACAAAGTTAAATCTTGCAAGACTGACCCAAAGAAATCAGGATAAATTAACTTTAATTTGTGAAGGATCCGAGCAAATTAAGGAAAATAAATTATCTCGTTGTTGTTCAAAAATTTGAAAACTTTAAAATGCTTGCGGGTGAGACAATGGATAAATTTGGATGCTAGATTCATGAAATTACAAATGAGCTATCAAAGATTGGGAAGGAATACACACAGAAGGAGATGTGTATGAAGATTCTAAGAAGTCTCCCAGCTGAACGGGAAATGAAGACCATGGCTCTAAGGCACTCGATGGACCTATCAAAACATCCAATCATGAACTATTCTCAGACCTCAAAGCTTATGAGTTGAATCGAGAAGAAAAGATCAAGAGGAGATAGTTGTACCCAAAACAAGCGCACTCTTCATAGTCGAGGAAGGGAAGAGAGCTGAGACCAAAGAAATCATTGACCAGGAGGAAATTGCCTTGATGGTTAAAAGATTCAACAAGTTCTTCAACAAGAACTACAAAAGAAATAAAAGTGAATCCTCCAGAAGACATTCAGCTCCCTCCAAGTCAAGGGAAAATAGGCCACCAAAAAGGGTTGAGTATCAAAAGGTCGAATATCAAAGAGCCGACAATCCAAGAAATGAGAGAGTCGATCAAAAAGTTGAAAACTGTGTTGGAATTGTAGACAACCAGGACACTTTGCTATTGATTTGTCCATATCCTGTAGTCAATAAATACATGAATGAAAAAGAAAGAAGAGTCTTGAGAGAAAGAAGACAAGAAAAGAAAAAGGCAACGTTGGTCTTTGAGATCACGAGACAACTAAGTCAAAGGAAGAGCGACTCGTAAAGTAGTGAAGCCGACTACTCAAGTGATTCGAAGAAGAAGCTATGATCCGTCTAATGGCTAAAGAACAAGATCAACTCGACCAAGAAGATGATGTACACTCTAACTCATCTCACTCGATTCTAGTGATAGTGACTGTGACACACACACTTCATCACCCACTGATCTTTATGATTCATTAGGCAAGATGATGAAAGATTTTGAGCACATTAAATCCTCGCACACACTATTAAGTGAGGAAAACAAGCCAATTTGAAAAGCCAAAACTTACTGGTGACTAAGGAGCCGAGTACTCTAAGTCACATAGCTGGTGAGAACAAAAAGTCAAGGTGAAAATGCTAAACTAATAGCAGAGATAGCTGCTATAGAAAAGAGAGAAAATGATCTCAAAAATGTGATTGCTTCATTCATAAAGGCATCTAAATCATTGCATGACCTTATCATGGGCCAAAAAGAATGTGGAGACAAGACAGGCATAGGATTCAATTCCTTTGTGCATAGTCAAACTCCAAGAGTGATCTTGGAAAAAGGATCTTCAAGTAATGAAGCATCTCAAAAATCCAAGACACCAAATGTTGCACACACATTCATTCCAAAGCACAATCACAAACAAACTGGCCTTGGATATAAAGGAAAAGGAAAAGCTTGGCCGTTGAGTATCTTTGAGAGGACAGTGAGAAGAAATCTAGCGAGTTCCTCAAAGCAAACTCCAACAGGGAAGTATTCGTGAAGAAGAAACAGAGCTACGGAGAATCCCAGAGGAAGTTCTATCAAAGGAACACAAATGATGGGAATGGTAGAAACTACCCAAGTCAAGCTGATTGGAATAATGTGAAATATCAACAAAGACCTATGGAATACATGCCAAAATGGCAAAGACCTAGAACTCAACAAAGGTCATTCCAAAGGCAAAAGATCTATCATCGTACACATATACACCCAAGCACTACACTCGAAATATCACAACTACCCAAAGAAGGCAATTGCTAAAAACACACACACAGGCATATAGACAAAAGAGACAGTTGTATGAACCTAAAGCCCCGAAGCAATTTGCCAAAGTGAATTATGATTATGGAGCGATAGATGGCAACCTCTTAGAGTCGATCATTTGTCTATAAGGTTGGTTGGATCATCTTACAAAGACTAACCCCTCGGGACCAGGCAAGTATGGGTACCAAAAACTAATTTCCTTGAGTGTAGGTTCAAGGAAAGTGAGTGCCAAGGAAACTGGTACATAGATAGTGCACATTCCCGGACACATGACAGAAACAAGAAAAATCTATCAAAATTCAAGGAAATTAGAGGCGCAAAAGTCATATTTGGAGGAAATGAAGCTCGGGGGAAATAAGAGGCACTGGATCCATCAAGAAAAATGAATTAGAAATCACAGATGTTGCTTATGTCGAAGGCCTCAACGTCAACTTGTTAAGTATCAACCAACTCTGTGACAAGGGCTATAATGTTGGATTCAATATGGGAGTATGCGAAATCAAAGACACTGAATCAAATGAAGTAGTGTTGCAAGGATCCAGACAGAAGAACATGTATGTGGTAGATTGGTCGACTGGCACACCAAGCACTTGTCTGCTAGCAAAGAGTACAGCCGAATCAAGTTGGTTGTGGCACAAGAAGGTGAGTCACCTAATTTTCAAGACAATCAACAAGCTTGCAAGAAGTAATCTTGTAGAAGGACTACCAGACTCAGTGTACAAGAAGGAAAGTGTTTGTGATGCATGTCAAATGGGAAAGTAGATCAAATCATCATTCAAAGAGAAGTCAAGTCCATCTTCAACAAGGATATTGCATCCATTGCATATGGATTTATTTGGTCGATTGAGCGGCTAGCATAAGTGGGAAGAAATACACTCTGAAATCTTGGTGGATGATTATTCAAGATATACATGGACAATCGTCATGTGTAAAAAGAAGGAAACTTTGCAGAAGTTACCTCAACTGATGAAAAGAGTTCAAAATGAGAAGAGTCAAACCATTATAAAGATAAGATCTGATAGAGGGACTGAGTTTGTCAATGGGATAATTACTCAATATTGTGTTGAAAATGCTATTGCTCATGAATTATCTGCAGCAAGGACTCCACAGCAGAATGGAGTAGCAGAAAGAAGGAACAGAACCCTCAAGGAAGCTGCAAGAACCATGTTAGCTAAAGCTGGATTGCCTAAAAGGTTTTAGGCTGAAGCCATCAATACTGCATGCTATACTCAAAATATATGCATGATAAATAGACAGCTGACAAAAACTCCCTATGAGATTTGGACAGGGAGAAAGCCAAATGTTGCATACTTTAGAATATTGCATCCACAACAATGGCAAGGATAATCTAAAGGCTTTTGATGCTAAAGCTGATGAAGGTACCTTTTTGGGATACTCAACTGAAAGTAAAGCCTATAGAGTGCTGAACAAGAGGATTATGGTCACAGAAGAGTCTATCCATGTGGTTTTTGATGAACCCAATGTAAATGGAGAAGACATTGAAGAGTTAGCTGATAAGCTGAATCAGCCAACTATGCAGAAGAGTCCCTATGTTGAAGGTGAAGCTGGAGTAATAAATCAAGATGAAGGTGAAATAGTTGAATCTCAAAGACAGCTGGAAAATCTGCAGCTAAGCGATGATGAGAGAGCTACTCAAGACAACACAACTGCAAGACGACTGAATCCAACTGACTTACTCCAACCAGATGTGAGATGACTGAGAGACCATCCACGAGAGCTTGTCATTGGAGATGTAAGAGATGGTATAAGAACCAGATCCAGAGCTCAACAAGAAGCTATGTTCACTTGTTTTATTTCCCAAATAGAGCCAAAAGATGTGTCCCAAGCATTGGATGATACACATTGGATTCAAGCCATGCAAGAAGAGCTGAATCAGTTTGAAAGGAACAAAGTATGGGAATTGGTGCAAAGACCAACCCATCAAAATGTTATTGGCAACAAATGGGTTTTTAGAAACAAAATGAATGTGTTAGATATTCTCTTTCTAACCGCAAGTCTGATGTCAAGTTTTAATATAGTGAAAGTAAGGTTGTCGAATCCACGGGGAATAATTATCGAATTATCGCTAAGTACTATAATATAGTAGTCTAACTTTATTTAGAAATTCAATATTTGATGGAGTTGATTATACTAAAAATACCAAAAATAAGTCAAGAATATGAAATTGTTAGGAAATTTATTGTTTAGATTTTGATGAATGCCATGTAAAACTTAGTATAGGAAGTTGGCACCCCATTTTGTTGTAAACGCATTGTAATAAATAGGGGTGGTTTGAGTTAAGACAACTACGCCCAAACATGCAAGAGGATAACGGAGACTAGGAGGAAGACTCATTGCGAGAGACAATTGAGTATGGCAAAGAAGAGTAGACGGGGAACTCTCAAGAAGAAGAAGGCGAGATGCGGTGAGTGGAGTATCGATCAAGTCAACTCAAGAAAAGCCAAGTCTCAAGTTGAAGTGTGAGAAGAGTCATCCCGATGATTGGAAGGCGACTAAGTCACCCGGGGAAAGCAGGAAATGCGATCAAGTCGAGATAATGAAAAAGATCCGTTACGTAAATCAAGAGAATTACCTAAACAAGTAATATCGCCATACCACCTTTCTTGAAGTGCTCGGTCCCGAAGCGTCTGCAAAAGGAATAAACAATGGGAAGCACTACACCGCGGTCGAACTCAAAAGGTGAAGAACAATTCATACGAGGAAATGGCAATTCCAAGGACTGCAACAAGACAAGCCAACGATCGCAAGTGACTTTCAAAAATAAGCCTATCTCTTCAACGGGCAAATTTTTGAAAGGTCACTATAAAAGGCGAGAAGTGAGTTTGAGAAAAAAAATATAATACGACTGTAACTACAAACGTTCAAGCAATTATTAGAACGTAAAACTATTCTCAATCATCAAGTCTACACTACGAAGAACATCAATCCAACACTCACCTGTGAAGGAAAGATAACTTCAATCAGTTGAAGAGGAAAAATGAAAAATCGGGTCTACATTCCTCGAAGGATTGTAGGAAGGTTCAAGGTCGAACCAAGTCTTGAGCTTTTGGAGGGCTTCGTGATCAAATCCAAAGAGCTTGAGCAAGTGAGTCATGTAGTAGCAAGCAGCAGACCTGTGAAGAAGCCGAGTCGCGCACGAGAAGCCGGTGAGTGATCAAGGCGTCTCAGGCATCGAGTCCCAAAGGATCAAGTCACTTTGTGTGATCAAGACTTGTATCCGGACTGTTACCACTTTGTATATTGATCAATACCTAGTGGATTCCTCCAGGAGTTGAAAAGAGAGGAGTAGAAGAATTACCCCATCTTGAACCTCTATAAAAATCTTATTGTGTCATTTACATTTCAAAGACTTTAATTCTTGCATCATATCTTTTATTTCTTGACATATTTGCTATCCATTAGATAATCTCTAAGTACTAAATCAAGCTCTAAATCTCTACTTAATCAAACTTAAGGGTGTTAAGTCTTCCATCGTAAACAAACCACAATTGAGTTAACTTAGACTTAAACGGTGAGTTATTCCAAAGAATTCGATTGAGTCCGTTGAGAGACTAACTCTCTTGATTAACTAAATTGGTTGTCCACCAAGGACACACGGTTTGTGTAGTATCAACTCGAATTTTTAAAAGGACTAAATTAAAAATTTGGTAAGATTTATTCAGCCCCCCTTCTAAACCTTACACTTACACCCCTTGGGACCTACAAGTGGTATCGAGCGGTTGGTTCATTGAGCATACTCGTGACCAGTTCTTGAACTAGATCTCCAAACTTTTCAAAGTCTGCTTTAGTACTTAAACTTTCAAGACTCTCTTTATCATTAAAATTTATTATCATGGAAGCAAATTTGACACGCATCCCTATGTTCACAATTGAAGAATTTGATGATTGGAAAATTCGTATGCGAGGCTCATCTATCAAGATTACATGATGAGATGTGGATAGTGATAGAAGATGGGCCTTTGCAAATCTTAAAGGTGAACATTTTGTAAGAAAAGGCTAATTTGAAGGAGAAGAGGATGTTGCTCCCAGGACGGCCATGGTTGAAAAACCAAGAACCGAATGGACAAATGATGACGAAAAAAGATACAACACGGACAATGTAGCCAAGGACATCCTTTACAAAACCTTGGACAAAGCCATGTTCAATAAAGTCAAATCATGCAAAACGGCTAAAGAAATGGGGACAAGCTAACATTGATTTGTGAAGGCTCGAGCAAATCAAAGAAAACAAATTATCGGTGGTCGTCACGGAAATTTGAGAACTTCAAAATGATCTCTGGAGAAAATGGATCAATCTGGATGCTCGGTTCACGAAATCACCAACGAGCTATCTGCACTTGGAAAGGAATATACACGAGAAGAAATGTGTATGAAGATCCTAAAAAAGTCTTCCAAATTGAATGGGAAATGAAAGTCATGGCACTAAGACATTCCATGGACCTATCAAAGACATCCAACCATGAACTATTCTCGGACCTCAAAGCCTACGAGTTTGAGTGAGAAGAAAAGACCGAGGAAGAGACAAAGACCCAAAACAAATTTGCTCTAATTGTTAAAGATGGGAAGAGAGCTGAGGTCAAAGAAGTCATTGATCCGAGAAGAAATAGCCATGATGGTTAAAGGTTCAACAAGTTCTTCAATAAGAACTACAAGAGAGGAAAGGGCGAATCTTCGAGAAGGCACTCGGCTCCTCCAAATCAAGGGAAGATAGGCCAACCAAGAGAAAGATCATCAAAAAGTGAATATCAAAGGTGAAAATCCAAGAATGGAAAGAGTGATCAAAAAATTTGAATATCTATCTTTGGAACAGACAACCAGGTCACTATGCCATTGATTGTCCATATCCCTGTAGTTAACAAATACGGGGAATGAAGAAGAAAGAAAGGTCTTGAGAGAAAGAAGACAAGAAAAGAAAAAGGCAATGATGGTGCAGAAACCACTTCGAGCGGTACCAAGTCAAGAGAAACAAGTGATTCAGAGAGAGCGGTGAAGGCGACTACTCAAGTGACTCGAAGAAGAAGCCCGATCTGTTTGATGGCCAAGGAACAAGATCAACCTGACCAAGAAGATGAGGTACACTCTAACTCATCAAACTCGGACTCTAGTGATAGTGATTTGTGACACACACACTTCATCACCCACCGACCTTTATGATTCATTAGGCAAAATGATGAAAGATTTTGAACACATTAAATCCTCACACACACTATTAAATGAGGAAAATAGCCTACTCAAGAGCCAAAACTCAAAGTCGACTAAGGAGATGAGTACTCTAAGTCAAATAGTGATGAGAATGAAAGTTTAAAAGTCGAAAATGCTAAGTTAATAGCAGAAATAGTTGCCATAGAAAAGAGGGAGAATGACCTCAAAATGTTATTGCCTCATTCACTAAGGCATCTAAATCATTGGATGATCTTATTATGAGTCAAAGAGAATGTGGAGACAAGACAGGGGCTTAGGATTTAATTCCTCGTGCTATGTCAAACCTCAAAAGTAATTTTGGAAAAAGGATCTTCAAGCAATGAAGAGTCTAAAAATCCAAAACTCTAAATGTTGCACACACATTCACTCCAAAGCACAATTACAGCAAACTGACCTCGGTTATAAAGGAAAAGGAAAACAACCTTGAGTTGAGTATTTGAAAGGACGGTGAGAAGAGATTCATTGAGTTCCTCAAAGCAAACTCCAAACGAAAAATACTCTGTAAAAAGAAGAAGCAGAGCTACCAAAAACCCAGAAAATCTATAAAAGAAATACATATGATGGGAATGGTAGAAAATATCCAAGCCAAGCTGATTGGAATGATGTGAACTATCAAAGATAGACTTATGGAATATAAGCCCAAATGGCAAAGGCCTAGAACTCAAAGCAAAGGCCATTCCAAAAGTACAAGAACTTTCATGAGCACACATATGCACCTAGGCACTACACTCAGAGAGACACCACAATTACCCAAAGAAGGCGATTGCTAAAACTTATACACGGCATACGGACAAAAGAGCAATTTGTATGAACCTAGAATCCCAAGCAATTTGCCAAGATTAATTATGATTATGGCACTTATAGATGGCAACCCCTTAGAGTCAAATCATTTGGCTATAAGTTGGTTGGATCATCTTACAAGTCTAACCCCTCGGGACCCGGCACAAATATGGGTACCTAAAACTTAATTTCCACGATTGCGGGTTGAGGAGGAACAAAATTGAAAGTGCAAGGAACCTGGTATATGGATAGTGGTCATTCCGGACATATGACGACAGAAACAAGAAAAATTTGTCAAAATTCAAGGAAGTTAAAGGAGCAAAAGTCATATTTGGAGAAATGAAGCTCCAGGTGAAATAAGAGGCATTGGATCCATCAAGAGGAATGGATTAGAAATCACAAATGTTGCATATGTTGAAGGACTCAACTTCAACTTGCTAAGCATCGATCAACTCGTGACAAGGGCTATAATGTTGGATTCAACATGGGTATATGCCAAATCAAGGATCTTGAATCGAATGAAGTTGTGTTGCAAGAATGCGAGACAAAAAGAACATGTATGTAGTAGATTGGTCAACCGCTACACCCAAAGACTGTCTACTAGCAAAAAGACAAATTGAATCAAGTTGGTTGTGGCACAAAAATGAGTCACCGAATTTCAAAACGATTAACAAGCTTGCAAGAAGTAATCTTGTGGAAGGGCTTCGGACTCGAGATACAAGAAGGAGAGTATATGTGATGCATGTCGGAAGGAAAACAAATCAAATCTTCATTCAAAGAAAAGACATGTACATCTTCAACAAGAATATTGCATCGCTACACATATGGATCTATTTGGCCCAATGGAACCGACCCCAAAGATAAGTGGAAAGAAATACACCTTGGTGGTAGTAGATGACTACTCAAGATATACATGGACAATATTCATGTGTAAGAAGAAAGAAACTCTCTGAGAAACTACCACAATGGTGATGAAGAGAATTCAAAATGAGAAGAGCCAAACCATTATCAAAATAAGATCGGCAGGAACCGAGTTTGTCAACGGAATAATAACTCAAGTATTGTATTGAAAATGGTATTGGTCATGAACTATCGCAACAAGGACTCCGCGTGAGAATGGAGTTGCGAGAAAAAAGTGAATGTAACTCTCAAAGAAGCAAAAGCAAGGACCATGTTAGTCAAGCGGGGTTACAAAAAGATTTTCAAAGCAATAAACACTGACTTGCTACACTCAAAACAGATGTATGATAAATAGGCGGTGACAAAGACTCCTATGAGATTTGGTGGAAGAAAACCAAATGTTGCATATTTTAGAATATTTGGATGTAAATGCTTCATCCACAACAATGGCAAAGACAATCTAAAGGCTTTCGATGCTAAAGTCGATGAAGGTATCTTCTTGGGATACTCAAATTTGAAAGCAAAGCCTACTGAGTACTCAACAAAAGGACTATGGTTGCGGAAGAATCCATTCATGTGGTATTCGATGAGCCAATTGTAAATGGAGGAGACATTGAAGAGTCACCGATAAGTTTGAATCATCCAACCATACTGAAGAGTCCTATCTTTGAAGTTGAAGTTGGAATTATAAACTCGAGAAGAAGATGAGATAGTGAATCTCAAAAAAACGGCTAGAAAATTTGCAGCTAAGTGACTACGAGAGAGAGCGATCAAAGCAACACAAAGTGCCAGACGATTGAATCCACCAACTTACTTCAACCCGATGTAAGATGGCCGAGAGACCATCCACGAGAACTTGTCATTGGAGATATAAGAGAAGGTGTCAAAACAAGATCAGAACTCAACAAGAAGCTATGTTCACATGCTTTATCTCGCAAATAGAGCCCAAAGATGTGTTACAAGCATTGGATGACACACATTGGATTCAAGCTATGCAAGAAGAGTGAATCGAATTTGAAAGAAATAAAGTATGGGAATTAGTTCAAAGACCCACACATCAAAATGTTATTGGTACTAAATGGGTGTTGAAACAAGATGAACGAGGAAGGTTCGTGGTAAGAAACAAAGCAAGACTAGTAGCCAAAGGATATTACCAAGAAGAAGGAATAGATTTTGATGAAACATTTGCTCTGTAGCAAGATTGGAAGCTATAAGGATGTTTCTTGCTTATGTTTGCTCACAAGAATTTCATTGTATATCGATGGATGTAAAAAGTGCATTCCTAAATGGTCTATTGGAAGAAGAAGTGTATGTTGAACAACCTCCAGGATTTGAGCAGAAGACTCTTGGAGATAAGGTATACAAACTCAAGAAAGCACTATATGGATTGAAACAGGCACCCAGAGCATGGTATGATACCTTGTCACAATTCCTAAGCGAGAATGGATTCACAAAAGGAAAAGTAGATAGAACACTCTTCTAATTCAAGACAAGAAGAGTATACTACTTGTTCAAATATATGTTGATGACATCATTTTTGGATCCACAAACAAAGAGCTATGCGAAAAATTCTCAAACCTCATGCAAAGCAAATTTGAAATGAGCACGATGGGAGAGCTAACATTTTTCCTTGGACTCCAAGTGAAACAAATTTGAAGGATGGAACCTTCATAAGTCAAACAAAATACACGAGACTTAATGAAGAAATTTGGTATGGAGGAGAAGTCTTCAGTAAAAATACCAATGAATACATCGTCAAAATGGACATGGATGCGGATGGCAAGCATGTAGATCGGACAAGATAAGAGCACTTATTGGATCATTGCTCTATCTTACAAAGAAGCGGGCGGACATCACCTTTCTTTGTAGGTGTATGTGCAAGATTTCAATCTGCTCCAAAAGAGAGCCATATGACAAAATGACTAAGAGAATATTGAGATACTTGAAAGGAAGCCAAGAAGTTGGCTTATGGTATCCAAAGGAAGGTGGATTCAAGCTAATTGGCTATTGATTCGACTATCCGATGCGAGTTGACAGGAAGAGCACCTCGGCACATGTCAAATCTTGGGAAACAGTGATTTCTGGTTTAGCAAGAAGCAAAACTCAATAGCCACCTCTGGTGAAAGCGGAATACATACATATCAGGGCAATTGTTGTGCCCAAGTCCTATGGATGAGACAAAGAATGAGAGACTATGAAGTTGAGGAAAAAGAAATTCCAATCATGTGTGATAACACAAGTGCAATTGCAATCACTCAAAAATCGTGTTGCACTCAAGAACAAAGCATATCGATGTCGATATCACTTCATAAGAGATCATGTTGAAAATAAGGACATCATCTTGGAATATATCTCAACCGATAAACAATTGTCGACATCTTCACAAAACCATTATGTGAGTCAAGATTTGAAGAACTCAAGCATGAGTTGGGGTTAATTGATTTGAGTTAACATTGAGAAGACTCAAAGAAAAGAAATGGAACACAAAAAGGGAAAAGAGCCGAACTCACAAATCAGCTAATAAATCATGTTGTATTGGAAAGACAAATATCTAAAGTCAGTTGTTATGAGTCACTAAGAGAAGCTGTGAGAAGAAGAGTTAAATCCTAAGGGATGCCGAGTCACTTATGAGAAAAGTGACAAAAAATCGTTTTACTAAGCGGGAATGTTTTTAAGAATGACGTCAAGATAATGATGATGTGTACACGGACAAAAAGTTGCACACCAAGCTTATGATTGGATATAAATGCTTTTTGCCGCATTAAATACGAGACATTAAATGCTAAATAGGCGTGCAAAATCTAAGCCGTTGATTTCGATCACATTTCAAAAACCACCCGCACGTCCTTTCAGAAACCATACTTAAACCATTTTCGTCCGTTTCTCTCACACACTACCAAAACTGTTCATTTTCTCTCGGAATACAGGCAAAAAATTCTCTCAAAACCCTATCTATCTTCAAATCAATCTCTAAATTTTCTTCGGTAAAATCCTGAAGGATGGCACCAACCTATGATTTTGTCAAGTTAGGAAAACAAATCCACACCGGGTCTACTGTGGATTTCGACGTCATGGTGAAACAAGGGTCCGACGACACCCTAGTGATGAAAATTCCGAGAAATTGGAAACCTTTGGGTGAAATCGCTTTTCGATCTGGAATATCCAATGACCTATGTGGAGGAGGTCGCACAGTTCTACGTGAATGCCGAGATTCACGATGAAGGGATAAAGTCATCTGCTCACGGAAAGAAGCTCACCATCTCGCCAAGGATTTGGTGAACACCGCTCACTACCAACGGAAGGAGCATCAAAAATTAACGGTTTCGATGTAAACCTGGGCCGCTTGGAAAGAAATAGCCAAGCCCGACTATCCGATAAAATAGTTTACACAAGCAAACAAGAGGTCTTGAAGGAGGAATATCACAAGTTGTTGGACATAGTTGCCAAATGTATTGATATCAAATTTGGCGGCTTTGACCAAATCAAAGCAAAGTTGATCGTGATGGCGCGATCATTGAAGAAAGGAAAATAAAGCGGGCTGAGTTTGTTTACGGACTATGCCGTAATGTAGGAACAAATCCTTCAAGGAAGATGGCACATTTGGAGGATCCTCAGGATATGGCCCGGTGATTGGCCTGATGGAGGCGAAAGGAGTCCCTCTTAGACATGGAAAGGCGTTCCATGTAAACAAGAGGATGTTTAGATCAAACCCTCTCGGCGCACATAAGAGAGCCTACGCCAAGAGAGGCGACACGAGTGAGGGGGAATCGGTGACCCTCAAGATACGATTGTTTCCTCTCCACCAAAGAAAAAAGCCCTGCAGCTGCTAAGAAGATGGCCGCTCTCTGCAGAAAGAAAGTCAAACTCGCTTCCCGCCCCCAGCAGAGTCACCTGCCCCTGCAGCCGTGTCCTCGCCCAAAGAAGAAAGAACGGTCGAGAAGGACTCTCAAATACCTTCTCCGATCGTCAAAAGAGGAGAACGATAAGCCAAGACGGCTCCTCGAAGAAAACACCAAGACCCGCCCCGCCACCCAAGACTCAAAAGAATCGTCTCGAACCGTAAATCCCTCGGTACAAACTAGAAGACGAAGAAGAATCATCAAGCGCTCCGAGCTTGAAAACCTGGGTGAGTCGCCCACTCACCGAACAAATACTTAAATCGCTCAAGCAAGAGAGTCCCTGATGTAATTGATGAAACTTGCCTAAGTCTCTGCAAGGCGATCAAGCAGAAGCAAATCAAGAAATAGTCGTAGTCCGCACACCGAGACACAAGAAGAAGGCGACAGAGCCGATAGTGATGTGATGATCCTATCCCACCTTACCCGGACATCCAAAATCGTCTGCGTGCGTGAGTGGAGGAAGTGGAAATTGAGTCGATCCAGGAAAGCAGTTCCAACGGCCCGAGTTTGTCGAAGAAGAAGAGGAACTGTTGAACTTCCTGGATCGACCTCTGTGATCCAAAGATCGATGAAGACAAGCTCGCATGAGATATCCCGCAGATCTTCAAGGACAAGGAGAAGGAAAGACAGCAGAGGAAGGCCGAGGCACGTGAGAAGGCCAAAGATATGCTCTATCTCCGCACCACGTAACACACACATCCTCTCCTTGATGTCTTATCCGATGTGATGAGGATCCGGACTCTGCCGCCACGTAAGAGTTGCAAATGCAGCAAGAAATGCATGAATCCGCAATTCTTCATGAGAAGAGCATGATGGAGGGACCAGGAGAGTCCTCGAACACACCGAAATTGATCCAATGGGAGTGGTTCAAAGAATCGCCACCTGTTGTTGCCGCCACCACTTCCCCCGACTCACTCGGAAGAAGGAATTAAGGGAACGGGCGATGAAAACCGGGTTAGTGGGGACCCCAGCTTGAGCCAACCCCTAACGAAGGTGTCTTACCACCGCCCCAACGGCCGAACACTCGGCAGAAACAATGGAGAGTTTGGAGACGAGTGACCCCATTCCAAGTCACTCACCGGTGAGCCGGTGAGGGGGAAACTCCCTCCACCTGCAGCAAGGTGGAGAATGCCTTTGTAGATGACTCCACAACGAATCCGGGAGGCGAAGTGGAGAAAGTACAAACACCAAACGAACAACAAGTTGACATCAACGGCTCAGGCACGCTTGAGACTGCCTCTAAAGGTGCCAACCGCTCGAAGGCTTATGACGCTGCGATGCGATCGAGGCACGAGGAAGGAATGTACGGGAGTTAACACTGGCGATGAAAGTGCAATCCATGGGGTTGAGACTCCAATGGATGCCACCTCGAAGACCCTAAGACATACCGACATTGTCGAAAGGGAGGTCCAGGCCTGTTGCAATCGAGACTGCGGGGAGGTAATGAAAGGCCCATGGGAGGTTGAGACTTCCCCTGGGTAAAGAAGTCAAGTAGAGAACATCCCTCCCGCTATCATTGACCCATCCGAAAAGGAGATAAGCGCGCTTCATGATTCCCAGGATAATCCCGATGTAACCTTTCTAGTATCAGGCGACGAAGAAGCCGAGTCATCCCTGTGACAGATCCAAAAGACTCGATTGCGGATGTTCCAAGCACGAGCAAGTCTCGATCCCAAGACTACTCGTCAAACCTTTAATTTTGATGATGAGCCAACAATGGAAATCTCATCATCGCCCAATGACGCTTCGACAATGCCGAGGACCAGTCTACTCAATTGGAGAAAACAATGAGACCAACGAACGGCTGTTGAAACAACTAAGGCTCGCAAGTCGGGTCCACTTCACAATGAGACCCCACCAAACAGAGTCCATCGCGCAGCTTCCAAGTCGCAGCAGTTCGACTCAAAAGGAACTTCACGCGCACCTCTCATCATTGAACAAATACCAGTTGGCCGTGATGATTCCTTTATAGAATCTTTTCCTTTCTCTCGGAGGTACCCGACCTCCCGAAGAGTCGAGAACGAGCTCGCACGCTTCCATAGACCCCTCCGTTATTCCATCGTGTACCATTGTTCGGTGATTATGACTGACATGACTTTGACGCCGCATGGCCATCACCGCAACGGAGGAATCAATTGAAGTTCGCGAGGTGTTCAAGGCATTATTTCCGAGATTGAACGAATGGAGAGGCATCGGCCTCTTTGGACATGCGATCGACAACAGAGATGCAATCTTTCCGACTTGAGAGGCATAACAACATGATGGAATGGTGGCAACAAAGAAGAAACAATGCGTGTGGAACAAGTTAGATACTTCGTGACATTGTTCAACAAGTCGGGTATGGAGAGCCGAGAATGCCGATGCAAAAACGAAATTGAGAGAACACATTGAGCACATGCATGAAGCTCACACCGCCGAGATAAAGTCAGCTGCGTGAGCAAAATAAGAGTGATCTACGATGCTTGGAAGAAAACATGAATAGAAAATTCAGCCTTCTCATGGCTGAGATGAAGCTAATTTCAGCAGAGTCCCACGCTACTCGATTTGAATTTCGTGCCGCATACACCGCAGCAGACTCGAGACAGAACTCGACTATCAGCAGGCTCGACTTCCCGCTTGCCAAGATGTTTCCAGTGTCCCTCTCTCCTTTGATGATGCCAAAAAGGGGGAAGAGGAATACCTTAAAGCACAGAAGAGATCTGAAGCTGAAAAAGAGGATGCAGCTGCGAAGGGAAAGACAGCTGAGGAAATGTTAAAGCAAAAGAAAGGAAAGTCCGTTGAGGGGGAAGGATCGAAAGATGTGACCTTGATGATTGCACAAACCCCCAACAAGGTCTTGTCACGGTGACATTATCGCAGAAGAAACTCCCCCGTGACTCGCCACTCCAACACTCGCTATATCGATGGTCAAAAGAGAAAGACAATTGAAGCGAGGGGATGGAGGAAGTGGAAGGAAGAATGGATGCCTGGGTTATGAACATCTTAAAACAACATGGAGGCATTCCAAAGAGACAGAGATACTTATGCCATCTCGGATGTCGTGACAGAGCCACGATCAGTTGATGAATTTAAAACGCCGCATCTCGAATGATACTTTGCAAATATGTCTATGGCTCAAGCTTGGGACTTGTCTTGGGAAAAGGGTCTCACGTTATGTGAAGAAGCTAACAGCTGAGCAGACTACGGCAAGATCACTCTGGGTCACTCCGTGGCCACTCACCGAGAAGAAAGACCCCAAGACAATACACGCCCGCAGGTAAGGGAAGAAGCGTGGTGGAGGACGAGGTTTGGCACCCAGGCCTCCGCCCAAAAATATTGAATACGTAGATCCGTGCAAGAAAGGAGGGATCTATCAATGGTTCTTGACCAAATAGCAAATTTGCAAGTGGCTAAAAGTAATCGAGTATGCAAAAAGAATAGAAGAAGAAAACAAGAGACAAACTCAGCTATGGGAGGAAAGACAAGAAAGATTAAGAAGAGATGAAGTCGCTGGGAAGGCATATGAAAAAAAAGAAGAAGGCGGTGACGATGAGAAAAAGAGAAGAAGAGCGAAGAAGATTTGAACAAGATGAAAGAAGGAGACAAATGAAGGAGATGAAGTATTGTCTGTCCACCCCTTCATGTATTTTATTATGTAAATACATACTATGTAAGTCTTCAAATAAAGCTATAAATTCTTCATTTTTTGTGTAGACAAATGTTTGCTCGATACACCTTGTAAACATTTGTGTAAAAGAACAAGAATGTTATGATCAATAAAAGGATTGATTCTACGCATACATTCTATGTCAATACACTATCCGTATGTATCTTTGCTATTTGCATTTTTGAATGGTTTAAGTTTTGGCATCATCAAAAAGGGGGAAATTGTTAGAAAATTTATTGTTTAGATTTTGATGAATGCCATGTAAAACTTAGTATAGGAAGTTGGCACCCCATTTTTGTTGTAAATCGCATTGTAATAAATAGGGCTGGTCAAGCCGAGTTAAGACGCCTACGCCCAAACATGCAAGAGGACAACCCGGAGACTAGGAGGAAGACTCACGCGAGACAACCGAGTATGGCAAAGAAGAGTAGACGGGAACTCTATCAAGAAGCGGTGAGATGCAAATTGAGTGGAGTATCATCAAGTCAACTCAAGAAAAGCCAAGTCTCAAGTTGAAGTGACGGAAGAGTCATCCAATGATTGGAAGTCGACTCTAAGTCACCTGGGGAAAGCAGGGAAATGCGGTAAGTCGAGATAATGAAAAAGATCTTTACGTAAATCAAGAGAATTACCTAAACAAGTAATATCTCCATACCACCTTTCTCGAAGTGCTCGGTCCCAGAAGCGTGCAAAAGGAATAAACCAATGGGAAGCACTACACCGTGTCGAACTCCGAAAAGGTGAAGAACAATTCATACGAGGAAATGGCAATTCCAAGGACTGCAACAAGACAAGCCAACGACTGCAAGTGACTTTCAAAAATAAGCCTATCTCTTCAACGGGCAAATTTTTGAAAGGTCACTACAAAAGGCTGAGAAGTGAGTTTGAGAAAAAAAAATATAATACGACTTAACCACAAACGTTCAAGCAATTATTAGAACTGTAAAAATATTCTCAATCCTCAAGCCTACACTACGAAGAACATCAATCCAACACTCACGTGTGAAGGAAAGATAACTTCAATCAGTTGAAGAGGAAAATCTTGAAAAATCAAGGGGTCTACATTCCTCGAAGGATTGTAGGAAGGTTCAAGGTCGAACCAAGTCTTGAGCTTTTGGAGGGCTTCGTGATCAAATCCAAAGAGCTTGAGCAAGTGAGTGAGTAGCAAGGCATCATCCGTGAAGAAGGCTCGAGTCGCACGAGAAGCCGGTGAGTGATCAAGGCGTCTCGGCATCGAGTCCCAAAGGATCAAGTCAATTTGTGTGATCAAGACTTGTATCCGGACATTACCACTTTGTATATCGATCAATACCTAGTAGATTCCTCCAGAGTTGGAGAAGAGAGGAGTAGAAGAATTACCCCATCTTCGAACCTCTATAAAAATCTTATTGTGTCATTTACATTTCAAAGACTTTAATTCTTGCCTCATATCTGTTTATTTCTATTTGACATATTTGCTATCCATTAGATAATCTCTAAGTACTAAATCAAGCTCTAAATCTCTACTTAATCAAACTTAAGGGTGTTAAGTCTTCCTTTGTAAACAAACCACAGTTGAGTTAACTTAGACTTAAAAAAATTTGAGTTATTCAAAGAATACTCGATTGAGTCCGTTGAGAGACTAACTCTCTTGATTAACTAAATTGGTGTCCACCAAGGACACAAATGTGTGTAGTATCAACTCTGAATTTTTAAAAGGACTAAATTAAAAATTTGGTAAGGTTTATTCAACCCCTTCTAAACCTTACACTTACACCCCTTGGGACCTACAGAAATTATCAATGAGTTTATCCAAATGATTAAATGAATTCTAGAGGTGTGATGAATCTAGTTATCCCTTATATTATCAATATGGTTTACCAGTCATCAATTACCAATTTATAAGTCAAGATTTATACAATAATCATTTCCTCTCTCGAGTGCCAAATGATTTTAGATTTCAATTGGGAAATCAATATCTCTATAAAATTCACCAATGAATATCTCAATAAAAGCTATGAATCTTGATAAATGACTTCAAAGGATTCACAAATCTCTCAATTCTATGAAATCCTAAGTTATGCTATTTCAAGGTCATGTATTCAATTACCTCTCTCAAGTGTTAAATCAAATACACCAAACAATCTAAATTATTGATCAAGTAATTTAGAAGCAATAGATCCAAATAGCACAAATAAATTGATAGATCTAGATTGAAAAACCACAATCTCAAAACATAAGTTCAAACATAGATTACATCATCCCTCTAGAATTATAGAGTTTAGCTCATGATTGAAGAAAATGAATCCATAAGAACACAACAATACATCTTACAAGATATGGAGAAAGTAACAAAATAAGAACAAGATTTGAGGGATCTTCTCTATTTATAGATGATAAGAGCCTTCAATCTTCTTCTCCAAGCTTTTCCCAAGGTGTTTCTAGCGTTTTTCCTTGTCTTCTTGCTTCTTTGTTGTCTTCCCAAGGGTCCAAGATCCCTAATTTCACGCCCCAAGACTTGTATTTATACCCCACAAAAGTCCAAGAAAAAGGAATAAGTTGCCTTGTAATTTCCGCCCAGGGGCGCTGCGGTGTTAAAGCATGGCTGCGCGCCGTCCCTATTATCCGCACGGCGCTGCGGCGCCAAAAATGGGGCGCTGCAGCGCCACCTCGATACATCCACTCCTTGGCGCTACAGCGCCACTTCAAAATGATGTTCTGCCAGGTTTTTCACCCCCGCGCTGCAGCGCGGGGGTCTTGGCGCCAGGCCAATTCAAGGCCAAAATTGCGATTTTCCTCTTTTCCTTCTTCTTCAAATGCGATTTCTTCCTCCCAAACACATTTTTCACTGTTTTCATCATTTTTCAGCTACCAAAATTTGTATTAACTCTTCAACGACACTTAATGAAATAAAATGGACTCTAGCGACTCTAAAACATCCAAAATTAATATAAAATCTTAGTCTAAAATACATTATTAAGTTGGTAAAATACCAACTTAACAAATACCCCCAAACTTAAACTATTGTTTGTCCTCAAACAGTTACAACTCTAAAATGAAAATACAAGACAACAATGACACAAACAACTGCAAAACTTCACAACCAATAACATTTGTCTCAATACTCATTTCACTATCAATCAAGCATGCATTTTAACATTGTGATCAAAAGTGTGGAATGTTCATGCCAACTCCATTTACTTTATTCAAATAGATTTACGCAATCAAGTGTTGTCAAAATGATCCACTTTCTAAATATCAAGATGAGATGTTTACCGGATTCCATAAGCTTGTCTTTCACACTAATCTCCACTAATGTAGGCTAATGTAACACAATGATCAATAGGACTTTTAAAGCTTGTAATGTGGGCTTAGGGTAAGGTAGGAAAATATGAGATTGAGTGGCTCAAATCACCCAAACACACAATTAACACTTCGAATTATCAATAAGCAACTACCCTTCACTTTTTGACATCCCCAATATTTATGAACCTTCAATCCCGCTGATTTTTCTCAATTTTATTTTTCGGAACCCCCAAACTTATTCTTTTGCGTACATGAGGTTCCATATTTTCTTTTCTCGGGCAACTTCGTTCAATTAAAAATACACCCTTCTCATCATACCCTCCTCGACTTCCCATATTTTTCTATACTTTGTGTGTATGAGTGATGGGTAATTCGGATATTCACATTTAAGCTCTGGGTATTAAATCAGTTGCCAAAGAGACGGGTTTATAAGGCTCAAAAGGGGACACTAGGGAAAATATAATGCAAAGGTAGGCATTCTAGGCTCTGGCTTGTTCAAAGATGGCCTAAATCACTTCCTTAATGTTATTTCACCTAAGATTTCGCCTCGATTAGTGATCAAACAAGTTCTAGAATCCGGTGGGATCATACAAGCAACACTCAACTTCATTAATCATTTTCGAATAAGTTAACAGAATTATACATGAACATGAATTCAATGAAGCAATATATAGATCACCAGTTAAAAGCATGCTCTTGTGACAGTTCAACTCATAATCAACAAATAAATTTAGTCATGCAGTTCTACAGTTCAACATACTACTAGGCTCGATTTTTTTTTACTCAAAAGACACAAAATGAAGCACAAAAACAGATTACACTCCCCCAAACTTAAAATGAACATTGTCCCCAATGGAGAGTGAGAAAAACTTTCCTGGTAGCCGGAGTGATTAGGACTCGCATGATCGAATCCCTATCGAATCGTGTGGTGGAAGATGAGCAATAGGACCCGGTGGTGGTGGTGTCGGAAATGGGAATTGTGGGTGCGTCTGACCATAAATTTGAGCAAGAACTCTGTTGTGCTCATTAATATACTCTTCCCTTGCAGCTCGATGACGTTGCTCAGCTACAAAAGCTACAGCTAAGCAACGATGAGCCCTTCGCAACTCTTGTACCTCACGCACTAATGTGTCAGGAAGGGTCGTCATCATGATGAGAGCTCGTGGAACGAGAATGACCGCCATCGAACCGGATGTAGCACCAACATCGTGTGACTGGACATGAGCCTCAGCCTTAACAAGTGGAAGGACAAATTCGGGATCAAGTATATATCCCGCACCCTTCGGGTTAGGTACACCGCCTGCCCATTCGTCATAGGAAGCAATAATGGTAGAATCAATAGGCCCTTTAGGCCGCTCCAATGGTTCGTTCTTGTCCCAGAAATGAAACCAAGCACGTCCGTACTGACTCAACATAGTGTGGGAAAAAGTAAGAGATCTGCCAGATTCCTTTTTTGGATGCAATTCTGTACCCAGGCGACAAAGAGCACAACAAATCATCTCTAAATCCGGTGGCTGAGAAATGAACTCGGTATAAGGTGAATGATCCACCTCAGGTAATCCATAATATTGTCGTATTGCTTATGGATTAAGAAACACGTAATCACCACGTACATAAATATCTTCAGGGTTGTCGAGTGTGACATTCGCATTTGCAAAGAATTCTCGAACCACATTTGGTTCATACGGTCCGGGTTGAGCACATAATTTTTTCCATCGCCTTTGGTGAATCATTTGTGCAAGATCACCATCACGGGAACTCGGTTGCAACCCCGCTCATGATTATGCTCTTTGTGATTAATTTATCATAAAAAAAGATTTTATGCCTCCAAGCTTGTGAAACGGCTAGTATCATATTCTTCGGAGGTACTCGCCTTGTTTTTGCCTTTGCTTGTTTTATTTGACTTCCCCATTTAATTGATCTTCTGATGTCCTGGAAAAGTAAATAAACAAGACAACACGTAGAAATAAGCAATACTGATTAGGGGTTAAGAATTCTCGCAATATCCCACAAATACGCATCCGTGTCATCAATTCATGATCAAATTATACTTGATAAACAATGAGGACAAGAATGGAGTGCATAAGTGTGAATTTTTTCATTGAAGCATTTTGACAAACACCTTGTGAGCATAGTGATGACAAGAGATGAACACCAAATTCAAAGATGAATTCATGCCCAATACTCAATACCAACCTAATTCTAGCATACATCAATCATATATCCCAACAATTTATCCAACAATTAATCATGAATTTCGAAATTGAAGGGAATATTGACATATTCTTCATATTAGGTTAATAGCTGGGGGAAATGGATGTACAAATTAAACCATCTTACCTAGATGATAGAGAGAATGAAGATGAAGATTAAGATGCTTAAATGTTCCCTTGAATGATGCAAGATTGAAGGCTTGTGTGTGCTTGTGATTAGAGAAGATGGAAGAGGGTGAAAGAGAGAAGTGTTTTGTTGAGAAAGAGAAGAAAAAAAGAACCGTCCAGCATTTAAAATATACCTTGGCGGTCTCCGCGTGAAATAGCGCCTGTGTTCCCTGAGTTCCCTGACTAGCACTGGGTAGAAATTTGATCGCCTCGATTTTTACCGTGACTGAAGCATGACTCATATGAAATGCTAGCCAACCCTTCAGCTCAATTTTTCGCCCCTTATATATATATATATATAGGAATGTTAATAACACAAATTAAAAACCACACAAAATTTAATTCACACAAAAAAAAAATCACACCAAATTTCAACTAAAAAAAATAAGCCAAAATTAAAGAAAATAAAATCAAAATAAAATGCAATCACACAAAAATCACTTGGGTTGCCTCCCAAGAAGCGCTATATTTATAGTCGTTAGCCGGACTTGACTACTCGGGCTCAAGAAACTCCATCACCAAGTGGAATATTTAAAACCTTTCTTGCTTCATTTCCAAACTAATGTTTCAATCGTTGTCCGTTCACTTGGAATGAATTCTCATCGTTTCCTCTCAACTCGACGACACCATAGGGAAACACACGTTCAACTACAAATGGCCCGGACCATCGTGATTTCAGTTTTCCTGGAAATAGTTTCAATCTCGAATTGAACAATAACATTTGTTGGCCGGGTAAGAATTCACGTCGCAAAATCATTTGATCATGCCATTTTTTGTTTTTTCTTTATACATTTTGGCATTTTCATATGATTCGTGACGAAATTCTTCCATTTCGTTTAATTGAAGTAATCGGTTTTCACCGGCCTCTTTCAAGTTAAAATTCAACTTTTTAATTGCCCAATAAGCTCGATGCTCAAGCTCAACCGGTAAATGGCACGCTTTACCAAATACCAATCGATATGGTGACATACCAATGGGTGTTTTATAAGTCGTGCGATAAGCCCACAAAGCATCATCGAGCTTTTGTGCCCAATCCTTTCGATTAAAACTCACCGTTTTTTCAAGAATTTGTTTCACTTCACGATTGGAAATTTCGGCTTGACCATTGGATTTAGGATGGTAACCAAGCGCAATCTTATGACGCACACCAAATTTAGCAAGAAGGTTATTAAATAATTTATTACAAAAATGTGTACCTTCATCACTTACAATAGCACGAGGAGTACCAAACCGGGTGAAAATATGCTTGTGCAAGAATTTGAGTACTACCTTAGCATCATTCGTTGGTGTAGCAATCGCCTCAACCCACTTGGAGACGTAATCGACCGCAAGCAAAATGTACAAATTCTTCAACACCTCAATAAGAAGATTACCACAATCTTCTTCACCTATCACCTAGATCATCCAAGTGTGTTCTTACCACAAGAACACTCACAAGGATATCTTGTGTTTGAATGATAACCAAAAATCAAGATTACAACTCAATAATGAATAATACAATTTGAGTGCGAAGTGTAATCAAGAAAAGCCTAGACCTCAAAGATGTGAAAGTGATAAGCTAGGCAATTTTACAACAAGAATAATAACAATGAAAGACCAAGTGTTTGCTTGAAGTGTATCTTGTTGTGTTGTATCTCAATTGTTGTTTTGGTTGCTCCAAAACTTCCTCTATTTATAGGAGATGATTGATCAAGCATAGGCTCCTCTTGGGGATTGAAAATCTCTTAAAAATACAATTAAAATCAAGAATATAGCTGTTAGAAATCAATCCCACAATTTAAGGAAATGTGTCTTTGTCAAACGGTCGAAATTTGTCAAAAAGATAGGGGCGGCCGCATCGCACGTAAATAGACGTTAGAAGAATACACAAAGAAAATAACATGGCGGCCGACGTCGTATACCTCGGACGGCCGACCATCACCCCAACGGTCCCCTCATGGATTTTGCAAAGATCAAGTGTTCTGTTTCAACGTGAAACTTGCAGTCCGGTCGGCCGACCGGACGGTCGACGCCGAAGCGGACGTCGACCGCTTGTTTTTCCTTCCGTCTCATTTTTCTTTCTAAAAACATCTTCAGTACGCGGTTGCCCCTATGGGACGACCGGTCGACCACCAGACGTAAATGTTGTCCAATTTTTGTCGAAAATAAAACCCAAGAAATACTCCGAAAATTTAGTAAAAACATTTTAAACCAATCGAGAGTATTTAGACAACATTTAGGAACCTTGTTTAGGAGTGAAAAATCCATTGATATAAAATCATTAAAAGTGTTGTCCATTATTATCAAAAATAAACTTGAGGAAATACTCAGGAAAATATTAAAACCATTTTAAATCATTTAGGAGTATTTGGACAACCTTTAAAAGCATTGTTTTGGTGACAAAATAAAATCATCAAAATTAAGATAAAAACATGTATCAAACAATCTCCCCTTTTTGATGATTACAAACCAAAACAATTTTTACACAAACTAAGAGAGCAATTTTAGAAATGATTTTCCGGTAAAAACATTTGACCGTTTGGAAGCAATCAAAATTTCCAAAAATATTAAAGCAACCAAGTAGGGAGTAAATATTTTTCAATAATAAGCACAAGCTCCCCCTATCAACAAGCATATCAAGAATAATGTAAAAGCAATTTTCCATAAGCTAAAAGCTTTAGCTTTTACAATTTGTTTAAGAGCTTATAAGCTCCCCCTGTCACAAAGCCCCCTGTCACAAAACATCATTAATCAATTTTATAAGTCCATCAAGCAACAATTGGACTAAGAACAAATCACAACTTATGGCTTTTATGAGCCATAGCTTATAGCTTTTATGACAAGCTTTTATTAGCTTCTTTGAGCTAATGAGAGCTAATGAGCCAATATCCTGTTTTTCTCCCCCTTTGGAATCATCAAAAAGAATGTTAGGATGGTGAAAACACCATATAATAATATCAAAGCGCGCCAAAAGGGACGGTTTAATAACCGTTGAGCTATTAAAGCATAGTAATCCAAGGAAAATTGGAGAATAGAAACATAAAAGATCCATAAGCTCATTAGTATGCTAAAAACATGATTTCAAAAAGATTTTACGACATTTTGAAGCAAGAGAATCATGTAGAAGTTGAAAGTTTTATTGCGACATTTCAACAAACACCTTGTGTGCGTTAAAAATAGAAGAGGTTGTATATAACCTTTGTAAATGGTTCAAGCCAAAAATTTTCATATCATCAATCAACCTCATTCCAAAACAAAAAAAAATCATATGCAACAAATGCGACAATAGTTCATCAAGTAAGGAGCTCAAAGTAGATTCTCAAGGGTTCAACCCAATTGAGATAAGCTAAGAATGATCAAGGCATTACAAATGCCAAAAATTAGAACATCTACCAAGTAATAAGTCATGCCTTACACAATATATGTATCAAATGTCAAAAATTCCAACATATCCAATTAAGCATAAAGGTCAAAACATTAAGAGAAGCACTTTTACCATCAAGTACTTCATACCAATTATCAAACAATGCTTAAGAGTATTTTTACCATCAAATGCTCCATCAAAGTCATGATCATTCACAAGTCATAATCAACTTGCAATTTTAACCCTTTAAGAAAAACAAGCAAATATCATTAGTACAAATGAGTTTTACAAAAGTTTATCAAAATGCAAAGCAACATTAATGAAAATGCTAGAAAATAAAGGGGGTGGGGGTATCAATCTTCGTCCGAAGAGAAGCAAGTTCCGGGAATGAGATCTTTGATAAATTTCTTCAATTTTCCGATTGACTTCTTCAAACTAGAATTTTCCTTTTTCACAACCCGGAGCTCTTTTCTAAGAGAGGCCACATCTCTAAATGTTTCTCTTTCCACTTTGGCCATTCTCTCTTTGAGATTAAGATCCTCTACATCCGACTCATCTTCATCTCCTTCCTCCCTAATTACTTGTTCATTTCCCACATTCTCTTCTTCATTTTCCTCTTCATTCCCCACATCATCTCCTTGTTCGTTAAACTCACCTCTTCCAATATTTTCAACCTCATTGTCATTAAAGAAATCATCCCGAGGTTGTTGTTGATGTCGGGCACGTCCCCTAGCGGCTTTGGTAGGAACCCGTGGTAAATGTCGTCGCATTCTTACCATTTGTAGAATGTTGGCATTATCAAAATCATTGTGACGAATTTCGGTATTCATTTCATTTTCCGGATATCCCGATAAATATAGGAGACGGCAAATCAAATTACCCAAGGTATATTTTTTCTTGGTAAGCTTTCTAGATTCCAACAAACAATACACAAAGATTGCCCCATAATTTACTCTTTCTCCTTGAACAATCTTATAGGTGAGAAAGAGTTCGAGATTGCTTGGAAGTTTTACTTCCTTTCCACAGAACACAATAGGAGCAAATGATAGATATAATCCGATAATTTGGCGGCATTGAGTATGTCACGGGATATACTCCTAAAAAGGTTTTCACATCATCTAGTGAAACACCAAAACGTTATCATCCCAATGAGCGCAATCCACATTGACTACTCCATCATTTGGCACATTAAAGTGATTACAAATATCGCCAATGTCCATGAAAAATGCCTACCATTAACAAATGTGTGAAGTTCCAAAGGATTATCTATCGTAGCATCAACAATCCACATATTTGCATAGAAAAGTTTTATAAGCTCGTCATCATAGTGCAAACACGGATTATCCCAAAGTGAAACCCATCCTTGAATTTCAAAATAAGCTCTAATATCTGGAAATTCATCATGAAAAGCTTGAAAAACGAACCATACGAGTGCACTTAATTTTCTTATCATTCAATCCAATATTCTCATAATGTTCCTCCGCAAGTTTATTTAAGAATCGAAATCTATTAGCTCTAGAGGGAGGCTCGTAGAGAGGAGTGATAACTTACTAGAGTCCCAATGAATGCTCGATTTTGAAACCCCGGCTCTTAATTCGGCAATCTCCTCTTCCGTAGTTTCGATTTTGATAGTCTCCTTGAAGAATATCATCTTGTTGTGGATTGGAAGAAGATTCACCCCTTTGCCTCCTTCTCCTCTTTTGAGGATTTCGTTTCGGTAGAATTTCTTGGAGGTGCCATATGTGTAAGATTCTTGTGAAAATAAGAAGATTAGCAACAAGAATCGTGAAAAATGATGAAGAATTGAAGATTTTTAAGGGAAGAGGATGAAGAACATTTGTTAAGGTTTTAGGGAAAATCTTGTGGTCATTTTTGAAACGAAGACAGAAAGTTTTTAACTAGCAAAAATGGCACAGGCGGCGACCGGCCGAGGTATGGGACGACGACGGTCGATGTGCGAAGATGGCCGACGGCCGCCCCGCTTTGACCGCCCCAGGTGATTTTTCTTTCTCCCAGAGTTTTCCAAAATTCGATTTTTCACCCCAAAAGTTTTAAAACTTTGCAAAAATATAAGTTTGGACTATATGCAACAAATATGGGTTTTGGGAAAACATATAAACGATAAAATCGAGACTAAACACGTAGTGCCTTTTTAAAAGAAAATATTTGCAAGATCAATTAGGGGCACTTAAGGAATCAAAATGAAATATCTTGAAAGATATGTGCATAAGCATAAAATCGAGTTTAAAGAAAAATACGAGTAGACATACCGATGATGGTTTAAGAAACTAGATGACGTAATAGCCAATGAGTATGAAATATGTATCCTACACAAATCTTAGACAACATTTGCATAGAAAATACAAGTGTAGGCAAGTAATATGAGATATCAAAAGAGCTTATGCTATAAGATTTCATAAGAGATAATAAGCCACATAAGTTTAATAAAATCCTCAAGAGTTTTAGAAAATCATGCAAGGTCTCTTTTAAAAAATTTGAAACTCATAAATATATAAGAGACCTATATTAAAAATAAATACTTGAAGATTCATTTTGCAATTAAGACACAATTAAAAGTATGCATAGATTTAAAAATAAAATGCATATACAAATGGGGAGATACGGTTTACCAATTATGCCGTTTCCATGGGTTGTGTCTTTCCCATTGTTGATGATATCTTCCCATTGAGAAGTCACTTTGTTGATGATGACTTCTCCATTTCCAAGTTTGGTTACCTTCCCATGGTTGATGGTTTCTTCTTCTTTGAAAATCATCTTGTTGATGATGTCTTTGCCATTTCAAGATTGTGTTCTTCCCATTTTTGATTATACGCTCTTCTTGGAAATTGGCTTTGTTGAGAGTAGTTTTTTCTTCTTTGATCAAATGAAACGTTCATTTGATGTTTTCTTGGTGGCATGAATTTTCTCCGATTTTTGCTTTGCCGGGTACCTAATAGCACATTGTTTTGTGGTACCCTCATGTGTTTGGGTCCTTTAAGATTAGCTTTGAGACTTTTAGGTCTCCAACAATATTTAGAGCTATTTCTAGCCCGACAAGAATTAGCCGTATGACCCTTTTTGCCACAATAAAAACAAGTAATAATTCTAGAAGCATAATGACCAATATGCATAGTGACTTGATCCTTTTTCATATGATTAACAACATTAGGCTTATGATCAAGTCCTTTATCACAATTATGAATATCAACAATATTGGACATTTTATTGGTACTCAAGTTGGATTTTAATAAATCCTTTTTCATGCAATCAATATTCTCAACAAGAGTACCATTTTCTATTTCAAGGTTTCTAACCTTATCAAGAGTGGTGGTGTGAGCACATGATAGTGATTCATAGGAAGTAAATAAACTATCCTTATCATTTTTCAAAATATTGAATTCCTTTTTCAAATTTTTGTATCTAACAAGTAAGCTTTGGAATTCATTTTGAAGTTCATCATAATCATTTTGTAAATCACTATAATCATTTTGAATGACAATATCATAGGAAGTAGAGGGTTTAAGACATACCTCATTTTCTTCATTGATGCCCATAAAAAAAGATATTCAACTTCTTCATAATTGGAAGTTGTAGGAGGCTTATTCCTTAGATTTGAGCTTGTATGATCTTGAGAAGTAGATGCTTTTGTTTGACTCCTTTCATTTGCAAATACTCCATAGATGGCTTCTAATTTTTGCCATACTTCATGTGCCGACTTTATTCCTACAATATGTTCATATTCTAAATTAGTAAATGAACAATACAAAATATTTAAAGCCTTACCGTTTAAGGAGATTATTTTCTTTTCTTCATCATTGAGCTTGTTGAAGCCTTTTGAGGTGTATGGTGTATCTTTCGTCGGAATGGATTCTCCATTAATGACGGTGTTCCAAATGTCGAACCCGCAACCTTGTAGATAGCATTCCATTCTTTCTTTCCAAAAATTAAAATTCTTGGAATCAAATAGTGGTGGCTTGGTGGTGGAGGTGCGGATAGATGAGCTTCGTTCAGTAGTCGTCGATCGTTTCTCTTCACTCGCGATGTGAAACGAGCTTGCCAAAGAGTTTGGCTTTGATACCACTTGTAAGTCCAAGCGCTACGATAATCTAGAGGGGGTGAATAGATTATCTCCATCTTTTCGATTTCGCCCTCTTTTTTAAAACCGAATGCTCAAATACAATAATAAAGGTGCGGAATATAAACAACACACGTCGATTTAAAGAGGTTCAACCCACCTAGGGCCTAATCTCTACCACCCCAAAGATATCCAGGGATGGATTTCGAAAAGAAAAAGAATTTTATTAATTACCAAAATTAATACAAATTCAACTTACAACACCTTGAAGAGCACCACACTCTTCTTCAACACCACCTTTAGAGATTACCACAATCTCCCTTTGAAGATTACCACAATCTTCCTTCAACGGCACCTTGTGAAGATTACCACAATCTTCAACCTTGAAGAATACCAAATTCTTCAACACCTCAATAAGAAGATTACCACAATCTTCTTCACCTATCACCTAGATCATCCAAGTGTGTTCTTACCGCAAGAACACTCACAAGGATATCTTGTGTTTGAATGATAACCAAAAATCAAGATTACAACTCAATAATGAATAATACAATTTGAGTGCGAAGTGTAATCAAGAAAAGCCTAGACCTCAAAGATGTGAAAGTGATAAGCTAGGCAATTTTACAACAAGAATAATAACAATGAAAGACCAAGTGTTTGCTTGAAGTGTATCTTGTTGTGTTGTATCTCAATTGTTGTTTTGGTTGCTCCAAAACTTCCTCTATTTATAGGAGATGATTGATCAAGCATAGGCTCCTCTTGGGGATTGAAAATCTACTGAGAAAAATACAATTAAAATCAAGAATATAGCTGTTAGAAATCAATCCCACAATTTAAGGAAATGTGTCTCTTTGTCAAACGGTCGAGAAATTTGTCTTTTCAAAAGATAGAGCGACGGCCGCACGAAATAGACGTTAGAAGAATACACAAAGCAAAATAACACGCAGGCGGCCGGTCGACGATACCTCGACCGGTCGACCATCACCCCAACCGGTCCCCCTCATGGATTTTGCAAAGATCAAGTGTTTGTTTCAACGTGAAACTTGCAGTACGGCCGATCATTTTGGCGACGGTCGACCGACCGGTCGACGCCGAAGCATGACCGGTCGACGCTTGTTTTTCCTTCCGTCTCATTTTTGTTTCTAAAAATATCTTCAGGTACGGGTTGCCCTATAGAGCGGCCTGGTCGACATTTGGAGATTAAATGTTGTCCAATTTTTGTCGAAAATAAAACCCAAGAAATACTCAAAATTTAGTAAAAACATTTTAAACCAATCGAGAGTATTTAGACAACATTTAGGAACCTTGTTTAGGAGTGAAAAATCCATTGATATAAAATCATTAAAAGTGTTGTCCATTATTATCAAAAATAAACTTGAGGAAATACTCCGGAAAATATTAAAACCATTTTAAATCATTTAGGAGTATTTGGACAACCTTTAAAAGCATTGTTTTGGTGACAAAATAAAATCATCAAAATTAAGATAAAAACATGTATCAAACATCAATGGCATTTCATGATATTACTCCATATCTAACACCACAAAATCCGCCGGAAATATGAATTTATCCACTTTGATCAACACATCTTCAATCACTCCTCTTGGGTAAGTGAGTGATCTATCGACTAATTGCAATGTGATGGTGGACGGCATTATCTCTCCAAGGCCAAGTTTCCTGAAAACAGATAACGGCATAAGATTAATGCTAGCACCTAAATCACAAAGAGCCTTATTAAAATAAGAATCGCCAATAGTGCAAGGGATAGTGAAACTCCCCGGATCTCTTAATTTTTGTGGTAGCTTTCTTTGCAAAATGGCGCTACACTCTTCTGTGAGATTGACCGTCTCGTATGCCTCCAACCTTCTCTTTCTCGACATCACATCCTTCATGAATTTTCCATAATTTGGCATTTGCTCAAGTGCATCGGCAAAAGGAATATTGATGTGAATTTTCTTGAATATTTCCAAGAACTTGGAAAATTGAGTGTCCAACTTTTTCTTCTGAAACCTCTGTGGAAAGGGAAGAGAATTTGGTAACACATTATCAGAATTAGAAATTGGTTTTACCTCATTTTTTGCACTTTCTGATGACTTGCCAATGCCCTCTTCATTGTGGAGTGTTTCGGAGCTTGCTTCTGGTTCATTGGTGGAATGAGTAGGCATCTTTGGTTCATCATATTCCGTTCCACTTCTCAACTTAATGGCCTTGCAATGCTCACGTGGGTTCACCTCGGTGTTACTTGGAAACGCATCAACTTTCTGTTGTGAATTAATAGCCGTGGCCAATTGACCCACATGTGTCCTCAAAGATTTGAGATGACTTTCAATTGTTGTAACCCTTGAACCCAAATTGTCTATGTTAGAATCGGTCTTGTTCATTCTTGCTCGTGTTTCTACAAGGAATGAACTAAGTAATTCTTCCAAAGACGGCTTTTGTTCTCCCACATGTGTACTCGTACTTGCTTGATTCTGAAATCCCGGAGGTGGTTGCAACACATTTCTCGTATTGCTATACGAGAAATTTTCATGATTGCGAAGTCCCGAATGATAATGCGTCGACAATTGATTCCCTCTATTGTTGAAACCCCGATTGTTCACATAATTCGCTTGTTCCGTATCAGGATTCACCATTTCTTGACTTATCTCCATGATCGCTCCTACGGTTGTTGTTTTCCACCCGAATTTAGAGTAGCAATTTGCTTTGACAAGGCGGAAATTTGAGAGGCCAATGCGGACATAGTATCAAGTTCAAGAACACCGACAACTTTTCTTGGTGTAGATCTCTCAGAAGGCCATTGATAACTATTGGCAGCCATTTCTTCTAGCAAAAGCATGGCTTCACTTGGTGTTTTAGCCATCAATGTACCTCCTCATTGCAAAGATCTATAATAGTTCTCGAATGCCCATTCATACCATTGCAGAAATACTGAACTTTTTGCCAATCTGCGTACCCGTGTTGTGGACATCTCCTCAATAATTCTTTGAATCGCTCCCAAGCTTCGTAGAATGGCTCAAAGTCGAGTTGATGAAATTGAGCAATCTCACTTTTCAGTTGAAGTGTCTTACTAGGTGGAAAGAATTTTGCCATGAATTTTTCAGTGAGATCATCCCAACTAGTGATACTTCCGGGTGGGAAGGTTTGAAGCCATTGTCTAGCTTTTTCACGAAGTGAAAACGGAAATAACCTCAACCGAATAGCTTCATCGGGAACCCCATTCATTTTTATTGTGTCGTATATCTCGAGAAAAACAGCCAAATGTGCGTTAGGGTCGTCCACAAAGACTACCCCCAAAGCGGTTTTGTTGACCATGTTGATCAAGGCCGGTTTCAATTCAAAATTGTTCGCGTTGATTGGTTGACGAACAATGCCCGAATAATTTTGATTCGTGGTTGGTCGAAAATAGTCCCGAATGGCCCTTTCCGGTGGTGCAATAATAGGTATGCGTTCTTCATCATCACCGTTTCCTGCCATTTTTGCAAATTTGATTCTTCGTGCGGCTCTAATCTTTCGAAGTGCACTTTCAATTTCTGGATCAAATAAGATTAAATTAGCACTTTTATTTTTTAGCATCAACAAGAGAATGCAAAAATGACAATAACCCTATTGTAACAAAGAACCAATCTAAATTAAAGTAAAACTACTAAGTAATAATATTAGCGCAAATAAGATGAATTATTCCCCGGCAACGGCGCCAAAAACTTGTTAGATATTCTCTTTCTAACCGTAAGTCTACGGTGTCAAGTTTTAATATAGTGAAAGTAAGGTTGTCGAATCCACAGGGAATAATTATCGAATTATCGCTAAGTACTATAATATAGTAGTCTAACTTTATTTAGAAATTCAATATTTGATGGAGTTGATTATACTAAAAATACCAAAAATAAATCAAGAATATGAAATTATCAATGAGTTTATCCAAATGATTAAATGAATTCTAGAGGTGTGATGAATCTAGTTATCCCTTATATTATCAATATGGTTTATCAATCATCAATTACCAATTTATAAGTCAAGATTTCTACAATAATCATTTTCCTCTCGAAAGTGCCAAATGATTTTAGATTTCAATTGGGAAATCAATATCTCTATAAAATTCACCAATTAATATCTCAATAAAAGCTATGAATCTTGATAAATGACTTCAAAGGATTCACAAATCTCTCAATTCTATGAAATCCTAAGTTATGCTATTTCAAGGTCATGTATTCAATTACCTCTCTCAAGTGTTAAATTAAATACACCAAACAATCTAAATTATTGATCAAGTAATTTAGAAGCAATAGATCCAAATAGCACAAATAAATTGATAGATCTAGATTGACAAACCACAATCTCAAAACATAAGTTCAAACATAGATTACATCATCCCTCTAGAATTATAGAGTTTAGCTCATGATTGAAGAAAATGAATCCATAAGAACACAACAATACATCTTACAAGATATGGAGAAAGTAACAAAATAAGAACAAGAGTTCAGGGATCTTCTCTATTTATAGATGATAAGAGCCTTCAATCTTCTTCTCCAAGCTTTTCCCAAGGTGTTTCTAGCCTTCTTCCTTGTCTTCTTGTTGCTTTGTTGTCTTCCCAAGGGTCCAAGATCCCTAATTTCACGCCCCAAGACTTGTATTTATACCCCACAAAAGTCCAAGAAAAAGGAATAAGTTGCCTTTTAATTTCGCCTGTGGTATTTGGTGCAAAAGCACGCAGCTGGCGCAGCGCCGTCCCTATTATCCGCACGGCGCTGCGGCGCCAAAAATGGGGCGCTGCAGCGCCACCTTGATACATCCCGGCGTTGCGGCGCCAAGGAGTGGGTGTTGCAGCGCCACTTCAAAATGATGTTCTGCCAGGTTTTTCACCCCTTGACTGCAGTCACGGGGTCTCTACGCGGCACAGTGCCAATTCAAGGACAAAATTGTGATTTTTCTCTTTTCCTTCTTCTTCAAATGCGATTTCTTCCTCCCAAACACGTTTTTCGCTGTTTTCATCATTTTTTGGCTACCAAAATCTGTATTAACTCTTCAACGACACTTAATGAAATAAAATGGACTCTAGCGACTCTAAAATATCCAAAATTCTAGTCTAGAATACATTATTAAGTTGGTAAAATACCAACTTAACAGAATGAAGAAGGTTCTGTGGTAAGAAACAAAGCCAGATTGGTAGCCAAAGGGTATTGCCAAGAAGAATGAATAGATTTTGATGAAACATTTGCTCCTGTTGCAAGATTAGAAGCAATAAGGATGTTTCTTGCCTATGCTGCACAAAAGAACTTCATTGTATATCAAATGGATGTGAAAAGTGCATTCTTAAATGGATTGTTGGAAGAAGAAGTCTATGTTGAGCAACCTCCAGGATTTGAGCAGAAGACTATTGGAGATAAGGTGTACAAGCTCAAGAAAGCTCTATATGGATTGAAACATGAACCTAGAGCATGGTATGATACATTATCTCAATTTTCGAGATAATGGATTCACCAAAGGCAAAGTGGACAGTAACACTCTTTAATTCAAGATGGAGAGAGTATCTTGCTTGTTCAAATATATGTGGATGACATTATTTTTTGATCCACAAACAAAGAGTTGTGTGATAAGTTCTCAAATCTCATGCAAGGCAAATTTGAAATGAGCATGATGGGAGAGCTGACATTCTTTCTAGGACTTCAAGTCAAACAGCTGAAGGATGGAACCTTCATAAGTCAAACAAAGTATACCAGAGATTTAATGAAGAAAGTTTGTATGGAAGAGAAGTCTTTTGTGAAAATACCAATGAATACATCAGTCAAGATGGATATGGATGCAGATGGCAAGCCTGCGGATCAAACAAGATACAAAGCACTTATTGGATCACCGCTTCTATCTCACAAGATGGTGCCGGACATCACATTTCTTTGTAGGTGTATGTGCAGATTCCAATCTGCTCCAAAAGAAAGCCTTATGACTGCAGCTAAGAGAATCCTAAGATATTTGAAGGGATGCCAAGAAGTTGGCCTTTAGTATCCAAAGGAATGTGGATTCAGGCTAATTGGCTACTCAGACTCTGACTATGCTGGATGTAGAGTTGACAGGAAAAGTACTTCAGGCACATGTCAAATGCTTGGAAACATATTGGTTTCCTGGTTTAGCAAGAAGCAAAACTCAATAGCCACATCTACTGGTGACGAGAATACATAGGCAAGCAAGCAGTTGTTGTGCCCAAATCTTATGGATGAGACAACAGCTGAGATATTATGAAATTGAAGAAAAAGAGATTTTAATTATGTGTGATAACACAAGTGCTATTGCAATAACTCAAAATCCTGTGTTGCATTCAAGAACAAAGCACATTGATGTCAGATATCATTTCATAAGAGATCATGTTGAAAAGAAAGACATCACCTTGGAATACATCTCAACTGATAAATAGTTAGCTGACATATTCACAAAGCCATTGTGTGAATCAAGATTTGAAGAACTTAAGCATGAGCTAGGGTTAATTGAGCTGAGTTGACACTCAGAAGACTCAAGGAGAAGAGTTGAAAAGTGACAAGATGAAAATTGAGCAGATTTCTTCAATCAGCCAAGTGAATCAGTAGTATCGGAAAGTCAGCTGACAGCCGAGTCACTATTTGAATAGAGAGAAGAAGAGTTGAGTCAGCTAAGGAGTAAGCTGAGTCATTTATGAGCTATGTGACAAAAACGCAGTCGTTTTTAATGAGCGGGAATGTTTTTAAGGATAACGTCAGCGTAATAATGACAGGTACAGTCAAAAGCTGCACGACAAAGCCTATGATTGGATATAAATGCTGCCGCATTAAATGCGAGCAATTAAATGCTAATTGGCGTGCTAAATCTGAGTCGTTGATCTTGATCAAATTTCAAAAACTGAAAGCACGTCCTTTCATAACCTATATATACCATTTTGTTCAGTTTCTCTCTCACATTACTCAAAAATTGTTCATCTCTCCAAAAGCAAAGAAAGCATTCTTCTCTCAAAACCCTACCAAATCTTCAGAACAAGTTCGTCCGTTAAAAACTCAGAGAAATGGCATCAACCTACGATTTCACCAAGCTAGGGAAGCAAATCCACATTGGTTCTACCGTGGATTTCGAAGGGATGGTTAAACAGGGTTCCGATGAAACCCTTGTGAAGAAGATAGCCGATAAAATCGAGAAATCTGGATTGAAACCCTTCCTCACGATGGAGTTCCAGATGACATACGTTGAGGAGGTAGCACAGTTCTACGTGAACGCTGAGGTTCATGACGAAGGCATCAAATCCTCTGTTCACGGAAAGGACTTCACCATCACTGCTGAAGATCTAGCGGAGCATTGTTTGCTACCGTCGGAAAGTGTACCGAGAGATATATGAAGCAGAAGTTGATTTGGTCGCTGCATGGAAAGAAGTGGCCAAACCCGAGTGTGCTGCAAAGATTGTTTACACAGCATACAAAAAGCTGCTGAAGGAAGATTATCATAAGTTGTTGGATATCGTAGCCAAATGTGTAGATATAAAATTTAGAAGCTTTAATCAGCTGTCCAAAACCAAGCTGATCGTCATGGCTGCAATCATGGAGGAGAAGAAGGTAAACTGGGCTGAGTTTGTATACAACAGACTCTGCCACAATGTTGGAAACAAGTCCTTCAAGGAGGATGGATCATTCGGAGGATCCTTGGGTTATGGCCTTGTAGTTGGCCGGTTGATGGAGGTGAAGGGTGTTCCACTACGACATGGAAAGGCGTTCCATGTCAACAAGAAGATGTTCCGATCAAATCTCTCAGGAGCCCAGAAGAGAGCTTACGCTAAGAGAGCGGACACCAGTGAGGGGGAATCAGCTAATCCCGAAGAAACAGCTGTTGCCTTCCCTCCAAAGAAGAAAGCTACCCATGTAGCTGGAAAGAAGACCGTTGCCCCTGCAGCGAAGAAGAAAGATGCACCTGCCCCTGCAGCCGAGTCACCTATCCCTGCAGCCGTGTCTCCTGCCCATGCAGTCGCACTGGAGAAGGAATCCTTAATACCTTCTCTAGGAATAAAGAAGAAGAGGACTGCCAAGGCGAGAAAGGCAGTTGCCTCTAAGGCAACTCCAAAGGCCTTTACCTTCGAGGAACCGGAGGAAGTAGAACCAGACATTCCTCTGGTGAAAACTAAGAGAAGGAGAAGACTTACCAAGCGTTCGAGCTTGAGAAGACAAGTGATCCGCCACTCAGTGGAAAAAGATCTCCGAGGCTCGCGGAGAAGTGCAGTCTCAAGAAGTTATTGATGAAACAGCCAAGTCTGCTGAGGCTAATCAGCAGAGGCAAATTAAAGACCCAGCTGTGGATAGAACAGCTAAGGAACAAGAAGCCCGGTGTGGAGAATCCACCGACAGGATTGTGTCTCCACTCGCCCCGATCTTTGCTTTGAAGGAGTTGAGAAAACAGAGTATGTTGCCTTCCATTCCTGAAAAGGAAGGGCAACAAGGAGAAGATGATGTGATCATGCTCTCTCCACCATATCCAGACATCCAAAATATTCTGAGAGAATGGAGGAAATGGAAGCTTAGTCGATCAAGGGAGCAGTTCGCACACCCTGAATTCATCGAGGAAGAAGAAGAATTGATTAACTTCCTCGGATTGACCACAGTGGTCCAGGCACTTGATGAAGATAACTGCCTGGATATCTTGCAGATCTTCAAGGAAAAAGAGAAGGAGATATTAGCCGAGGAAGCTAAAGCTCGTGAGAGAGCCAGCATTTGTCCTCTCACTGGAACCACTGACCATACTCATCCTCATCTCGACATACTCTCAGACAGTGATGAGAACTTGGACCCTGTTGCTGCACAAGAAAAGTTGGACATGCAGCAAGCCATGAGGGAATCCACACGGTTGCATGAGAAAGAGCTGATGGAAGGACCAGGAAAGTCTTCCAAATCTCAGCTGGAGATTGATCCGTTGGGAGTGGTGCAGCAGATGGACACTGTTATTGCTGCAACGACTTCCCCAGTTAACTAAGAAGACGGATCTAAGGGACTTGGCGATGAAACTGGGAACTTGGGGACCCAAGTTGAGCCAACCCCTGCTGAAGGTGTCTTACCACCGCCCCACGGCCTGAACACTCAAAGGACACACCCGGAGTCCGGGAGAAGAGTGACCCCATCACAAGTCACTCGGCTAGTGTGCGAGTGGGGAAACTCCCTCCACTGCAGCTAGGTCGGAGGATGCTGCAGCTGACTCCACACTGAATCTAGGAGGCGAAGTGGAGAAGGAACAAGAAAAAGAAACACAACAAGTTGTCACTGAAGAGGCTCGGACAGTTGAGTCTGTCTCAGCTGAAGTGCCAACAATCGCTCGCAGGCCGAGGACGCCATGCGATGCAGTTGAGGCACAGGATGGATCTGCCCCGGGAGTTAACACTCTGGGCAATGAAAGTGCAATCCACGGATTTGAGACTCTTGTGGATGCCACTGCAAAAGACCCTAAGACAGTTGTGCCTGTCAAAGGGATTGTACAAGGCCCCACTGCAGTTGAGACTGCAGGAGGTAATGAAGGCCTACAGGAGGTTGAGACTTCCCTAGGTAAAAATCAAGGTGATAAGAGCATCCCTCAGACCATAATTGCTGATTTAGAGGAGGAAAGCAGTGCTCTTTATGACTCCCAGGATGATCCTGATACAACTTTCCTAGGATCTGCAGAAGAAGCTGAGTCTACTCCAACTGAACATCACAAAGACTCAGTTGAGGATGCTCTACCAAGTACGAGTAAGCCAGAATTCAAGGTTGCTCGTCAAAAGTTCAATTTTGATGATGAGCCTAGCCTTCAAGACTCATCCTCGTCCGATGATGCTGATGGTGCAGCTGAGGACATGCAAATTCATTTAGCAGAAACCACTGAGGCCGAAGAAGTTGTTAAGACAGCTGAGTCTCAGTCAGCTGGCCAATCATTTCACTAAGGCCCAGCTGAGACCGAGTCATCTGCGCAGACTCCCGAAGCTGCAACAGGCTCGACTCAACCTGAATCATCACAAGCATGAATAGCTGAATCCTCAATTCCATATGTGTGTGATGATGCATTTGAACAAACCTTTCCTTTCCAGATTGAGCTGCCCGACCTTGAAGAAGAAACAGCCCGTGAACAGCACCATTTCAACGTTCGACCAGATGCAGTCATTCCCACCGACTCCATTGTCCCCATAGATTTTGACTTCGATGTTGCTTGGCCGCCAGCTGAAACTGAGGTGACTGCTGAGGTACGTGAGGTATTCAAGACAATACTCGGTGAGATTGAAAATATTGAATGGCACCAAGCTTCACTTGATATGCGATTGGACAGTAGAGATGCCACCCTCACAGCAGAATTAGGAGGGATTGTGGTACGGATAAGGAAATGGTGTCAACAGCAGAATACAATGCGGCTCGAACAGGTTTGATACTTTAAGGCATTGTACAATAAAATGTTGGTTTGGAGCGCCGATAATGCTGACATGAAGATGAGGATGCAAGAAAATATTGATAGGATGCATGCCTCTCATACCACTGAAATGGAACTGCTGCGAGAATTTCATCGAAAAGAACTTCTGCGAGTAGAGAAAAATATGAATGAAAAGTTCAGCTTTCTTATGGCTGAAATGAAGCTAGTGGCAGCCGAATCAAAAGTCACCCGCTCGAATTTCGAACAAAGATACTCCGTAGCGAGAATCCAAGCAAAACTCAGCTCTCAGCCGCCTAGATTTCATGCTTGCTGGCATGTTTCCAGGGGTTCTTCTCTCCTTTAATGATGCCAAAAAGGGGGAAGAGGAATACCTAAAGACGTTGAAAGGGTTGGCAACTGAGAAAGAAAAGGACGCAGTTGTTGAGAAGAAGAAGAAAATAGCTGAAGAACAGAAAAAAGAGAAGGGAAAAGTAGTTGAGGGGGAAGGTTCAAAGGATATGACTCTAATGGTTGCTAGAACCCCTCAATAAGGACTTGTCACAGCTGACATAATCAGCAAACTTCCAGTGACTCTCCCGCTCCAACACTCTGTTGTGCCTATGTCTGAGAAGAGAAAAATCGTAGAAGTAGAGATGAAAGAAGTCAAGAAAAATGGATGCCCGTGCGATGGACATATTAAAATAATACGAAGGCATTCCGACAGAAAGAGACACTGATGCCATTTCAGATGTCGAAAACGAGCCTAGATCAGTTGATGAATTCAAAACGCTCGAATCCGAAGGATACTTCGAAGGCATGTCAATGGCCCAAGCCTGGGACTTGTATTGGAAAAAGGCCTCAAGTTGTGCGAAGAAAGGTTCGACTGACAGACTACCAAGATCACACTCATCAGAAAGAAGAAGGCTCCGACAATACACGCCCGAGGAGGAAGAGGAAGAAGAAGTGGAGGAAGAGGTTTCAGACCTAGACCTCTACTCAAAAACATCGAATACATAGATCCAGGAAAGAAAGGAGGGATCTATTGGGCTGGGTATGATGTAGTAGCCAACAAGGAAGTGGCTAGGAAAAATGCTAAATATGTAAAAAGGATTGAAGAAGAAAATAAGAGACAAGATCAGCTGTGGGAAGAGAGTCAACGAAGATAAGAAAGAAAGAGAAAAGACGAAGATGCTAGAAGAGCCTACAAGAAAAAGAAGGCAGCTGAAGAAGAAAAGAAGAGAAAGAGACCAGAGGAAGACAGAGCTGAAGAAGAAAGAAGGAGGCAGCGAAGGCGATGAAGTGTTGTTGTCCACCCCTTCATGTATTTTACTATTGTAAATACATATATATGTAAGCCTTCTGTACGATGAATAAAAGTTATGCAATTTCTATATTTTTGCGTAGATATAGAATGTTATGTTTGCTCTGATACACATTGTAAACAGTTGTGTAAAAGACAAGAATGTTATGATCAATAAAAAGATTGATTCTACACATACATTCTCTGTTTCTGCATTGTCTGTATGTATCTTTGCTATGTACATTTTGTTTGTATGTTTTAAGTTTTGGCATCATCAAAAAGGGGGAAATTGTTCGGAAATTTATTTGTTAGATTTTGATGAATGCCATATAAAACTTAGACTAGAAAGTTGGCACCCCATTTTCCTTGTAATTTGAATTGTAATAGATAGGGATGTACGAGTTGAGTCAAGTCAGCTATGCCTGGATATACAAGAAGTCAACTGAAGACTAAAATGAAGACTCCGCTGTGGAATAGCTGAGTATGGCAAGGAGGAGAAGTCAAGAACTCGACTGAAGGAGTATCAGTTGGGATACAGCTGTGTGAAGTGTCAGTCAAGTCAACTCAAGAAGCCAAGTCTCAAGTTGAAGTGACAGATGAGTCATCCATTAACTGGAAGCTGATTCGAAGTCACCTGGGGAAGTTAGAGAATTGCAGTCAAGTCAAGACAATCAAAAGAATCCGTTACGTAAGTCAAAAATATTACCTAAACAAGTAATACTTCCATGCTGCCATGTCTTAAAGTGCTCAGTCCCAGAAGCGTGCAAAATGAATAAACCAATGGGAAGCACTGCACCTTGTGTCAGACTCTGAAAAGTTGAATGCTCATTTAATACGAGGAAATGTCAATATCAAGGACTGCAACAAGACAAGCCAACAAACACAAGTGAGTTTGAAAATCAGCCTATCTCTTCAATGGGAAGATTTTTGAAAGTTCACTATAAAAGGCTGATGAATCACTTTGAGAGTAGGTTACCTGAACCACGAACATTCAAGCTATTATTTGAACTGTAACCTGCAAAATATTCTCAAGTTATTCAAGCAAATCCTCAAGCCTAAATTTTGAAGGAAATCAATCCACCACCAAGCTGTGAAGGAAAGACAACTTCAAACTGTTGAAGAGGACACTATTGAAGAATCAAAAGGGGTCTACATTCCAAGAAGGATTGTAGAAAGGTTCAAGGTCGAACCAGTCTCAAGTTATTGGAGGGCTTCGTGATCAAATCCAAGAAGATTGAGCAAGTGAGTCAAGTAACAAGGCAAAACCGCCCGAAGAAGAAGCCGAGTCGGACGAGAAGCCAACCGTGTGACCAAAGCATCTCCAGATCGAGTCCCAAAGGATCAAGTCACTTGTGTGATCAAGACTTGTATCCGGACCGACAACCACTTTGTACTCGATCAATACTTAGTGGATTCCTCCGGGGAGTTGGAGAAGAGAGGAGTAGAAGAATTACCCCATCTTCGAACCTCTATAAAAACTATTGTGTCATTTACATTTCAAAGATTTAATTTATGCATATCATTTTATATCTCTTGATAATTTGCTATCCAACCGATAATTAACAAAGTGCTAAAACCAATGTTAAAACAAACTTAAACCAAATTCAAGGGTGTTAAGTCTTCCAATTTGAAAATCTCATCACAAACTAAGTTAAGGTTTAGACTAAACAAATTTGAGTTATTCTATCAATGGCTCAATCGAGTCTATTGAGTGGCTAACTCTTTGGTTAACTAACCTAGTTGTCCTCAAGGACTTAGTTGTGTATTTAACTCTGTACTATTTTAAAAGGACTAAAATCGAAAAGTTGGTAAGGTTTATTCAACCCCCCCCCCTTCTAAACCTTACTCACACCCCTTGGGACCTACAGTTCGATTATTAGTGCAAATTAGTCTTTTGCCTGTGCAATGCACGGGTTGTGTTGCGTCAAGGCACGTAAATTGCATATAAGAGTTATAGTGTTAATGAATATAAAAACATACTATACAAACTTCAAACAAATCAAGTTAAATTACTACATTTCAAAATTATAGATTTTGGAATACTTCTTTGCACACAACATTATTCGTCTATTTCGTTTTATTTTATCGTATCACAAACAAATATTTTCTAGCTCTTACGATACGTGTCATGAAACAATAACATATAATTAATCATGACTGTAAATTGAGTTCTTTATAGGAGAACTAATGAGAATAATTAAGGAAACTAATTATTCTCATTAATTGTTACATTATTATATGATTTTACTTTATGATACTTTTGTTTCTTGAATAATTCGGTGTTCAATGTTGTAGTGATTTTGTACTTTTATATTACTTTGTACTTAATTAGGGATTTCATTATACTTCTTTATGGTAATTCAATTCAGTTTTTGAAAAGATGATATATTAATATTGATTTAATAAAGCATAACATCAACATGTATATTAATTTTCCTTATTGTCAATATTTATATATTATACTTTTGAACATTTTGGATATCCGAAATACTATAATTACACATCGACGATCCATCAGTAAATTAAAAATGCATCAGCATTAGATTAATAGAGTTCTCAACATAAATTAACCAGTGGTTGATTTTATTTTTATATTGACAGAATTGGATTGCAGTCAATCAAATATTTAGAATGTAAAAAAAATAGGTCAAACTTTTACCATAATAAAATACTTGTTCCAACAGCTGTAGTTAAAGATTAATATCTTAATGAAATTACTTTGAATGAAAGTTGATTCTAATGACCATGGTCAGATGAATCAGTAGAGCCTAATATCTCAGAAAATGTACAAAATTCTGATAGTACCGAAAATCTCATCAGCTGTTGTAATGAAATACGAGATCAAAATGAAATAATTATTGATGATAATTTTGCATTCTCGGTTACTCAAGAAATTATGAATGATGATTATGATAATGAACCACATTTTATAATGGAATGCCATCAAAGGTCTAATTGGCTAATGTGGTGGAGATAATAAATACTGAGTTAGCTTTCCTAGAAAAACAAAATGTATTTGGGCAAATTGCTCGAACTCCAAACAATGTAAAGCCCATTGGATATAAATGAGTATTTGTTCAAATGATAAATGAGAAAAACAAAATCGTGAGATATAAAACCCGACTTGTGGCTCAATGATTCTCACAGAGACCTAGGATTGGCTATGATTGAAACATATTCACCAGTGATGGATATCATCACATTCTGTTTTTTCATCAGTATGGTTGTCCACGAGAATTTGGACATATGTCTAATGAACGTAGTGACTGCATATCTATATGGTTCACTGGATTCTGATATTTATAAGAAAATTCCAGATGTGTATAAAATGCAAAAATTAGATACTCCCCGTGAACTATACTTAATCAAATTGCAAAGATCGTTGTACGAATTAAAGCAATCTGGTCGCATGTGGTATTATAGTCTTAATGAATACTTTTATGAGGAAGGTTACAAGTATAATACCATTGGCCCATGTCATGTTTTTATTAAAAGACCAGATACCAAATTTTCTATCACCGCATTATATGTCGATGACATGAATTTGATTGGCACACCTGAAGAATTAACTAATGCTGCTGAATATCTAAAGAAAGAATTTGAGGTTATAGATCTTTGAAAAACTAAACTTTATCTTGGTCTTGAGCTAAATCATAAAAATAATGAGATACTTGTCAACCAATCTGCTTATACTAAAAGGTTATTCAAACGTTTTAACATGGATAAAGCTCATCCCTTGAGTACCCCTATGGTTGTGCGCGGTTTAGATCCCAACAAAGATCCATTCCGACCAAAGGAACACGATGGAGAAATTCTAGGTCCTGAAGTGCCTATCTTAATGTTATTGGAGCATTAATGTATTTTGCACAATGCACTAGACCATATATTTTTTTATAGTGAATCTACTTGCATGATACAGTTCTGTTCGTGAAAAATATTTGGATCTTACAACTGCAAGTGTACAATGTAGTTTATAGAATAATGTCAAGCAAGGTCGTATTCCTCAGGGATTTACTACGAAACACTTAGGCTATAATAACATAGCATTTCAATTTTATTGAAGCGACCGAATATCAAGAATTTGATAAAAATAAAAAATAATCAAAAATAAATAAATTTGCGAACCCCCAAGTATTTTCAATAATCACAGAAGCAATCTTAGGCACATAAACTCAACATGTTTCTTCAATATTAAATCCAATTAAAATTTTAAAAACCAATTCATGTAATTCTATGGGTTCAATTCCTAAGTTAGTCTATTCCCCCTCATGGGCGGTGCATAAACAATAGATTAATAATAATTGTAGGTCTCCCGACTCGATACAACTATTATTAACTCCCAAAAGATCTATGAATTGAATGACTTTCCACAAAAAATTGTAGGTCTCCGACTCGATACACCTATTTATGTCCGAATTTGATTTCCGTCTTTGTTAGAACCTCTTACTTAATTTTGCACTAACAAATATGACATGTTAATTATTGATCCGATAAAAAGCAATTAAGAATAGGCACTAATTCATAAAATAGAAAACACGAATCAATTAAGAAAATAATTAATCAATATTGAACATGAATCAACGGTTTTGATTATGCCCTAAGATCCGAAAGATTAATCAAACATTGATAACAAATTCATAGACAAATTTGAAATCAATATTATGACATCGTTTAAGCACAAACAAGAGATCTAGACTAATAAAGAAAACCCCCCGTTCGTAGATGCGAAAAGGCCTTGTGGTGTTCTTCGCAACCTAGCCCACCTCTCTCGAAGACCTTGGATCTTGTGTTCCCGTGAAATTTGATGTGTTGTATGTGGTATGGATGAATGATTTTTCGTGCAAGCCTTGGGTCCCTTTATAGATGCTTGGAGAGAGGGTCCCTTTTATAGATACTTGGAGAGATCACTTGTAGAGTTGGAGCGGAAAAAGACATCGAAAAATGCGTGATAGTGCACCACACGGCCCGACCATGTAGCGTCACATGGCCGTGTGGTTTTTTTTTCAAAACAACTCCACACGCCCGTAGGGGTCCCATATGGCCTGCCGTGCGGCTTGTTTTCGTCCCCTATTTCTTTCCTTTTTCACACGGATATGTCATTTTTGACACGGGTATGTCACACGGCCGTGTGGTCCCACACGGTCCGGCTGTGTGACGTGATTTTGTCCAGTTTCTTCGTTTTTTTTATCTTCTCTTCGCATGCGTTAGTCCTATCCAGGCCTTCCAACTGATATTTCTTCGATTAAGCTCTGTTTCCGTAGCATCATGCCTTTCTAAGGAAACCAACTAAAAAACATACTAAGGAAACCAACTAAAAAACATACCAAATATGCGTGCAAATGCATCAAATATATATCATTTAAGCCCCTAAATGCACGTATATTTTACACGCATCAAAATCTTCCAAACTTAAAGCATTTCTCGTCTTCGAGCAAATTAAAAAAAAATAATATCAAGGGGTAAAAAGAACACATAAGGACACTATAAACATTTAATCTCATATGACTCCATACTCAAGTAAACCATGCAATTCATTATCAAGAAGTCATCTTTCATAAGCTCGGCATAATTAATACTCTCTTGGGTACTTGACATCGCTACTCACAAGTAGATAGTGTATCACTCGACTCTCAAAGTGTATGGAAAGTGTTTACGCTCAAAATCAATTCAGTGAAAGTAGAACTACCATTGGCTTGCAAATCGTTAACATATCGACCACTTTTGTGTGCACAATCTAAGAATCAAAAAGGACTTTTCATTGGATTGTAATGTAGGCTATTTGGTAAGGGTAGGGAAAATTTGGATTAAGTGACTTGACTTGAACAAATAGAATTTAAGCTCACAGACTTGCAATTCACCAACCCAATTTCATCTAAAAATCATTCTCAAGATATTTTTTTTGACTCGACTCCACCCTTGTTTCTCCTTTTTCATTCTTAGGCCTTTTTTTTTTTTTTTTTCTTTTTCTTTAGTCTCAAGCTCTCATTTTTTTCAAAATTTTCAGAATTTTTTTCACTCTTTTGCTCGACTTTCTTGATTTTTAGAGATATTTCTTTCTTTTTCGAGCTTCATTCTTCCTTCATTCACCTGACACTACTCATCCCTCGTTCTTTTGCCAACTTCATCTCTTTTTTCATAAATTTTCACCACATCTCCCCCAAACTTATTCATTTTCTATAAGCTCAATAAATTTCAGGGATAAAATCATTTTGCAATTTTTAAAGATCAATGTGGCTAACAATAAAGAGTTTGGCTCAAAATTGGCTAACTAGGGAATCATGAGTTCATAGGTATGCTTTTTAGGCTAAGTAGGCTAAACAAAGATGGCCTTAAATCATTTTCAAAAATTGCACACACATGGCTTCAGTGCAAATACCAGAGCAAGTTCTAGAGTTCTATCAATCATGAATGACACACTCAAGAAAAATAAGTTGCATAAGATAAAACAATTTAAGGCACAAAAGCTCAAAGGCTTATTTTTCGCAACATGCTCAAATATTCAATTTTTTCAACTAATGCCAAACAAATAAATGATATCTTCTCAACAATTCGTCACATTATTCCCAAAAGTATGTTATCTCATTCAATTAAATGTTCATAGTAAAATCATACGGAAGCTTTGGGCATCGAGAATCTTGATTAAAAATATACACAAAAGCAATTAAGCGTGCTAAAGCAATAAACGTGCTAAAAATAAAAAAATTTAAAATTTTAATGCAAATATGCTCTACATGCAATCCTTAATGCAATGCAAAATGCAAGAAAGTACTAAATTACGCATTCTTGACAACGCCCCAAACTTAAATTATGCTTCGTCCCGAACATATGAGAAAATTATCAAAATTAAAGAGAAATGCATAAAGAGTACTTACCTGGATCGTTTCGGTGAAGCCGAGAGCTCATCCGTCAAATTGGAAACTGGAGAAGCAGATTGCACAGACAGGTCGTGTGCGTCCACATGCCCGTGTGCGTCTATTTTTTTTACTCTGGAGTTTGTCGCGATGTCTCTTGGACCGTGTTAGTTGAAGTCCTTGAGCCCTTATATTCTGTACCATCCATCAGACGAATGATATTGCACTATTTTCTCGGATTAAGTTCAGTATCGCTTGAGAATTTGCCCTTTCAATGTTGGCCTCCCACTGCAGTTGCGATTTGGGCTACTTGTATCTCCAAAGATTTCTGTCTCGCATTCAACAAAAATAATGTTAGAAACGAAGAAGAGAAAAACTAAAATAAAAAAATTGAAAAAAAAAAAAATATTTACAAAAACAAATGCTTCAATTAAGATTGAACTACTTAACTATATCTAAGTAGAATCCATCAATCCCCGGCAACGGCGCCAAAAACTTGTTTGCCAAAAATATTTGGATCTTACAACTATAAGTGTACAGTGTAGTTTATAGAATAATGCCAAGCAAGGTCGTATTCCTCAGGGATTGACTACGAAATACTTAGGCTATAATAACATCGTATTTCAATTTTATTGAAGCAACCGAATATCAAGAATTTGATAAAAATAAAAAATTAACAAATATAAATAAATTTGTGAACCTCATAAGTATATTCAACAACCACGAAAGCAACCTTAGGCACATAATCTCAACATGTTTCTTCAATATTAAATCCAATTAAAGTTTTAAAAACCAAGTCATGCAATTCTAAAGGTTTAATTCCTAAGTTAGTCTATTCCCCCTCCCGGGCAGCGCATAAACAATAGATTAATAACAATTGTAGGTCTCCCGACTCGATATAACTTTTATTAACTCCCAAAAGATCTATGAATTGAATGACTCCCCACAAACAGTTGTAGGTCTCCCGACCCGATACACCTATTTATGTCTGAATTCGATTTCCGTATTTGTTAGAACTCTTCTTCCGAATTTCGCACTAACAAATATGACATGCTAATTATTGATATGATAAAAAGCAATTAAGAATAAGCACTCGAATTCATTAAATAGAAAACATGGATCAATTAAGAAAACAATTAATTAAGATTTAACGTGAATCCACAGTTTTGATTATGCCCCTAAGATCCGAAAGATTAGCCAAACATTGATAAACAAATTCATAGACAAATTTGAAATCAACATTATGATATCGTTTAAGCACAGACAAGAGATCTAGTCTAAGAAAGAAAACCCATTCGTGTTAGGATGGTTCCCTTCCAAGTCTTCGAAGCTCTTGTGCTCCCGTAGATGAGAAAGGCCTTGTGGTATTCTTCGCGACCTAGCCCTCCTCACTCAGAAGAACTTGGATCTTGTGTTCCTGTGAAATTTGATATGTTGTATGTGGTATGGATGAATGATTTTTCGTGCCTCGGGGTCCCTTTTATAGATGCTTGGAGAGATCACTTGTAGAGTTGGAGGAGAAAATGACACAAAAAAATGCGTGACAGTGCACCACACGGCTCGGCCGTGTAGCCTCACATGGCTGGGTGGGTTTTATTCAACCCAACTCCACACACCCGTGTGGGTCCCACACGGTCCGGCCATGCGACTTGTTTCCATCCCCTGTTTCTTCCCTTTTTGACACAGACATGTCATTTTTCACACGGATATGTCACCCGATCGTGTGGTCCAACACGGTCCGGCCGTGTAGACGTATTTTTGTTCGATTTCTTCGTCTTTTCGATCTTCTCTTTGCATCGTCGCTACCGTGATCCGAGCCCTCCAACCGATATTTCTTCGATTAAGCTCGTTTTCCGTAAAAAGTTACAAGAATATGCAAAGATCATGCCTTCTATGGAAACCAAGTAAAAAAATGCATCAAATATATATCATTTTAAGCGCCTAAATGCATGTATATTTTACACGCATCATGTTTTGAGTCAACTCGAAGACACTAGAATGATATTAAACACAGTTTTCCTTATCTAATTGGTACTATAGATTTGGGGTTATTCTACTCCAAGGAGTCCACTAACTCTGAGTTAGTTGGTTTTGCTGATGTTTGATATAGATTTGTCCTCGATCACAATCTGGTTATTTATTTACTATAACGGTATAATTATATCATGGCGATCTACCAAATAAACATTAGTAACTACTTCCTCTAATCACTTTGAGATAATTTGTCTTAATGAAGCTGATAAATAGTGTGTTTGGTTAAAATTAATTGTAGCTCAATATACAAAATGCTTGTCAGCTGAAACCAGTTACAAACATTCTTACTATTATTTACGAGGATAATGCAACATGCATAGCACAAGTAAGATGTGGTTTTATAAAAGGTGATAGGACAAATCATATCTCACCGAAGTTTATCAATACACATGAACTCCAGAAAAATGGAGAGAGATTTTCAAATGATTCGCTCATGTCATAATCTTGTTGGTCTAATTACAAAATCTTTGCCAACGTCTACATTCGAGAAATTGGTTTATGACATTGGAATGGGAAGAGTTAATATGAAGCAAGATTAATGGATCAATTATGCAATTAATATTCTTCATTTCAAGGGGAGCGAATATATTGTGCGTTGTACTCTTTTTCCATTTTGTCTGGTTTTTATCCCATTGGGTTTTTCCAGCTTAAGGGTTTTAACGAGACAACATATGCATAAAGATTGAATTTAAGTTATATACTCTTTTTTCCTTCTGCCCGACTTTTCCCACTAGGTTTCTTGGCTCAAGATTTTTAATGAGACACATCCATCCAATGTACAATTATGATACGTCCAAGAGGGAGTGTAATGAAAAACGTGGACGTACAGTAAAAAATGGCTGGAGAATTTAAAGTTTGCACAGTACCTGCATAGTATCTAAAAGCGACATTTTGGTGGAAATATCTTAAGGTGCACAATACTTGTATAATACTTTGATAATGACATGTAACCTATTATAAATAGACGTCGATTGATTCATAATAAAATACACGTCTCTTTCTATTCTCTCATAATTCTTCTTAAGGCTTATTTTGCATTATTAATTTTTTATTATTTACAACAAAAGGTGGTTTTTAAAGTTTTTTAGGTATAAAAGAAAACCAAAGCCATTCCTTATTTGTTAGCAATTAGATTGTTTTATTAGAAAAATAAACACGAATTAGCAAAAATCCAAATTGGCATTTTTTAAGCATGAAAGTACCAAAATACAATTTCTTTAATTTCTCAGGCGTCAAATGACAAAATTAATATCTACAAGTAGAAAAGGGTAAAAGAAAGGTTTTACTTTTGGGTACGAAAAGGGCAATTTACCATAAATTGGTGGTTCACACCGTAAATCAACATAAGTTGTTTATGCTGTGGATCTTCAAAGCGAGCAATTCTCGCAAAACCAGCCAGAGTGCAACCATGGCGCCCGAGGACAATAACCCACACAAAGCCTTGACAAGCACCAGGTTTTCCGACCTGAATCCGCCGCTCTCCGAACCAGTTCTGGAAGCACTAACCAGTTCCGGGTTTGAGTTCTGCACTCCGGTTCAAGCCGCCACCATACCCTTGCTATGCAGCTACAAAGACGTTGCAGTCGACGCCGCCACCGGCTCGGGCAAAACCCTAGCCTTCGTCATCCCCCTTGTCGAAATTCTCCGCCGCGCCGGCCCTCCTAAACCCCACCAGGTCTCTGATTTTACTTAAAGCACTCACGTTTCAATTGTAATGCAGCTATCTATCAATTTGCTAGTTTTTATTTTGTTTATCAAATAAAAACTGCCAGTTCTTTATTTTTATTTTTTTATGAAATAAAATCAAATACATTGCTGAAAGTGATGTTCGGGATGGTAGTTGTTATACCCCAATCATATATAGCGTTCAGTGAGAAAACGTAAATTCATTTACCTTTATTAATGGTTATTTACTTTTTCTTCTGAACCTTTTCGTCTGTGGGGAGAACATTTGTTCTGTTTAGTTTGTGGTTAATATGTTATTTTTACTTACAGGTGATGGGAGTAATAATTTCTCCGACAAGGGAGTTGGCGTCATAGATATTTAAGGTTGCAGAGACATTTATTTCGACGTTGTCAAATGTGAGGCCGATGCTGTTAGTCGGGGGAATGGAAGTGAAAGCTGATATGAGGAAAATTGAAGAGGAAGGGGCAAATTTGTTGATTGGAACACCTGGAAGATTGAACGATATCATGGAGCGAATGGATGCATTAGACTTCCGCAACCTGGAGGTTTTCATTGTTTTCATATAATCATGAAAATGATAGATTTTTGTGCCTCTTTTTTTTTGGTTGCTTTATTAGTAAGATAATATCAGGTTCAATGTGAAAGTTTTGAATTCAAAGGCAATATATGACTATGATTAAACTCTGTAGATACTGAAGTTTATCGATCATAGTTTATTATGACTGTCCACTGATATTCTGAGATAATGATACTTTGGTGCTTGATACTTTCCATATCATCTAAATGCTTATTGTTGAGATTATATCTGGTTTGTGTATTAGGAGTCAGATGGGTTGTTATCTGCATAAATCATGAGAAAAATGTGATCTTTTCTTTTTCTTTTTCTTTTTTCTTTTTTTTGCATATGGCTATGGATGAACAAGAACAGTTATAATTTGAATATCTTTTGCATAACTTCGCTTGTGAATTATCTTCTGTCCTGGCTAATATATTCATAGTTGGTGCTGTTTTTCTAGGTCAAAAAAGAATGTATTTTTAATCGAATTTTGTGCCAATCAATTATTCTCCTCTAAGTCAAGAAATTTTAACTTGGAAAAGGTTTAGATTACTAATGTGGTTAGTGATGCCTCTTAATTCCCTCCATTTTATAGTTGGTTGATGGTGGTGGTGAGATTATGTGCTATTCCTATTCCTTTTCCTTGTTCTGTCTTTCGCGTGATGCTTGTTTTGCACTATGAAATGCTTGACAAATTCCATGTGACGTGGAATGTCATTTGTTTAATATGATGTGATTTTGTGAAACAGATATTGATTTTAGATGAAGCCGATAGACTATTGGATATGGGATTCCAGAAGCAGATAAGTGCAGTTATATCTCGCTTACTGAAGCTTCGTAGAACAGGTCTTTTTTCAGCTACTCAAACCGAAGCAGTTGAAGAACTATCTAAAGCTGGATTAAGGAACCCTGTGAGGGTAGAAGTTCGAGCTGAAGCAAAGAGACCAAAGGATATAACATCTTCACAACAAATTGCCTCTTCAAAAACTCCTTCACAACTTCAGATCGAGGTATTCCTTAATACATTCAGATTGTCTCACATTTTTCAGTTTTTTTCTCGAATCTTGATTATCCACTTAATCACAGAAAAATGATGTTTATATTTTGTTTCATGGTTAACTGAATCTACAGTATCTTCAATGTGAAGCAGACAAGAAACCATTACAGTTGATTGATCTTCTCACTAAAAACAAGACTCGGAAAATGATAGTGTGAGTTTGAACTCACAATTCAAATAATTTTCTATCATTATGAAACTGCTATAACTGTTTCTTTAGCTGCATGAGGTTCTCATGGATATACACAACATCCTTTTTCCTGTAGCTATTTCATGACTTGTGCATGTGTTGATTACTGGGGAGCTGTTCTTCCGCGGCTATCCGCTTTGAAGGGTTTCTCTCTAATGTCTCTTCATGGAAAGATGAAGCAGGTAATTTTGTAAATATTGTCATGAGAACCTCGTAAATTTTATTGTTTAAAGCTTAGAGTATTGAGTACTCTCTAACCAATTATATTATGTATGCAGGCAGCAAGGGAAAAGGCGTTAGCGTCATTTACATCTCTTTCAAGTGGTATTCTTCTTTGCACTGATGTAGCAGCACGTGGGCTTGACATTCCTGGTGTTGACTGCATAGTACAGGTAGCCATTAAAGATGGACGAATCATGTCATAGTTGGGAATATGGTTGTTTTTTTTTCCCCTCCTTTTGGTTGGGAAAAAGTGTTTTATATTAGCAGATAATATCATTTCTAGGTTCATATGGCGGCTGATGAGATTAAAGTTTTTTTCTTATGTTATTTCTCTTCGGAGCTCAGTTTGAACGATTTTCTTACACTTCTCCATCTGCTTCAACTTTAAGAATCTTTAAATATATGTTTACCTCAAAGTCAATATTTCGAAAATACAGCAGTATGCTGGTGGGAATATGTTATTTCGTCATCCCTTTATATCTAACCTTGCTGAATGAAGCCACTTTAACTTTAGTAGATGATCTATGTTTGGTCTATAAGTTAGATTGATTTTGAAATGCTAAAACTAACTGTTGGAGTTGATTGTTGTTCAATATGCAGTATGACCCCCCACAGGACCCTAATGTGTTTATACACAGAGTTGGCCGAACCGCTAGGATGGGATGACAAGGAAGTGCAATTGTCTTCCTGTTGCCAAAGGTTTGGTTCTGCAGAATGTCTAATTTTGTTTGCTTAGATTATTTGATTGTAGATTTGCCACGCATCTTCTGGTGGTTTTGAGTATATCTTTAATCTATACTAAACAGGAGGAAGCATATATAGAGTTCCTTAAAATAAGGAGAGTTCCAATGGAAGAGAGAAAATGCTCCGATGAGACTACTGATATAATTTCCCAGGTAAAAAAACCTTATTATTAACATATAGTCTAAATTGCAATTTTAGTCTTGTAGCTTTAGGGGTATAGTAAAAATGGTCCTACAGAAATCACAATTTGCAATAAAGCCTTATAATTTTCAAAAAACTCTCGATTTTAGTCCTTTGGTCATCGGAAATTGGAAAATTTGCCTGGAAATGTGGACACAACACATGGATTTCTCCAGCATATTTTCTAATTTTTGTCGACCAATTGACTGAATTGAGAGTTTTATGAAAATTGCAAGACTGTTTTTCAAATCGTGATTATTGTAGGACTATTATTGCCATCCCCTATAGCAACAGGACTAAAAGTAATTTAGCCTGACATATATTATATATTTATACGCAAACTTTTCTTAGATAGCTGGCTACCCATTCAACACGTAAGTTGGTTATATGTATTGGGGCAGTTAAGTGTTTTCTGTAAAATGATGTCTTTTAGGATAAGCCAAATCCCTTGCCCTCAACCTTTGAATGCCTCCTGACTTTTCCAGCTTTCAACAAACACTTGAGCACTATGAAATTATTTGATTTTACAAACAGATGCAAATATACATACTTGTAATGCTTATAAATAGGTTAACCAGCGGACAAAATTCCTATTTATCTTGCTAGACAGATGATCCTTGTCTCAGGATATTGATGTTTGTCTAGTATAATTTGTGCTCAAAGAAGCAGTATTGTGTTTTATTTCTCTTTTTTTTTTTTGTTATACATCTCTATCTTTATGTTATGGAATATTTGGTGATGTTCCATTTATTTTGACCTATTTAGGAATTAGGACAGGTACTCTCACATAGCAATTAACTAATCTGTTGATCTAATTGGTGTAACAATATTTTTCCAGATACGTTCGCTGCAAAGAAAGACCGTGACATTATGGAAAAAGGACTCCGGCTTTTGTATCTTATGTTCGTGCTTGTAAAGAGCATCGCTGTTCTTTTATCTTTAGGTTGTAAAACTTTTTATACCCTAATTCAAAAAAAAATATTATTTTTTGTTTTTTTGGGTTTTGACGATTTGTTTTTATTTGCAGGTGGAAAGAACTTGAAATTGGGAAGTTGGGCATGGGATTTGGTTTATTACAGCTCCCTTCTATGCCCGAAGTAAAGCACCATTCTCTTTCTACTGACGGTTTTGTTCCATGTGAAGATGTAAAGCTGGAGGATATCAAATTCAAGTAAGGATTCTATTTTTTTTCTGAAAAAATTATTCTCATTGAGATTCTTTACCTCTGGATTTCTTGCACTCAGAATTTAATTACTTGTTTCCTGCATGTTTAATGTTATTCCAAGAAAAGTGGGGAATATTTGTTTGGCCATTTATCGCAGTAGTAAAAAATTGATGCTTCAATTTAGAATCTCTTAGGAAAGCTGCTTTGGTAATCAAGCTTCCTTCGAAATTGTGGATTTAATTTCCTTAATATGTTCCCTAATCAAATTTTAACATTACATTTCCACACTTTCGAAAAAAAAGGATATTGCCATAACATAATAAATTAAACACAATGCCCTTGTGTGTTTTGGAATTATTTTACACTAGTGCCATTTGTCACTTTGGATTGCATAAACCATTGAGAGCAAATACGCAACTTAGATCATATTGTATAACGTGTATAGCTAGCTAATCGCTTGTTAGATTTGGTTGATTACAAAAATACCCTTGATGTTTACTCTAATTCCCAAAACAAATCAGTTATTTTACAAAATTACAAATACCCCTAAACATTTGCTTCTACTTTCTTACAAATTGCACCTGCAAGAGGAGTGTAATTGTTAAACAAATACAAACCCCAAGGGGTGTTTGTAATTTTGAAAGAGAATTAGATTTTTTTGTAATTAGGCTAAACCTCAGTGGTAGTTATTGTAACTTACCCTTTATTTTCTATAATCAAATATATCCACTTCTAATGTTTATTTCAAAATAAATCCAGGGACAAGTCTCGAGAGAAACAAAGAAAGAAAAATCTGGCAGCAAAACAGGCTGCTGCGAAAGAGCAAAAGCAGCAGAAGCATAAAGCAGTCTCGAACGCTTCAAACACGGTCACGAGGAAGAAAACGGCCAAGCAGAGACGCGCAGTTCAATCAACAGAAGATGCGGATGAGCTAGACAGGGAGTATCGCCTGCTGAAGAAGCTGAAAAAAGGCAGGATCGATGAAAATGAATTTGCAAAATTAACTGGAACAGAAGATCTGCTTTGAGATTTAACGTAAGGAAGTGTTATTGTAAAGCTAGGGTTATCTGGATGTTGAAATTTCTTAGCAGCCCAAGTGGGGTGTGTGAGCCGTGGATCTGGAACGATGATATTGTAAATTATAATGCTGGCACTATCATGTATGATCTAACGGTTCAGATTGGACGATTTGCCATCTTTATTGGGATCAAGATCAGGTGCGTAATGGCTGCCTTGGTTTTTGGAGCCATAAACAGCTGCTGGCATTCTTCTCCTTCAACTGCTAAAGTTCTGAAGCGAAAGTTTGGGGTAGATACTATATACATCATTCGAAAGCGTAAGTTTTATCAGTACTTTTATCTTTACGAAAACGAAATTTTACTATTTTAGTCGAACGAAGTTACAATTACAGTTGTAGTTTGTGAGTTTTTGCAATTTTAATGTAAAACATACTATATATATGATCCAAGTAGATATTAGAGTCTAATATAGTAATGTTTCAACTGGTTTGAATTCTTATCGAGCTTCAAAAGCTGTGTTTAAGTTTGGTTTGATTAATCGAATTGAGCTTTAGTCGTGCTAAAAACGAATCAAGCTCGATTTTTCTTTTTTTAAAAAGAAAATTTTGAGTTGAGCTCGAGTTGAACATTACATTTTATTGAGAGGAGAAATGTATTTGAAGCTTGGTTCGTTTTGTTAACGAACCGAGTTCAAACGAGCCTTTGACTATCTATCTCTCAAGTCAGAATAATTTGGTTTGTTTTTTCAGCCATGCTACCTAAGTCAGAGCTCAAATTACAAGATCGGAGCAATATGTCAAATATATTATAGGTCTGTTTAATGTGGGCCAAGTTATGTTGAATGGTGATTATTTATATTATTGTCTATTGACTCTTGTTTGCCATTTACGGACCAAAAATTGGCGTCGAAACGATTTCCAGGTTGCACAGGAAACACATGCATTATCTTTCTATTTGGATCATATCACAGTAATTATGAAACGTATAATTATTATCTTTAATCTAAATCATTGCATAAATTTAGTCATTTTTTTAAATAAAAAAAATAGTAAATTGACTAATTTTATACAATTATCTAGATTAAATTGACTAAATTTAGTCAATTTATTAGATTAGTAAAAAATTAATTTAGTTAACCTAATTTATGTGCCTTGAATGGTAAATAGACTTTGTTTAGCTCATCTTCAATTATTTCGATTAATAAAGAAAAAAATTTCAATTGATTAAGTTCATGGGAGTGTTTCTACAATAAAAGCTCATTTTTTTAATGAGTGCATTTTCAAAAAGTCCTTTCATTAATAAAAAATATTTGGTATACCACATTTCCAAAAAGTGCTTCGACATTAGAATAGAAAGAGAGATAAAATAGGAGAGGATACCACATTTTAGAAACCTCCAAATAAAAGTATTTGGAACGTGAATTATTTAAAAAAACATCAATGAGATCAATTTTGTACTCTAATTGTAGAGTCCTATGTTGCAAGGGCGGTTGATCCGAGTTTGATTTTATAGAATTGTGTGTATTCTCACCTCTATTTTCCATCATTGTACTAAAAAAAACTCATCCAACTTAGGACATCTCCAATGGTAAGGTTTTTGGAGGGATTTTTCGTAAAAAACCGTGTCAACCAAAATGCTCACCATTGTGAGAGTGGTTTTTGAGTTTGTAAGGAAGATACAGTTTGTAATTATGAACCGGTTCATGGAGGAGAAAATGGGTAAAAAGGTGTTGTGTGGGGCCCATGTGTGAAGAAAGATGTTGAAATTAATATATGTTTATTTTTTAATTATTTTGTAAATTGGATGGTGAGCCATTAAAAAATTGTAAATAGGTTTAACCGTTGGGGAAATGTTTGTAAAACGGTGGGATTTTTGCTTTTAATGTGGCAGGTGACATGACACACAGAAAATTGTGGAAAAAAACCTTTGAGAGATTTTTCCACTAGAGATGCCCTTACACCACACACATCAAAAAATTCAAATGGACTTTATGTCTATAAGTACATTTGAAAAATGATTCCAAACATGCTCTAAATGTATATATGTTCAACATTTCATTCATATTTAATTGATTATTTTGGTAAATTACAATAAATTTTGAATTGTTTATCGAATGATGAATATACTCTAAGAATTGATAAATGTATTAATTAATTAATACATTTTTAATTAATAGATTTGTGACCCGTAAAATACCATTAAAATTGAAAGAAAATTTTTATAAAACGGCCATAAGGCTCGGAATGCTTTATGAAGCAGAATGTTGGGCGACTAAAAATATGAACACGAACAAAAAATAAGGGTATTAGAGACGATTAAGATGATATGTACACATTAGAAACAAAGTGAGAGTAGCACCAATAGATGAGAAAATTAGAGAAACACGATTAAGATGATATGTACATGTTTATAAGAGACCTTTTGGTGTACATGTGCCTCGTGTAGAAGCAGAGAATCACTCACACAAATCAAAAGAGACAGATGAAGACCTAAAAAGACTTGGAAAATAACTATTAAAAAAGACATGTTATATCTAGAAATAAATAAAAATATGGCTTATGACCGTAAACGATGGCGCGGTATGATCCGTATAGCCGACCCCACTTAGTAGGATTAACTGATTAATGCTTAGTTTGTTATTGTTTACAATAAAAACTCATTTCAATCTAATGTTGAAAAATAATAATAAAACAGTCATTCAAGGTCATTTTGAATTCTTTTTTCCTATCATATTCAAGATTTATGATATCCAATATAACAAATCTAAAAGATAATATTCAAATAATTAGTTAAAATTTTGACTTTAGTTTTCAGGTAATACTATTAATTGATTATATTTGCTAAAAAATAATACTATTAATTACATTTCACTTCTTTCCCACGGAAGAGATTTTTCAAAAAAAGAAAAAAAACATTTTAATAATTGCATTACACTAATTCATATAAATCAAATTTTCCTTAAATAATTCAAGTCAAAAAAGTTTCAAAATTCATTGCTCAAATTCCATAACGATGCAACAGACTTGATTGCAGAAATCGATTTTGCAGAACCCATGGATTTTTCAACCTTCCCGATCTGCCATGGCCGTCCTTACCAGTATAAAAACCCACCACCATGGACCGACCGTTCTCCGCCGCCGAAGACCCCGCCACTTCCTCCACTCTTCAATGGAACAATCAAAGAAAACAGAATCCTCCTACGCCGTCGATCCGCCGCCGTTCGATCCTTTAGCGCCGGCAGTTCCGATATCTTACCCGTTGAAGTCGCTCGACGAATTGGAGTCGCGCGTCTACTTCAAATCGTTTCATTTCCCGTTCAATCAGGCAGCGGTGAAGCTTCCGGCGGGCGGTAAGGATCCTTTGCCGCAGCGGCCGCGTATTCTGGTGTGCCATGATATGCAGGGAGGTTATATCGATGACAGATTTGTACAGGGAGGGTCGAATGCGGAGGCGTACGCGATCTGGCATTGGTATTTGATTGATGTTTTCGTTTATTTTTCGCATAATTTAGTGACTTTGCCGCCGCCGTGCTGGACTAATACTGCTCACAGACATGGTGTCAAGGTATGATGTTTACAGGGGATTGTTTTGCTTTGGGAGTTTGAGCTATTTTAGAGGGCACTATAATTGTCAAAGTGTTAATAAGTCTATAAATAACTTAAAAGGGATGATTACAAAAACTATCCAGTGGTTGGAGTAATTATAAAACAAACAGAGAAGCTTTAGGGGGCAATACTTTGAAAATTTTCATTTTGTTACAGAATGGTGGTAAAAAAGATTTTAGAAGAAAAAAAATGAATTTTGAGACTGTGATTGGATATGTGATGAAAAAGTATTGATAAAAGTTGATTTGATTTAAAAATAGTAAAATAATGATTGAATATGATTGATAGTTAGAAATGTGTGAGTGAGTAAATAGTGAAATTTGTGAGATAATATGTAATAATGATTAGTTTTTTTTTTGTGAAGAAATGTATAGATGTGATTGATAATAGAAAAAATAAGAAAAAGTGAAAGTGAGAGAATAATATATTTTCTGAAAATTTTCATAAATAATCGCATGTTTGGTCAAAAAAAATCTCCAGAGGAACGAAAATGGAATCCATTTCATATCCAATTAATTTTTTTAAGAAAAATCCAGGTTTTGATTCTCGCCTAAATGTAAGGAATAACTATAATATTTTTACGTTTAAAATATTTTTGCTTCCGAGAGCTAAATTGTGATACAAAATCAAATATGGATGGGGTTTTGGTAAATTTCAAAAACCCCGGTGGTAGTTTTTGTAAATATCTCTAACTTAAATGAAATACCATGTTTTAAAAACCAGGTAAATCTCACTTTACCGCTTATACTCTCATTGAAGGAATATTACTTTATTCTATTATACTTTCAATTATATCACTTTACTCCCTTGTAAGCTTGTACTATCAATTTGTATCACTTTACCCCTTTATACAATTTAAATATAATTGTCCCTACTATTATTTTAATTTAACAATGGCATCGAAATACATATAATTGTTTTTGGAAAACTTATTTGCTGTTTATTAAAATTAATATATTTCCTATTAAATAACTATATTGTAGGTTATTCTATGTAAATTAATATCTTCATATATTGTTTTTCCATAATAAATCTAAAAATTAGGTATTATATTGTAGAACAATATTTTGTATTCCAAAAACTAACCACTAAAATGACTTTTTATTACATTAGGATTATTCTAATTGAAAAATTAGTAATAATATTTTATATCTTTAATAAAATTGTAGTATATATTTGTAATTTTAAGTTTGTGATGAACAATAAATTAAAAATATAAATGTATTAGCTAACAAAAATATCTTATTATATATTAATTTAGTCGGGACTATATTAAAGTTAAATAACTAGCAATGAAACATAAAATATAATAGATTTAATGTTATACGTTAATTAATCAAGTTGTGAAAGTTAGAAAATATGTACACGTTTATTAATATTAAATGCTTTTAAAATATATATTTTTTATTTTAATAAAATTAATAGGTAAGGATAAAATAGTCATTGTTTTGAGTATATGCGTATAAAATAATATTCTAAAAGCATAAGAGGGTAAAGTGATACTAATTAAAAGTATAAGGGTCAAAGTGATACGATGGAGAGTATAAGGGGTAAAGTGATACAATTGAGAGTATAAGGGGATAAAGTGATACTCAACAAGAGTACAGGGGGCAAAGCAAGATTTACCCTAAAATCTATACCAGTTAGGATGGTTCAGTCGACTGAACCACGCCGATTGCCCGGTTCGGGTCTAGAAATCATTTTTATTTTAATTAGTAAAAGACCAGTCAGCAGTCAGTGGTTTGAAACTTTTTTATAGAAGATTAAACTTTTAAATTTGGTATTTCGTTACATTTTTTTGATTGTTTGGATTTTAGGCTTTATTAATTTTTTTATTGGCTTATTTTTATATATTTATATTTAAAGATATTACATAATAATAAATATTAATATATTGACTGATTATTCTATATAATAGAATGAAAAAATTAATTTATCTTATTAAACCTGTTGGACTCAACAAGTGAGGTTGTCCAACTGATTAAAATGTGAATCAATAGTAAGACCAGTTTGCTCACCGGTCGGGTTTTTAAAACAATATAAAATCCAATATTTTCGTTTGACGGTGAAATTCATATATGTTTTATCACATGTAATATCGTGATGGGTTTTTATTTTATTTTAATTTTTGTTAGTGAATCATTTATTGTTGAATCTTATTCTAATTTTAATAAAAGTATAATATTTATATTAATTTCTTTTTTATTTTCAATATAATAGAATCAATTAGATAATATAATTTTGTAAGCAGCTTATTCAGAATCAACCCACATGACTTTATATGAAGGTAGTTTAAATAAAATATGATATTTTCGTACTACATTGAATTTCATATATATATATAATATTGTTCATAAACAACAATATAACAATTTTTATCATTTTTTTGTCTTTTATCCTTTTCACTACAAATGAATAATTTATCAAATGATATAATTTTTGGACAATCTATTCTGAATCTTCGCACATAAATGTATAACTTTCGACAACATTATTAGGTACTTGTATTTATATAATATCAATTAATAATTCACATATTATAAAGATGAATTTTGTTGTGTCGCAAAGTTTTTATCGAATTACTCTCAAATTATCTCGAACAATACTCGAGATATGAATTTTAACAGCCAACTAATTATTCGTGCATCAGAAATTTGTTACTACGTAGCCCATGCCTTTTATTTTTTATCATCGTTTTTCTTTATGGTATGATTTTTATGATACTTGTTATCATCAATATAATGTTCCTAAAAACAATCATAAAGACAATAAAAGTTAGTCTTATAGTAAATATGATAGTTGTTGTTGTGATAACTATGGTGTTGATAATATGTTGGTGGTGGTAGTGTTGAAAAGGTGTGATAGTTGCTTAATAGTCAATAATGAGAGTTCTTCTTCTCTGAATTAATATCTATTTTAATCCTTGAATGATGCGATTCTCTTACATCCATGTGCTGTTTATAATGACATTACTGTTTCTTGGTTTTATGATTGTTGAAAAAACTGACTGTGCATCCTTACAATAAGGTATTGGGGACTTTCATCATGGAGGGGGATGAAGGGACACTAAACATTAATAAAGTGTTGTCAACAAAAACTTCAGCTCAAATGTATGCCGACCGTTTGACTGAGCTTGCTGTTGCTCTAGGATTTGATGGTTGGCTGGTAAGTCATACCCTCTACCCCTAATCACCATACTTAGCTTGATTTTTGATTCACACTTTAATGGAGCCTATGAGATTTGGTGCTGGACCTGGGTAATTCTTTTTTAATTGCTTAGTATATAGAAATTTAAAGATTGATGTCTATAGTTATCTCAATTGGGCTTAGTTAGAATGTAGGGAGTTTTGCTTACACGGAGATTGTTTCCTACTATTTCTGATATGGCCATGTTCATTTTCATGGCCATAGAGTTCCCCGCTTTAAGTAGCAAACTAAAATGTTCAATCAGTAGATGAAACAAATCATGAGTACATTTTTCAACCGTATGGCTCATGCACACTAAATGCTTTGAACAATGAGAGAATATAAGAGTTTTTTTTGGTGTTATTCTATAATGTATGAAAATTTATACTGTATAAGAATATGTAAAAAGATTGCAAAATTGATTTTATTTTCAACGAATAAATTGAGAAAGATAAAAGATGAGATAAAATATTACCAAACATAATAAGATAAAGTTTGGTATCAGTTTTTCTAAATTGTATTACGTTATATTTTCAAAATGCTTTGATGTCTCTTTTTAATGACAGAGTAAATCATATCATTATTTTTTCTAAGATTAAATCCAAATACATTCTAAATTTTTCCAAATGCTTTGATGTCTCTTTTTAATGACAGATTAACTTGGAGGTCGAAACCGAATCTAAACAAGTCCCTATTCTGGAAGAATTTGTCAGCCACTTGACACAGACTATGCACTCTTCAGTACCTGGGTCCTTGGTTATATGGTAGATGATGTGACTCAACATATTAACTCCGATATGCTTTAATTTTGATTTTTGGTTTGCTTGATAACTATATATAAATATGATGATTCAGGTACGACAGCATTACTATTGATGGTTTTGTTAGCTATCAGAATCAATTAAATGCCTCAAACAAGCCGTTCTTTGACAAAAGTGATGGCATATTTGTAAATTATTATTGGGAGGTATTTCTTTCTTCATGTTTCCTAAAGTAAATCAGGATTATCTCTGTCATTTTGTCCTTGATATATTTTTCTTTTTTCTGCACGATACAGGAAAATTTTCCTAAGCTATCTGCTGATGTTGCTGGTGACAGAAAATATGATGTTTACATGGGCATTGATGTTTTTGGAAGGGGCACTTATGGTGGCGGAGAATGGATGGTAGGTTTCAACACATTAACTTTACCAATGAGATGAATAATTATGTGCTTTTTTTATTTTGTTATTATATTGTGATTTAGTTTATTGTTTATTCAGATTTCGTCTAGCCATTGTTGTATATGTCCTAGATCCGTTTTTTGCTTGTTTTTCTTAATGTAAGGAGAATGAACCATCGATTATAGGGATAATTACAAAAAGCCCCCTAAGGTTTGGGCTAATAACAAAAAATCCCGGAGGTTTCTAAAAATTACAAAAAAACCCAAAGGGGTAACTGTAATATTTTGATAAATGTAAGGGGAGCTTTTGAAATGTTCGTTTTGCATATAAAGGGGAAATTTGTAAGACAGATCAAATCTAAAGGGGGGATTTGTAATTTTCTAAAAAACTCTGGGTTTTTCTTGTAATAAGCCCGAACTTCAAGGTGTTTTTTGTAATTATCCCTTGATTATAAGATGATAGTGAAGAACAGGAAATAGGTGAGTTCTCAATGAGAGAAAATACTGTATAATTTGACTAAAATATGATGGGCTAAATTTTATCCTACAGCTGAATAAGGCATTGAAGGCCTGTTAGAAACTTGTTTGTTGCTTTAGTTTATTTTGGTTACACTTCCATCTCCGGTTTTGATTATTATTGTCAATATTATGCCATCCATATATATCCCATTAATTCAATGAATAATTACAAGAACTTCCCGGAGGTTTGGGCTAATTACCAAAAAACCTAGAGATGTTCCAAAATTACAAAAAAACTTAGAGATGTTCCAAAATTACAAAAAAAAAAAACTCATGTTTGATTCTGCCTCAAATTTAAGGGGTTAATTGTAGTATTTCAATAAATATCAAGAGGGATTTTTGAAATGTTTTTTTGCTTATGAAGGGGGAATGTAAGACATAATCAAACATCAAGGCTTTTTTTGCAATTTTCAAGAACCTATGGTTTTTTTTTTTTTTTGTAATTAGCCCGAACCTCGTGGTTTTTTTTTTGTAATTATCCCTTAATTCAATGAACGCATATATTCTTTTGCTTCTTTCTGGCTGGTTTATCTGATGCAAGTTATCATAGCCTACAATTTATGGAGACCTGAAAATATTATGTGAAGATCAAATTCAATTTTTCCAAATCTTTTTTTTTTTTATGTCTAATTTGCTCTAAGGTTCGAATACATACAGTTTTATTAATCTATGAGACTCTTAGTTGAGGGAATGTGTGTCGTTCTGGCTCAACTACCTATTAGAGGAGTCATCAACCATGCTAATTAAGATGGAGATATCTCCTTCCTGCCTAACCGAACAAAAATGGGATGCAATTTTGCAGTATATTTCACGTTGTTCGCCTATGGTGATAATCTTTACCTATGTGCCAATATAATCTATGGCCGGTATACATCAAAATCTTAGTTCTGAAAATCGCATACTGGGTTTCTGTTAGATGAACTTTCTCAACTTGTGTTTAATATAATGTCAAGCATTCAGAAAGATTTTTGTATCAAACATTCACACTTAGCCATTCTGGGAACATTTCTTGAAGTTATGTCAGTTCATGTTGTGAATAAAAAATATATTTTTTTTTTCTCAGACAAATGTTGCCCTTGATGTGATAAAGAAATATGACGTTTCAGCAGCCATATTTGCTCCTGGATGGGTCTATGAGACTAAGCAACCACCTAACTTTCAGACTGCTCAAAATCGGTAATACACTTGCTTTTCTCTGTTTTGATTTATCTTATTACTTGTTTGTCTTTTATGTTATTATACTTATTTCATTTTCCCATTTTTCGTATTTCTTCAAAAGGGATAATTACAAAAGGCCCCCTAAGGTTTGGGCTAATCACAAAAAAACCAAGAGGTTTTTGAAAATTACAAAAACACCCTTGAGGTTTGAATGTGTCTTAAATTTAAGGCGGTAACTGTAATATTTTGATAAACGTACGGGGAACTTTTGAAATGTTTTTTGCATATGAAGGGAAAAAATGTACACGCATCAAACTTAAAAGGGTTTTTTTTTAAATTCCAAAAAATCTTTGGTTTTTTTTGTAATTAGCCCGAACCCGAGGGGTGGTTTACATATTATCCCTTTTCAAGATATATGTCACTAGACATCTCGCCACTTTGTTTTGTCATGATGGATGTGGCAAGTTTACTGTCTTTTCTTCCCCCTTTTTTCTTCTTTTTTTTTTTCTTTTTTTTTTGTGTGTGTGTGTGCTCCTTTCGAATACCTATTCCCAGGCTAAATTTGATAATGGATAATTTGAAAGTTCTTTACAAATGTTTCGTTGATGATTTCTATACATTTGACCAGTCTAATTTTCATACTCTTCAGCATTTCTGGTATTGAGCATGTGTAAACTCTCAACTCACCCAATTTTAACAATTGCTGATATTCTGCATTGTCTGCATGGATTAAATAAACAGATGGTGGGGACTTGTTGAGAAATCATGGGGAACTGTACAGAGATACCCCAAAGTACTTCCATTCTACTCAAATTTTGATCAGGTATCCATTACACTTGTTTATTACTATGTTATGCATTCACAAATCACAATGGATTATTTTCTCTGTAAGTAGTTGTATAGGTTCGCTCCTTATTGTGAAGTGATATATTAACTCAGTTTCACATATCCAACTACATCAAGGTTTTCCAAGAAAAACAAGAGAAAACAGAAATATTTCGTTTCTATCACGTCAAATAATAATACTATGCAAAAAAAAAAATTCTTTCCCGCCTACTTTTCTCCCACAAGGAACTGTGAATGACGATTGCTGGGAACATCATGAGATTTATTAAAACATGAATGCAACTTGATATTAAGTACATCCTGATTTCTCTTTGTTCTCAGATAGGCGTTAAGAATTTGGCAACAATTTCTATTTATATCTATGTTCATTACAATGTAACTCTAATATTATAGTTTCCCAGGGTCATGGTTACCATATATCTGTTGATGGACAACAAGTCTGGAACACTCCTTGGAATAACATTTCTTCCCAAAGCTTTCAGGTACACCGATTTCTGTTTACTTTTTGCTCAACATCTTATATTCACAATCCTTTTCTACTGGAATAGAATGCAGGTACTCTTAAACCTGAGGTAATTTGCAATTGATTTATGTATTTTTCAGACTGTCAAAAAAGAAAATTTCTTGTTTGCTATGTGCAATGCTACAGATATGTGCAAATGGAAACAATATGTTTGGACATGGAAAGTCCTCAATAATAATCCATCAGTCAAACCAATAATTTGTTCCTTTTTTGGCCCCATTATCCTAACTCTCGGACTTTGTTACAGCCTTTTATTGTGTATCCTGGAGACAAGAACACTCAGCCCATCCAGGTCTCCGTTAAGTAAGTTGCTTTACTCATTCTGTCATTCATATCATTAAACATGTATTCAGTTTCTTAAACTTGTTGCTTTACTCATTTATCTAATTAATATATATTTTGGGTAATTACAAAAAGTACCCTTGAGGTTTAACCGAATTACAAAAAAAAAAACCCAGCTAACTTTCAGAATTACAAAAATCACCCCTGAGATTTGATTCAATGTTAAAATTAAGGGGTAGACGGTAATATTTTTATAAATATGAGGGGAGATTTTGAAATGTTTTTGCTTATGGAAGGGGGTAAATGTTAGACAAAATAAAACCTTAAGGGTATTTTTGTAATTAGGTCAAACCTCACCGGTACTTTTATAATTAACCCTTTATTTTGTTTCTTAAAGATGTTAGTCACAGTGCGAGTTCTTAAAATATTTTATGATTACATTATTTGATAATATCTACTTTGATTGATGTTGAGAAAAGCATCATTTTGATTTATCTTAAAAATATTTGCTCCTTAGAAATAACCTTTTTATTCATGAACTCTTGAAAAGAAAACAAATCATTGCTTGAACCCTTATCATATTGTAGTGTGCTAAGTTCACCAAGTTATAGTCAGACATACTTTTCTATGTAAATTATGTATCAGCACAAATTTCATTTTCCTAGGATCCAGTTAAAATAATACCTGGAAACTTGACATACTTTTGCTGCTTACAGTTTCAAGGAAGCATCTTATAGTGGTGGAGGAAACATCACATTTAGAGGGACTCTTGGTAATAATCCTGAATTCACAGCCAGACTCTTCCAAGGAGAGCTTCTTTTGGGGAACTTTCCAGTTCACTTTACATACTCAGTAAGTCGTCACTCTGGAATTACATATGCTGTACAATTTCATATTCGAGGTTTCACATGATGTCAGTTTTGTATGGATCTCACTAAGTAACTAGAGATGAATAGAGAAAAGAAGTAATTGCTGCAAATCTCTTAATAAGAAGGGTAAATTACAAAAACTACAATGAAGTTTAGCCTAATTACAAAAACAAATCGAGTCATCTTTCAAAATTACAAATACATCCTTGAGGTTTGTATATATCTAACAAATACCCCCAGATGAAGGTGGAATTTGTAAAATAGAAACAAATATCAATGGGATAATTGTAATTTGAAAGATAGATGGGGATTTTTGTAATTTGACTGAACCTCAATGTTTTTTTTTTTTTTTTTTTTTTGTAATTAACCCTAATAAGAAAGCCATTTATGTTGATCATTCTCTTTTTCAGTAGTTCTAATTCAGGTAATTTACTGGAGGACTGGACACCACTCATTTTAACCAGTCTCATCCTTATTTTCCTGAAAATGACAGTTTTACTTCTGTTAGGCGGTTGCTAGTGGTGCTTTAGGTACTAATCTGGCTGATCTATATGAAAAAGTATTGTTATGACATGGAAGTAAGGAATAAATACATGAGTAATCCGACTTGAACGGAATTTTCAGATGCTATAAAATTGAGCACCACCCGACTTAAGTGGAAACTGATACTTGTCACTCTTGGCGAAACAGCGACCATTTAAAATACTAGGGTGAATTACAAAACCTACTCTTGAGGTTTAGTCTAATTACAAAAAACAGAACAAAATATCTTTCGTTGTTTTCAGTTTAACAAATTACACCAATTGAGGCGGTATTTGTTAAACAAATACAAACCTCAAGGGGGCGTTTGCATTATCTTAAGGGAATATTTATAATTTTGAAAGATAACTGGGTATTTTTTTGTGATTTGGTTAAACACCAGGGGTGGTTTTTGTAATCTATTATACCCATCTAACTAAAACAACAAGATTTGTTGTGCTGGCTGCAGGTTAAATCAAGTGGGAACTCTCTGTTTGGTCTTGCTCTTCAGTCCTCTAATGCTACCAATGAGAAAAGCTCTGTTTTTCTAGCCGCCTCCAGAAGTACCTTGCCAACCATGAACCAGTTTTCAAGCCAATTTACCCAAGTGATAATGCCACATAGAGTAACCGAGCTGGAGGCTGAACCTGGATGGATCATGCAAGAAAGCAGCATTAACATGAAAGGACACATATTAAGAGAAATTTGGGCTGTATGCTACAGTTCGAAGCCCAGAAAATCTGTTGTGGCTGCGGATGATAAGAACAATTATCATGGTCCGTCAGAATATTATGCTATACTTGGTGATATTAAAGTTACTAGTTCTGGAGATAATACGAAATTTCCACCATCTACGTCGTGGCTTGTTGATGGTCAATTTGTTAGCTGGACTTCAGGTCCTAATGGTTCTAAACTCCTTAGTGTTAAGGTTTCGTGGAAACTCAAAGATGGTAATGCCGATATTTTCACCAAGTACAATATATACGTTAGCAAGTTAACTAATAAGTCATCAGGAAATCACGGTGAATTGCTTGAAGGAGCTCAGGATTATCTTGGTGTTGCGGTAGTAAAATCCTTCTACATTTCAAAACTAGAAGTTCCTTCTGGTATATCTAGTTTGAAATTAAGTAATTCAAGTCTGCGGTCTTGATGGGGGTTGCCAAAAGCTCGAAGATTCACCTTTCTTCCTATTGCAAGTTCAAGGTTCGTAAATGCATTCTTCTTTTCCAATTCAATTGGTTATAAAAATTACCCTTGAGGTTTAGTTTAATTACCAAAAATAAAAACACTCAGTTAGTTTTTGAAATTACAAATATCCCTTTGACATTTGTTTCTATTTTACAAACTGCACCTATTGAGGGAATATTTGTAAAACAAAAAAAAAAAAAAACAAACTTCAAGGGGGTTTTGTAATGTCGTAAGGGCATATTTGTAATTGTGAAACATATTGGATTTTTTTGTAATTAGACAAAATTTAAGGGGTAATTTTGTAATTTACCCTTTTAGCATATGCTGTAGGATGACAAAATAAAACAAATATGATTGCTTGTTGTCACTCAATGCATATGCGGCATGAGACAACTGAGTTTATATGAAAAGAGCCACGTTTGTGCAAATAAAATAAATATTCATGAGTTATAATTTGTTACTACAAGTCTACAACAAGCTTATAATATATCAGTAAAATGACTTTTTGAACTTTAGCATTAGAATAGAATGACTTGATATCTATCTTCACTGCAAATAGTTGGAATTAGTAACAGAGGTGATTATTCATTTCTTGGCCAATAAATTGTAGTTGAAATTAAAAATCATCTTAACATTCTTTTTTTTTTTCCGGTAGTTCTTGTTCCTGAGGGGATCTGAGCGCAGATGTTAAACGCACTTTCACATTTTCCACAAGAAACTGTGAAAGAAGTTTTGCAGCTTAACTTGTCAATAGGTGAAAGGGCTGAACTGTTTGTTTAATTCTTCCAGAGGTGGAAGTAATGCTTGCTAACACAAAATAAGATTCTTAATTTACTTCTGGAAAACCTCCTGAAGTTTGGTGAAATTATCGAAAACTATTTGCTGCTTCAATAATTACATTGACAACCTCGATCCATCGTACATATTTTTTATTAGGATAATTACAAAAACTACCCTTGAGTTTAGCCTAATTACGAAAAAAAAAAACAGTCATCTATCAAAATTACAATATTGAGGGTGCAATTTGTAGAATATGAACAGATATCAGTGGGTATTTGTAATTTTGAAAGATAACTGTTTTTTTTTTTTTTTTTTGTAAGTAAACTGAACCTCAATGACATTTTATGTAGTTAACTTTTTATTATGATTTCTTAACTGTTATCTGCTTCAAATAATTTCATTGACCATGGCATTGAATTTATTTATAACCTCGGAAGTTCTTATTCTCAAAAATGTTAGATAGGTGAAGGGGCTTCTACTAATGATTCCAAGTGTTGCAGGTACTAAAAACATGAAGGAAGAGTGTCTCGAGTGCAAATGTGGAAGGAAAATCACCATATTGGTTTCAGAATCCTTTGAAAATTCAGGGAAACTTTTCGATTGTTGCCATGTTCATGGTTTCTCCAATCGGTACGATATAAATGCTAATGTTGGTTATAAAGAGTCCAATGGTCCTATTATGGATACTAAAGTTGAAGGTTGCAAAATGTTGCAACGGTATGTGGAGATGGACAGTGGTCGCAAAGTGCAAACAGATGAAACACAAGGTGAATTACGCGTAGTTTATGTATTAGTGATTCTGAACTTGATAATTTTAGCAATCTATATGTTTTGGATTTGCTGTTTTTGACAAAATTAGGAATTAGGTTATTGTAATAAATAAGGGAATTGTATTCTGTACTTCATTGGGAACTATTCAATATAGAGTTGCTCTTCATACCAAAAAACTATGTTTCAATCTTTTTCATTAGATTAATCAACAAGCTTGGAACACAAAAATCAAATATATAAATTGATCTCTCAAGTCTCAAGTATGATATATAATGTTATCCTTGTTGCAAAAAGACATATAATAACATCACTACAATTATATAATTACTGAAACAACATGGAGTCTTTTAATAGTGATGAGGGTAAAACAATAATTTCCCTTTTCATGTTTATTTATATATAGTTTTAATTATTTATTAGCCCATAAAAAATGTTAATTGGACCAAGTCATCAAAAGATTAGCAGATGAGGTCCAATTTATTAGGCTATTGATGCCCAACTTATTATATCCGACCCATGAGATTCATCGTCTCAGGTATAAATAGTCAATTCCTACTTATTAAGTACAATTGAACTGTTTAATTCATTTACTTTGCTGACTTAAGCATCAAATGGGTTTCTAGGGACAACTCTGGGGCATTCTAACCTTGCTTGTGTGTTGCACGTGTAATGGTGGAGCCAAGAGACCTTTTAAGGGTGGGCCGATATACGAAAATGAGGTGAGCCAGATAGAAAATCCAACAAAAATAAGAGAAATTATAATTAATATTTTTTTTTGAATATTTCTAAGTAACTTTTTTTTTTAAAAAAAAAAGATGGGCCAGGGCCCAGGTTGGTCCACCTCTGGATCCGCCAGTGTGCACGTGGATTGAAAACTAAACTTTTATTTAGAAACTTAATTTGAAGTAGCTTAACTTGGAGTGAGTCATCTATTTCCTAGCATCATCAAATATTTATTTTTTTGTATAATTATTCATGTTAATTTGGAAAATGTCGACCCTATTTTCTCTTATTTCTGGTCTCATCCAAATTTATACAGAAACAAAACATAACAAAGCAAAAAATAGTTGAATAATGCTTCTAGAGTAAGACCTTGGAAACTAAAATAAACATCACTTTTGGAATCAAATAGGCCTAGATCCCTTCAAGAAAAAAGAACCCTCCTGTCTTTTGCATTAATGATGCAAATATCCAGGTTGGCAGATCAAATCGAAATGTAATTTTTGTCTTGTTTATGCCACTTTATCCGTGAGTATTTTAGTTTTTGATTTTTTCCAACTAGATTCAACTTATTTGATTTGTTGACGTCGTTGCGTTTTGGTCAATGGCGAAAAATATGTAAAGGTTTGACACGTAGAAATGTAAACATGCGTAACGTATCTTTATTTCGGCTAATTTCGCCTTTTTGCATAATGCCGAGCCGGATTATTGGGGTCGGTCTTTCTTACAGTTGCCTTCCCTTTTTTCTTTTTTTTTTTTCTTTCTTCTTCTTCCTCAATCTTTCTCTATCAGCCTTTTTTATACCCCTTGAGTTAGTGGGTTTACAATAGTCATCTTTGCACTAACTATTCATTAATTAATAAAATAACTAAAGAAAGACACATGTCACTCTCTAATCACACTGTCACAATCAAAACTTGCCACTTGTCGGCTTCTCTTTATAATTCTCTGACATGTGGCAGTTTCTGATACCAATAAAGTGTTAAGCATGGACATGTGATTATTTTTATGAGTTTGTCGCGCATGCGTTTCCCGTCGAAATTTGGGCTCGGGGCTCGGCGGCCGTCTTTGCGGTTGGGCTCGTTGTGAATGGGCGAGCCTAATCCATGACGTGTCGCCGAGCACCATTGCTGACGTCACCCGCAGATCGCCTACTAGGATGTGTGTTGGACTGGTGATGTGGATTAATTTCCTCCACCTCGGCTCGGGTGTCATCAAAGGCCCCCAAGTTTGACTCCGAGAGAAGAATTTCTGAAGTCGGAGTTAAACTTCAATGCTAATGATGAACATTTAATGGGGAAACGGATTTCTCGTGAGGTTTTGTTCTTTCCTGGTATCCGTCGGCGTAGTGATTAATGCCTGAAGCGGCGATTAATGGGTTGCCATAACGACGGACACGTGGCATCTTGTGGTTGGACCAATCTTGCGCAGAACCGAAAAAGGTACGTCGCTTCATACCGGGGCGTGGGGACGCGACGTTTTCTGACATGTTTGACGGCTTTTGAGTTTTTAAAAGGTGTGTCTTTTCGAATAAACGTCTCGTTTATCGAGGAACCCCATCTATAAATACCTTTGTTTCCCTCCATTATCCACTTTCGCAACCATTAACCTTTGAGCTAAAGTAACTAAAACCGAAAGCGAGAAATTTTTGGTCGGCTTCCCAAGTTCGAGACTTGAACTTAGGTATTTTTTTCAAATATTCTCCTTTACCTATAAATGTCTTCTTTTGAGGATAGTAGGAGTCGTAGTTATAGTGTAGAGGTTGAAATTGAAGATCCTCCCTCGAACCTTCTTTATTTCTCACCAAAGACGGCGATCTCCGTCTCACGGCCGAGCATTATTCACATATCTTCTCCGGATTCTTCACGAGGTGGAACGTCTTTGGAGCGGACGATACTATCTTTGACCGACGCCGGACCGTTTTTAGAGAAGGAACGGTGTATCACCGACCACAAGTACAAGAGAGCTCCGCGAAGAATCGCCAAGTGTTGATTTTAGACGAAGACGGCCCGAGAAGAAGAAAATATGAACCCATCTCGGAGCCGGGAGCATGATAACGTGGAGCGGGTAGATGAACCATCCGGTGATTCGAGGCGGAGAGGCCACTAGGGCCCATAGGCCACCGTAATGGCGACGGCAAGGCAGGAGGAGGCCCTCGTCTTCGTGTCCCAGCCTCGGTGGACGCCGAGTGACATAAACGATATCCCGAGCATGTTGATGATTCGGGAGGTGGATGAGTTTCGGCGTAGGTACCATATTCCAAGTGGTATTTATTTTTGGGTACCGGACGACACGGAAGTTCCCGAGACCCACCAGGTAGGTTGCATGGTTTGTATTTGCCGCCTTGACCTTCTATACTGATTTGAGATTTCCACCGCCGGCTTTCCTTACGCGGTGGTTTTGCAAGTGGGGCATGCATCCGACCCGGTGCACCCTATCTCTTTGGGCGGGATCATCGGCCTCCTGGTGATGTTTCACCTGGAAAAATATCCTCGCCCCAAATTTAAGGAGATGAATGAGCTCTTGGTATGGCGAGCGACTCCATCATCTCGGGCCAGCCCGTCCGGGTGGTATTATGTCTGCACTGGATCGGGGTATCCGGACGATGCGGTGGAAGGTCTCCTTCTTCTCTCAAGGAGTGGAAGGATAAATGGCTCAGGTGAGCGGCGAGTGGCAAGCTCGCGTGGGAGATGGAGAAAGGAGATCGTTCTTCATCCCCATCAAATTTTGTTTTTCGATTCTGATAAGTCTTATCTTTTTTTTTTCTCTCGCTTTTTTTCTTTTCGTTTCCTTTTCGTAATTGTCTTCTCTTTTCACCTTTATAGGGAACCGGCATCAAAGGGGCCTCTGTCGCCACCTTTATTCGGGCGTGGAAAACATCTAGGCCGGGAATCATGGACGGCGGATTGAGAGGTTGGCTACCGAGGCCAACTTGGCGCGCACTGGTGGTTTAAGGCTCGCCCGCCACGCCCGACCCCGGCAAGGGGCGGCTCGGGACGAGGCGGCCGAGCGGGAGGTGGAGGTCGAGAGAGAGCCTCAGTGAGAATCCTCCCTGTAATGAAGAAGACGGCCCCATTCTCCGGGAGCGGCAAGCGAGAATCGAGCGAGTTGCGCCATCTCTGTGACGGCTAGTCTGTGGGCGGATCATCTGCGCTGTAGGGTAGACACAGACTCGAGCGCAGTGAGTGCGGCCGCCGATTCGATGTAAACATTTGTGTTTTTCACATTTCCTTTTGAAATGTCTTTTTTTTTCTTTTGATCTTCTAACGGTGGTTGCTTTGTGCAGGGCGTGGCTTGGATTTGCGTGCACGCCTTCACAGCGTGAGGAACACGGCCGCGTGGCGAACTCGGGCGGCTGCCGATCAACCTGCGGATGTGGAGACGGCTCGGAGAGAAGATATCGGGCGGTGAACGCCCCTGGCGATGGAGTGCGGAGGCGGTGCAGCCCTCCTCTTCAAAGGAGAAGAGGAGGAATTGTGATAGAGAGCCCTCGATCGGTGAAGGGGTTGGTCGACGGCGCCCGAACATCCCGAATGACCCCGGAAGAGGAGGTCCGCGAACTTTCTCGGATGACCTCGGCAGGAAGGCCACTTCATCCTCCAAGTCAAGTGAGGGATGAATATTGCGAGGAATGATTGGACTACGCCTCGATGGTTTGTGGAATTCGTTCGATGTGCCACGCCGACAGAGAGCAATCGAGAGTCTTACCGGAGGCGGAGTCGGGCCGCGATGAGTGTCCCCTCGTGCCTGGACAAAAGGCATCGAGCACCCGCCGGAGATCAAGCCAAGAACAAATTGAGATGCCATGGCAATGTCCGGGCGGATGATTGGGCTCTTATGGCATGCGGTTGGGGAACTCGCGAGCTAGAAAAAAATATGCCGACTGGAAAGGCGGCACGGGGATCTGCAGGAGGCCTATGCTACCTCAAGGGGTACAAGAATCGCTCAAGACTCAGCGGATGAGGCTACGGCTCGGGCCAACTCCGAGAGAGAAACTGCTGCGAGGGCCGAGGTAGAGCGAGATCTGGCCCTGCAGGGTGAAGAAGAGCTTAGGGCTAAGTAAAGGTCGCCGAGCCGGGAACGTGCCGCCACCGCCGGTCCAGGAAATGGAGAGACGTCTAGCCGATGTGCGCAGGAGGCAAGAAAAGCGCCCGTCGGCAAACTGAGGAAGTTCACAGAGAGGCCGTTGAAGCTTACAAAGACTCCGAGGAGTATGCATTCATGTTAACCTGCGGCCACGCGACCAGCCTCAGAGAAATTCTTGATTTAGTTAAGGGCGGGCGTACTGTTGCTCAGCTTGAGGAAGATCCGGCCCTCCTGGAGGCTGATCTCGATACCCTTCGGCCGAACTTTGCCGAGGCTCCTAATGCGCAGGGCTCTCCTCCTCCGGACGTGGAAGAAGTCGCCTCTAGCGGTGCCGTCGAAATTCCGCCCCCTGCTCAGTCTTGATGCTTTCATATGTACCCATAGGTAGGTAATTTGGCTTCGTGCCTCAAGATGTAATGGGCTCCGGCCTCCCTTATGTAAATACTTTTGAAGTAGAAATGAATTGTTATTTTCCTCACCTGTGTATATGTTTCAAGCTTTTTGTAGATGTTTGGCTCTTTTCCTTTTTGTAAGATTGTTGCCTGTCTTCTTTTTCCTTTTATATTCCTAAGTACGGGGCTCGGTTCCCAGTGCTTCTGAATAAGGGACTTTACTTGCTTTAATTGATTCTCGTACTAGGTATATGAACCTGCTCTTTATTTTGTTTTTTGGTACTTGGTGTATAAACCAAGTTTTCATTTTGCGCCTGGTGTGTACATCGAATCTTTGATTTGCGCTTAGTGCGTAACCAAGTCTTTGATCTGTGCTCGGTGCGTAACCAAGTCTTGGTATTATGCTCGATGCGTAACCAAGTCTTTATTGTGCTCGGTGCGTAACCGAGTCTTTATTGTGTGCTCGGTGCGTAACCAAGTCTCGGTATTGTGCTCGGTGCGTAACCGAGTCTTTATTTTGTGCTCGGTGCGAATCGAAGTCTTGGTATTGTGCTCGTGCATAACCGAGTCTTTATTTTGTGCTCGGTGCGTAACCGAAGTCTTGGTATTGTGCTCGGTGCATAACCGAAGTCTTTATTTTGTGCTCGGTGCGAATCGAAGTCTTGGTATTGTGCTCGGCGTGAATCGAAGTCTTTATTTTGCTTGCAGTGCGTAACCAAGTCTTTATTTTGTAAGGATAGATCCGTCTTGTGGGTGCGTTGCCCCTTTTTTTTTTATCGTGCAAAGGACGTACCTGATATGGCATTTCGGCCTTCGGCTTAAGCCGAGGCGATTTTTGATCTCCTCGGCACATAGCCGAGGTGAGTAAAAACTTCGTTTCCCTTTAGAGAGCTCACGAAATATCGATGAAGGATAATTCCTTGGAATCCTATCGGATCATATACCGAGATCTTTATTGATAATACCGTTTCGGGTATGCTACATTCCATGGATGCATAAATTTTTCTCCACTCAAATATTCTAGCTGCACGCCCCCACCGGATAAGACGTGGTGACCGAAATGGGCCCTCCTGTGTTGGCTTCAATGGGGTGGGTTGAACGCCTGCTATTATCTTTTTCAATACAAGATCGCCGACCGAAATCTTCTTTCCTTTACTTTGAATTGTAGTACCTTTCACTCCTTTATTTATACACTGCATTTTTATCTCAAGATCGCACCTTTTTTCTTCGAGCGAGTCTAGCTCGGCTCCTCACCTCATTACGGTCTTGAGAAAAATTTGCAATTACGAAGGTAGGGGCTCCAATCTCACGTGGGAATCACCGCCTCGGCTCCATAAGCTAAAGAAAAAGGTGTTTCTCCGGTGGCCGCTCGATGCGTGTTCACGTATGACCATAGTACACCGGGTAGTTCCTCCGCCAATTACCTTTAGACTCCTCCAATCTCGCCTTCAAGGTATACTTGAGTATTTTATTAACGGCCTCAACTTGTCCATTCGACCTGGGGTGGTATGGAGTTGAGAAATAGTTTTGATGTGGAAACCTTCACAAAAATTTGAAACCTTCGGTTATCGAATTGTTTCCCATTATGCGTAACAATCGAATGTGGTATCCCGAATCTACGAGATAATGGATTTCCATACAAAGCTCACAATCTTTTCCTCATCTATTTTTGCGGAGGCTCGCGCCGACCCATTTTGTGAAATAATCCACCGCTACAATAAAGATATTTGACGCCCCCTTTGCCGGTGGGAGTGGTCCAATGAGGTCCATTCCCATTTGGCAAACGGCCATGGGCTAAGTACGGAGGTAAGTTGCTCGGGATGATATCCGACTGCGCGCAAACCTTTGGCATCTCTCGCATCTTTTGACGAGGTCGGTTGCATCCTTTCTTAGGGATGGCTAGTAGTACCCTTGCCATATTAATTTATAGGCCAACGTTTGGCCCCCAGCGTGGTTGCCGCATATTCCTTCATGAACCTCTCGAAGTGCATAATCTGCATCTGTCTCAGAAAGGCAACGTAGGAGTGGGACGGAGTATCCTCGTTTGTATAGGATGCCATCTACTAGTGTAAACCGAGCCGCTTGGGTTCGTAGTGTTCTAGCCTCAGCTTTGTTTTCAGGTTGAACTCCTTTCTCTAAATACTGAACGATTGGGGTCATCCAAGTCTGTTCGGCGGTTTGATTGTATATATTTTCTTTGCACCAAGTGACAGGGGGAGTTTGTGTGATGATGACATCCGTAATGGCATCCGTCCCTGGACTGGAGCCGAGGCGAGCTAAGGCATCTGCTTGCATGTTCTCGGATCGGGGCACATGTAAGACTTTTGTCTTAAAGTGTGATAATCTCTTCTTGACCAAATCCAAATATTGTGCAATTTTTTGCTCTTTTCGTACTTTCGCCATTGATTTGATGAGCGACCACCGAGAATCGTGTACCAATAGTTGTTTTAAGCCCATAGAAGCATTTTGCCATCTCTAAGCCTTTGCGAAGTGCCTCGTATTAAACCGTTTTTCGTTGTTGCGGGGAATCAAATCGTACGGCCGAGCAAAGTAGCACTTTTCATTTGGATCGATTATCACGATCCCGCCCCGCTTCGACCTACGGTGGATGAGTCAATGAACAATTTCCATTCTTGGTCTTCCATAATTTCCAATCGTATGGAAGGCGTGAATTGCCCGACCACAAAGTCGGCTAAAGCGCATCCTTTTATTCGATGCGTGGTTCGTATATAATATCAAATCGACCGAGTTCGAAATGACCCACTTGATCATCCGACCGTAAATATCCGTCGGTCAAGATTTGTTTCAGTGGATAGTTCGACAAGACTATAACCTTGTGCTCTAGAAAATATGGACGGAGTTTTCGCGCCATGATGACTAGCGAATATGCCAATTTTTCCATTGGTGGATAGCGGAGCTCGGCATCATGTAACGCTTTGGTGTAGTAGACCAGGATGTTGAATAGAACCATCTAACCCGATTAACACCGAGTGATAGCGTATTCGGATATCGCCAGTACAAATACAAGTCCTCCTCGGGGTAGGTTTTTGCAATATAGGAATTGAAGAAAGGTCTTTGTTTGAGGATTCAAAGCGATGCAGTGCTTGCTCATCCACTCAAAATTTTTACTCTTTTTTATAATTTCAAAGAACGGTTTGCACTTGTCCGTGGATCGTGAAACGAATCGGTTAAGAGCGGCCAATCGGCCTGTAAGGCTTTGTACCCTTTTTACGAGTTCGGGGTTCTAGATCGATTATGGCTTTTATTTTGTCAGGTTGGCTTGATTCCCCTTTGGCTGACCATATACCCTTAAATTTGCCGAGCCGATCCCAAACGTGCACTTTCTTGGGTTTAACATCATCTTGTACTCTCTCAAAACAAGCGAACATTTTATTAAGATCATTCGGATGATCGAGATATGTACAACGATTTTACCAACATGTCATCTACATAGACTTCCATAGTGTGACCTATCATTTTCTCAAACATCTTATTTACTAACCTTTGATAGTCGCACCAACCAAGATTCTTCAATCGAAGGGCATCATCTTGTAATAAATTCCACGAGCGAGAGAAGAATGATGTATTTTCTTCATCTTCCGGGTGCATCCGTATTTGGTTGTAACCCGAGTATGCATCCATGAAGCTCATCGATTCGTGTCCGTGGCATCCACCATATAATCAATATTTGGCAATGGATAAGCATCCTTAGGGCATGCTTTGTTGAGATCGGTAAAATCCACGCACGCGCCATCGCCATTGCTTTTCTTTACCAAAATAGGATTGGCGACCCATCGGGATGAGGGCTTCCGGATGAATTGATTGTCTAGCAACTTGTTAACCTCGCCTCGAGTCTTTGCTCGTCTGTCGGGGCGAGCTTGCGCGCTTTTTCGGATAATCGGGCGGAACGTTAAATCAATATTGAGGCGGTGGCACGCATACTTAGGGTCAATTCCGGGCATGTCTGCATGAGTCCATGCAAAGACATCAAGATTATTTCCCAAAAACTCGATCAGCTCGGTTCGATATGGTTCTGGGAGATCATGACCAATACGTAGTTGGCGCTCCTCGCTTGGCCTTCCGACATTGATTGCATCAACCTGTTCTATTGGTTCCGCCCGTTTTCTTTTCTTGCTTTGCCCCTCCTTGATCTGCAGGGGCAATTCGTCTTCAGCGGCCGGCTCATTCTCGACTGCCGGCTCCTTCCCGGGCCGACGACCTGGATTATCCTCCTGAACGATCACCACTTTTCGCTCGGACTCCTCCTTGGGCAGGGGATCGTCTTGTGTGGTTCCACTGGTTTGTCCTCGTTCCGCCACGTTGATCTCTACCGGTCGGAGTTTAAGAGAGCATTCTCGTGACTCCCTTTGATTCCCTTTATGTATAGCTTCGCCATCAGATGTTGGGAATTTTATACAAAAATGATATATTGAAACGACTGCTTTTATATGATAAAGCAATGGCCTCCCAATGATAGCATTGTACTCCGAATCGGCATTGATTATTTTGAATGTTGTCATGACGGTCCGTTTATGCAACCCTTGTCCTATTTGGATGGGCAAATCAACTTCCCCGAGCGGGACTATCCTTCCTCCTCCAAACCCTAGAATGCTATCGTTGAATGGACGGATATAACTATCGTCCATGTTCAATCTTCGAAATGCTCGGACATAAATGATGACGAATAACCGGTGTCGATCAAAATTCGTGGACCGGAATACCCAAAATCGGTGCGATTATGACAGAGGGTCGAGAATGAGGATGGACCACCTGGTCGGCATCCGCATCCGAGAACACAAAGTGGCGGTGGGTTGGCCTTCCTTGATTTCCGCCACCCGAACTTGCCTGTCGGCGTTGGCCACTGCCCGATATCGACTTTCCTTTTTTCATTGGAGCGGCTATCCTCGTCTGTGTTGGTATTGATTCGATTTACACTTGACATCATGAGGATCTCCCTACCTTGTTTTTCGGCCGGGGTGGCGATGGGAGAGCCGGATTGGTTACGCGCGTTCGGATTGACACCTTGACCCGATCTTGCCGGGGGGGCGGTAGTTCATGAACGCCTTTTGAGACCGCCCCGCGAACAACACGCATAATTTCTCACGATTAGATCTCGGCACTCGTCGGTATCGTGGCTATTGATTTATGATAGGTACAATATCGCGTGAATCTAATTTTTTTGTCGGCTCGACTTTTAAAGGCCGAGGAGGTAACAAATTTAGACCCTGTACTTCATTCCATATGGCTGATGGAGTGTGGGTCAAAGTACTCCTCAGCGCGGCGACTTCGGCCCTCGCCTCTTGGCGAGCCCTAAATCCGGTGGTCGGGTTTTCCGAGAATGGTCTAAATCCCGACCCGGTCCAACTGCTGGTTCTTTCCTTCCGTCCTTTCTCACGCCCCGGCCGGTGCTCGGGCGGTTATTTGCCATGGCTTCTTCCCGACAAGTATGGCGTTCCGCACGGACCAGAAATTCTTGGTATGAGGTCGCCCCCGATTCGTGGATGGAGTAATTAAACCAAGTCTCGGGGGCCAGTCCAGCCATGGCTGCGATCAAAATGGCGTCATCCGACACCGGTTCCATCTCTCGAACTTGTTTGTTGAACCGAGAAATATAGCTTTTTAGGGGCTCGTCCTTCCCTTGTTTGATGTTCACGAGGGAGTCCTTAGGTGTGGCTCGGACTTTGGACGTTAAGAAATGCGTCGTAAAGGCGGAGGCCAGATCTCCCCATGCCTGAATGGATCCCTGTGGTAGGGTCCTAAACCAACGGTGGGCTCGGTCGCCCAAAGTCAGGGGGAAGGCCCTGGAAAGGATGGCATCACTAGGATCGCATGCAGTTCCATCCATGCTAAGTACTTGTGAACGTGAGTGGTCGGGTCGGTTTCCCATTGTAGAGACCGACTGGGGATTTTCAACTTTGGCGGTAATGGGGTCGCGAGAATTCCGAGGGGAAAATGGCGACATAACAAATTTGTCAGTTCATTACTTGGGGCGGTCTTGAGGCTGTTCGCTTTTCGGACCGCCTTCCAATTCGTTCGACGACGCACGCGGGCGGTGTATTTCTACATCTCGTTCTGCCATAGGCTAGGGCCTTGGATCGATTGACCTAGTTGCTCCCGCTCATCCAGGAAACTCCGAGCGGAACTTATCGATTGAGTGGGCGAAAGGATCAACTCGGTCGTCCGATTTAACACGAGTGGGCATGACGACGTCGTGTTGGTTCCGGTAGCGACTCGCTATACGACTTTGTCCTTCCTCATCTCCTCTCGGCCGCCTTCTCGGCATCACGACAGACATGTTGTTCATTACCAGGAATCGGCTTCTTGGCTTCGTCATGCGGAAGCCGGGAATTTGAGGATTAATGTTAACATTTAATTGTGGGTTGAGTGGGTTAGCATTTGCAAGGAGTGGAGGAGGTGCTTGAGAGTTTGTGGTAGCGAGAGTTTGTGATATGAGTTGGTTCATTTCTTTGTACAAAAGTTGGGTTGGCCATTAGCTAAGCAAAAGGAAATAAAGTAGTGCTCCCGCTTCATTTCATAAGCATATTTTGGCCATTCGTAGTCGGCGTTTGGTTGTTCAAATGTTGCTCTTGATCAAACGGGCATTTCTCGACAAGTTGACTCATTTTTGTCTATTATGAAAAGGTTAAGCGTTAAACTTTACCTGGTTTTTACTTAACTTGCTTTTGCTTGGAACTCTGACTGGACCAATACGGGCCCTCCTTCTAGCGCCAATTTGTTGACGTGCGTTTTGGGTCAACAAGCAAAAATATGTAAAAGATTTGACACGTAGAAATGTAAACGTGCGTAACGTATCTTTATTTCTGGCTAATTTTGCCTTTTTTGCATAATGCCGAGCCAAATTATTGGGGTCGGTCTTTCTTACAGTTGCCTTCCCTTTTTTTTTTTTTTTTTTTTTTCTCTTCTTCTTCCTCAATCTTTCTCTATCAGCCTTTTTTATACCCCTTGAGTTAGTGGGTTTACAATAGTCATCTTTGCACTAACTATTCATTAATTAATAAAATAACTAAAGAAAGACACATGTCCCTCTCTAACTGCGCCTGTCAGTCAAAACTTGCCACTTGTCGGCTTCTCTTTATAATTCTCTGACATGTGGCAGTTTCTGATACCAATAAAGTGTTAAGCATGGACATGTGATTATTTTTATGAGTTTGTCGCGCATGCGTTTCCCGTCGAAATTTGGGCTCGGGGCTCGGCGGCCGTGCTGCGGTTGGGCTCGGTAATGGGCGAGCCTAATCCATGACGTGTCGCCGAGCACCATTGCTGACGTCACCCGCAGATCGCCTACTAGGATGTGTGTTGGACTGATGATGTGGATTAATTTCCTCCACCTCGGCTCGGGTGTCATCATAATTCATTTTCATTACCTTTCCATCAGGACACTTGACCTAGTTAAGCCTCATTCATAAAGTTGAATCCATTGTTCTTTTATGAAAATTTGAGACTCCACTAGTGGATCCCGCTAAGCAAATTGTTCAATCACATGATACAAATCATTGATAAAAGGCAATTATTTTCACAAGTGTGTGCAAATAGTTTCTTAATTTATTTTTTTATAAGGAAAAAGAATATAAGTGAAAATGTCAGAATTGTTACTATATGTATATGTTAAGCAACACGAAGTTTTGTTTTGTTTCAATAATAATTTTTACAAGTTTAATAGTGACTGTTTTGTACATGTTGGATTGTCATATTAACAATTAGTGACACATGTATAATAATAACTCAATGATTGAAAAACACAAGTAACTTGTTTGTCATAATAATGTATCATTAAATGTAATAATTCAAACACAAATCTTGTAGTTATTAGAATTTAAGTAGTCATTGTTATAATAAAAACTGAAATCATTTTGACTTAAATCATATTACCACTTAATATCTTTATTTTTTATTTTTATCTTCTTTTTTTTTCCTTATAGTGATAGCTTAATTATTAGCTGCACTACTTTATGTTATAAACAGACATACAATCACAACTTAACATCTTTTAATCACAAAAAATGCCAAGACATGATTGGTGAAAGACAATGAAGAACTCAAGAAGATCTTAGTGGAAGGTGGAATAATTCAAAAATGAGAGAAGAAAAAAAGGGAAAATATTGCACAATAGAGGGCCTAAAAGCTCAAGTGTCATATCAAATTAGGCTACCACTAATTGGAGTACTTTTAAAACTCCCCCCAAAGAAACTTAATTAGACCACAACTCCTATCATGAATAAAACAAAGACGTGAATCTGTAATGGTAGTGGTATAAGAAAGTTCCATTCCATATACTTGACTTCGGAAAATTAATGCGTCTACATCAGACAAAAATGTTATTTTGAATTTTATTGAATATTTGGGTCATTCTTTGAATGTTTTGATACATTCAACTCTAAGATAATCGCAATTTGATGTAATTTAAATCATATAAAATATATTAAATTGATGATTCTAGTTGTATGCTTTGGGCTTTGTGATCAAAGGAAATAGTTAAAATACAGTTGGACCACATTCAAAATATGGCACTGGAATCGCTATATGATTTGAGACTTGAATTGCATGTTGGTAGGGATGCCAAAATCCTCACGGGAAACCATCTTCGTTGGTACTTAAATAAATTGGGAGGAGATTTCTCGATTCGGGGACGGGAGCGGGGATGAGGATTCCCCATTTTCTGAAACTGGGGATGGGGACTGTATTTATATCTCTCATCCCATATATCCCCGATTAGATAAAACGGGAATTTAACCGATTAGATAAAACGGGCATTTCCCATCCCCATCCCTATTCACCGAAATATATATATATATATATATATATGTGCATATATATTATTAATAATATTAATTATGTTTACATTTTTATTTTATTAAATCTTAAAATTAAACTTTAAAAATTGTGTGTTTTATATTGTAATGACATTTTATTTTTAAGACTACAAGACTTTATATTTCGAATATTGTTGTATTTAACTCAATTTTTTAACGTATTTTATTATGTGGGGTTATTACAAGAATAGTGATTTATGATATTTTTATCTATTTCAATTATTGACTATTTTAAGTAAAAAAATTATTTTTATACTTTTTTTATTAATAAATACAAAAAAGGGACACCAATTTCCCGCTGGAGCCCATTCCACGAATGATGAATGGTACATTAATTATTTTTGATATAGTTTTGTTGTGTCTTATAAATTTATAATTTTTTATATTTTAGATAAGGATATAATTTCCTGTAAAAGTTGTTGTAAATCAAAGAATATAAAAAAGGTAGAAAGGTTCAGAGAGAATAGAAGAATTGGAGGAAGAAGATGATTGATTTTAATCGAATCTTGAGTATTCTCTGTTTGAGCTCAAGATACTAAATTTATTCTGTTAGTGGGGACAACACAATTTGTTACAAAAATCCCAATGTTCCATTTGCTAAATTACTGTAAGTAAAATACTGAAAATGAAATAGTAAAACTAAAATAAAAATGTTAAATGCCAATCCATGTGTGCGGTCACGATTCCTTTAATCGAACGCTCTTCATTAAGACACTTGCCATTCACTCCTTCACTTATCCTCAATTTCCTACAACTCAACCAGTTCGGACACAGCTGCAGCTGCTTTACCAATTTCTTTTGACATAGCTACAACTGCTTTACCAATTCCTTTTTCACCATTTTTCTCAGCTATGATTTCTTCCTCCAAATCTAACATTGTTCATGACAATACCCCCCCGCGCATTTTGAGAAACTTCTTCGTCAAATGTTTAACATCCTCCCAAGTAGCGTCGACGAATCTCCCAACACTCCATCGAACCAAAGCTTGCTCTCAGCGATGTACCATCTGCGATTGATCGCACGACGGGTCGAGAATAGACATAAGAGAGATCAAAAAACTTCCTTCCGAATCAGTCAAAGGAAGATCTGGCGAAGGTACAAGGTTAGGGCTAATTTTCTTTTTCAGCAATGAAACATGAAACACAGGATGAATTTTTGATCCCACTGGCAAATCTAACTTATATGCTACTTCTCCAACTTTCTCCAACTTTCTCCAGGATTGTGTATGGACCATAGTACTTGGAACTCAGCTTCAGATTCCTCCTTAACTGGACAGAATTTTGGCGAAAAGGCTATAATTTCAGGTATATTTGCTCCCCAACTTTAAAACTTCTCTCTGTGCGGTGTTGATCAGCGTAAAATTTCATCCTTGCTTGTGCCTGAGTCAGATTCTCCTTAAGGGTATGCATCATCTGTTGTCTAGTTGAAACCAACTCCCTAGCTTCTTCATTGGTAGAGTTTAAATAGTGTCCTACTGATATATAGTAAGGGAGGAGGGTAGCCATAAGGGTGTAAGCTTAAGACTGGTATGATAATTTGTATTGTACCAGTGTTCAGCTAAAGTCAACCATTTGTGCCGTTTCTTTGGGTTCAAATGAGTCATGCAACGCAAGTAGTTTTCTAGGTACTGGTTAAGCCTCTCAGTCTGGCCATCAGACTGAGGATGATATGTTGAGGTAAGATCAATATTCACTTGCAAGAGCTTGAACAACTCCTTCCAAAAATTGCTGGTAAAGATCTTATCCCTGTCTGTCACAATGCTGATAGGATGCCCAATGTAGCTTATAAATAGAATCTAGGAACACCTGAGCAACTTTAGAAGCAGTGAAAGGATGAGTAAAAGCCAAAAAATGAGCATATTTAGTAAATCTGTCAATAACCACCAATATAACATTCTTTCCTTCAGAAGTAGGTAAACCCTTAATGAAGTCCATAGATATGTGTGTCCAAGCTTGTGAGGGAACAAGTAGAGGCTGTAGAAGGCCTGGGTATGGACCATTATCAAGCTTATTCATTATGCAAACGTCAGAAGACCCCACTAGAGCAATCACATCCTCTTTGATCTTTGGCCAATAAAAAACCCTCTTAAGCCTCATATAAGTACCATTCATCCCAGAGTGACCTCCAAAAGAAGAACTGTGCATAGTAGCTAGGATCAGTCCCCTTAAATGCTTATCATTTCCCACCTACTCTGCCTTTATATCTCATCAAAATCTTTAAATGCATTAGGATCTATGCTGTTAGCAACCAGGATTTTTGTGAAAAAAGGATCATTGGCATAGCTATGTATTACTTGTTCCACCCAATCTGGAGAAACTGTAGTAATGGTATCTGAATCCCCTTTTCTTGATAAAGCATCAGCTACTTTATTCTCACTCCCCTTCTTGTATTGAATTTCATAGTGAAGTCCCTGCAGTTTAGTAATCCATCTCTGTTGAATAGGAATCATCACCTTTTGATCCAACAAGTATTTTAAAGCTTGTTGATCGGTCTTAATAATGAATTTATTGCCCTGCAAATAATGCTTCCACCTCACGAATAGCCATTAGCTTTGCAAAAATTCCCCTCTCTCATATCTTTGAAAAGGCTTGGTTCCTTGGGCACAACATCTTACTCATACATGCTATTGGTCCGCATACTGTTGCATTAAAAAATCTCCCACCCGTATTCCACTTGCATCGGTTTTAAGAATGAAGGGTGGGTAAAATCCGTAAGGCTAACACTAGAAGAGCAGACCATAGCCTGCTTCAATCTCGAAAATCTCCTCGCCTTCCTCATACCATTTGGAATTATCCTTCTTCAATAAATTTGTCAAGGGTTTGCTTAGCTCACAATAACCCTTGATAAATTTTTTCTAACCCAATCAACCCCAAAAATCCTCTCACCGCTTAATAGTTGAAGGTGTAGGCCATTTAACCATGCAAGAAACCTTCTCAGTGGTGCAGTAGCAACCCATGTTGGGAGATAAGATGTCCCAGTACTCAATCGTAATCGACCAAATTGGCATTTGCTTTGTTTAGCAAATAGCGATTCTCGCTTTAATATCATCAACACTGACTTCCACATGATGCAAATGATCCTCCCAACTCTTCTTTGTATATAAGTATGTCATCAAAGAAAACCAAAAATATTTTCTCAAACACCTTCTAAAAATCTTGTTCATCAATGATTGAAAAGTGGCTGGAGCATTACACCAAAAGGCGTAACCAAAAACTCATAGTGCCCATTATGAGTGCTAAATGTTGTTAGCGTCTATGCTCGAGGCTTCATCAAAATTTGAAAATAGCGACCTCAAATCAATTTTTGAAAAGAATCAGCCCCATAAACTTAATCCAACAGCTCATCAATGCAGGGAATAGGATAGTCATGTTTAATTGTTAAATCATTCAAGTACCTATAGTCCACACACAACCTCCAACTAGCATCCTTCTTTTTAACAAGAATGACGAGGAGAGAAGAAAAAAAAGGCTTTTGCTATCTGTATGATCCTGCATTTTAACATCTCATTAACAATCCTTTCAATCTCATCTTTATGCCCATGAGATGTCTATACGGGTATTGATGTTTGGCCACACACTCCCTGGTTTCGAGACAATTTGGTGCTCCACTCCCCTGTTTGGAGGTAACCCCGAGGGGTTTCTTAAAAACCTCCCCGATACTTTTCTAGTAAACCACCCTTCATCTCAGGGTTATCACTATAGTCCTAGTTTGCATTAGCTAACACAAACAACTCCTCAATTTGGTTTGATTCTTCCATATGCACCAACTTGTATAAGGCATGGCCTGAAATAAACTTACATTCAGCTGTGGATGTAAGTGCTTGTAGCTTAATTCTTCTCCCTTTCACTGTGACTGTAAAAGTCATGTTCTCATAGTCTAGCTCAATAGGGGTACAAGACTTCAACCAGTCACCTCCCAAAATCATATCACACCCCTCATTCTTCAGCACTCTAGGAGAATAGGTGAAAGTTTGACCCTACATGTTCCATTTAAACCCCTTTGCTCTTTGAGTACTAACCATTTTTTGACCATTTGTAACCTTTACCAATAAAGGTTTTACATTTTCCAAGCAACATCCCAGCTTATGAGCAGTTCCCTCTTGTATGAAACTTAGAGTACTTCCAGAATCAATTAGAATATGAAGCTTGTGTTCCCCAACCTCTCCATTCAGCCTCATAGTAGTGATCCCATCATCCCCTATTATAGCATTGATGGACATTTGAATTTACTCCATGATTTCCACTGGTGTTTCAATTTCTATTTCTGTTGTCTGTAGATAAGACATCTCCTCTTCTTCTGTCATTATCATGTAATTAATCATATTCTTGCACATGTGCCCAAATGTAGAAGCCTCATCACAATTATAACATAGGCCATTCTCTCTCCTGGCAGCCATTTCATTAGCAGTTAAGAGTTTCATTGGAGTAGTCTGAGTAGAATTATTTAGTGGTTTGGTAGGACTGGAAATCACATTCTCCACCCTCCTTGTTGGATGGTTAAAGAGTGGTTTAGAGGGATTCTTCAGCTTCTTAGTGATAACATCCAATGTGTGAATCTGTTTCCTAGCAAGGTCAATAGCCTGCTGCAAAGTGTTAGGCTCAAACATGGTCAGGAAAGATTGCACCTTTTCTCTCAACCCGCTCACAAAACTTGCAATAAGATACTCTTCAATATAATCCACATTATTGATTAGCATCATACATGCCCTTAACTCTTCAAACTTCACCACATACTCAGTATATGAGCCATTTTGCTTAAGTTTGTTAAACTCGGCCAATTATCTTACTCTCCTTCAACTCCTCAAACCTGGCAGACACTACCTCCAAAAATTTATTCCAGGATTGTCCACAAATTTCTGTGAATAATTTTGAAACCATGAAGCAACTTTTCCCTCAAAGTGCATTGAAGCCAAAGTAACTTTTTGTGCATCAGGTATATTAGGTATCAATTTAAAATATCCATTGCATTTTAGAATCCAACTCCTAGGATTATTTCCATCAAACCTAGAAAATCAATTATAGGCAAGGGCTTATAGCTTGCATACCGAGAATTTTCCACCGCCCTTTTTGTTTCTAGAAGATTGTTGAGCTCTAGAATTGTTATCATCATTAGAAAAATCAGGAGGACCTCCCAAAATAGATTCCTCATCAGTTGTTCCTTTTCCTTTACTCATATTCAACAACTGCAGTTGGATAGCTGCTAAAGTATTAGTCCAGTGATCGATCATACTTACCATTTAGTCCCATCATTTGATCATGTATTTCTGAGCCCATCCCTGTAATTTTCTCATGTAACTTAATTTATGTAGCTTCCCTTTTTAATGCCTATGTTTGAAGTATATCGATCTATACGTTTTGGGCTTCTTGTAGGTCATTCAATTGGTGTTTCGACCATAGCCAAGGAGCGGTGGCTCGTATACCAATTGTTGTGTCTTGTAAATTTGTAATTTTTATATTTTGAGCCAAGGAATGGTGGCTTTGTATATGCATCTAGCCAAGAGTAAAAAACAAATGATGACATTTTTGTATATATACAAGATAATAAAGTTTTTATATATTACATTTGTATCAAAAGAATATATTAATATTCATTAGTAAAATTCATGGAATAGAAAATATAATTTTAAGATGAAAATATGATAAAATAAGATCCACAAAATCTCCAATTTAACTTGCTAAATTCATGGAATAATTTTTATCTAACAAAATTTTGAGGGGGCCAAAATACTAAATAATAAAACTATAGGTACTAAAATGAAAAGAATGAAAAAGTTGGGGTGGGGGGCAGGCCCCGAGCCACCATGTGACTCCGCCCCTTGAATGCGAAAGATATCTGCTTTAGCCACAACCAGCTCCATTTGAAGCTGTGAAACTTGGTTTTGAAGGTGCGATATGGTGCCCACGCACCCGTACACCGGGTCTTTCGCTCGAGCAATCGCCTCGTATACTAAACTGCTCACTGCGTCTGCTCTTTGATGCAGTAGGAGTTCCTGTATAACATATGTTCTGAAACATTGTTAGAAATTAAAGATTTCCTACATTAGTCATTTTGAATTTTTTGTATACCATTATGAGATTTGTAGATACTGCACCTGCTATACATTTATTGGAAAAAGCAAATATATTTAATGCACTATGTCGTGTATTCGACATGTTGAATTGAGTGTCATATGAGTTCAACAATTGTAGTTAGCAAGTATTTCGTGGATTTTAACTTGGCCGTTGAATTAAGGCATAGTTATGAAAACTACCCTGAGATTCGGAGTAATTACGAAAAAAATGAAATCGGAGAAGTTCTTCAAAATTACAACCTATATATAAATTCTGGCTCGGGCTATATTTGAATGCAAGTAAATTTATAATAGTCTGTTAGAAAAATAGTATAGTTTCTGTTTTCGGAAAATGGCTAAGAGAATAAATGTATGGCTAAGTCGAGGCCTGAATTTATATTTAGTCTCCGCAAGACGAAATATGCCCCGTATACCGAGTGCTTACGGTTTCGGCGTTCGTCTCTAAGATACACCGATTTTTATTGTTCCGGTTAGCGAGTACTAGCAAAATCGAAACTACAAATGAACAACAAGAGTTTCTGACTTTCAAGTTAAGAAGGAGGAAAATGAGTCAATATGCAGAATACAATGACCGATTTTTAGTCACTGATTATTTTCGTGTTTGCTATCAATCTGCAGGTGTCGAATAATATAGGCCTCAGGTACCTCGTATGGAAAGATCACGTCTTTTGGCTCGAAAAGACACATTTTGCACTGAACAAACGCATCTGTTCATCGACGCACGACCTTGCGCCTGCCCGTGCGTGGATGCGAAGCAAAATGGCAAAGGTACGGCCTAACGCACGGCCGTGCGTGGATGCGAATACGTTTTCTTGACACACGATCCGATGCACGGGCGTGCATCCGCCGTCTCGGTGCGGACCTCTTTGCCATTTGTATTCAAAAAATTAATTAATCAATTATTTGAAAGGTTTTTGGTCCAAAAAGAATAAGGGCCTTGAAGCCCAAGCCCAAGCCGGGCCGGCCTGTGGGCGGCGGCGGCGCGCGTGTGTGCTTTGAACCAAACCCACAAGCATGTAGGTCCCCACCCCTTTAAAAATTTGGGTGCCCCCAAGGGCCCAAACCCATAAGTCCAACTTGGGATATATTAAGGAGTCGATTTTTTTTAGCCTTTTTGGCCAATTGAAAATCTTTTTTAGCCATCTTTTTCAAACACATTTTTTTATAGCCATTTTGGGGTACGAAATGACATAATTTCCCTTTAGTAGTTTAAGCCCCCCATTTTCGTCACAACAAATCCAAACATATCAAACACTCGAAACCAACACACTAAACCCCAAGAAAGACGAAACCGGCGACTTGGACAATAGAGACCAAATCGATGATCAAATCTTGTTTTTGTGTTGATTTGTTTAGTCTATAGTTGTTTTAGGTTATGATTGTTAGGATTATTTGTAGTTTTTGTAGAAATTCTAGGGTTTTATGGTGGATTTTGTGTTGGTGGGGAGCTTGAGATGTTGTTAATGGCGGAAAGTGAGAGAGAGGAAGAATACGATGGCTGGCGAGTTACATGTGTAACTCGATTTCGAGTTATTGTATCTCGATATCGAGTAATGTGAAGAAATGTGAAGATAATGATATAATACGTATATCGAGTTAAATGTAACACAATAATTGGGATATCCAGTTACATAACTCGATATCGAGTTACTCTAACTCGATATCGAGTAATGTGAAGAAATGTGAAGATAACTCAAATAACCGTGGGATATCCGATTATATAACTCGATATCAATTCTTTCTTTCAATCTCCTCTCACTTATTATAACCAGTTATTTTGTTTTTCTCCAAAAAACTTTGAATTCACACAACTTTTTTGTTTTAAATTCGTTTTGCATGTATAATATATCAAATTATTCCTCTTTTTGATATCTATAATTCAGCATCCATATTGCATATTTAGAAACGAAAAATACATGTTCGATTTTTTAAAAAAGTTTGAAAGAAAGAGTAAGAAGATACATAGAGATAAGTGAAAGAGAGATAAATAATCCAAATATCAAACAAATATGCTAGAAGGGTATGAATGTTATTTTACATCCCAAAATGGCTAAAAAAGACGTGTCTATAAAAGATGGCTATTTTTCATCTTTACATTTTGTAAATAGTTATTTTGTAATATTACCACTATATTAAGTGTGCAAATTTTGCCTCCTTTTCCTATGTGGGATGGAGCATTTTTCCTTCCCCACATTTTTCATTTTCCATACCATTTATTTGTATTAAGTGGCTAATTTCTAGCATTAATTTCTCATTCACCCGAAATTGGTTTTGAGAAATTTCAAATGCTATTCTCATCTACTCTCTTAGTAGAATTTTTACAAATAATTTAATTCCATTTTTCACTAATAAAAACCACTTAATTATTTGGTCAAAATCGGGTCAACACCCATTATCTAAAGACCAAATTCCAACATAGTCTATAACAACATTTAAATAAATACTAACTCCGCCTTTATTTAAATGTACGTAAATCGATCAAATATTTTATTTTAGGACTAACTGAAAATGTTGTGACGAGCAATACTAGAAAGAAAGATATGTAGTTATACATACCTGCAACATTTTGCTAACATTTCTAGCACCAAAAACCTTGTGAACAACGATAAACTTGTGAGGGTCGTCGGCCGGGAAGTATAGTGCAAATACGCAGTCTTTGGCGCAGCGCCGTCGAAGTAGCTTGCATGAAGCATAAGGAGAACTCCCAACCATGGTTGTTTTTTCTTATCCTAATTAAAACGAAGAAAATTTGAGAAGAAAAATGGTTAGAAAGCTAGAGAAAAATATGTGGGTATAGAAAATAAGGTGTGGGGAGAATGAGAATTGCTAGAGTGGCTATTTATAATGGCTTATAAGTTTGTGAACAAAGAGATCTACGAGTTTAATGTATTAAAATAAGAAGGGGAATAAAGTATTGCAACTTTGGAAGGGATTAATTTAATTATATTATCTCAAATCATGAGATCGGAACATTTAATTTAGCCATCATTTTTAGTTTGAAGGGAAATGGAGCATGTGGATCAAAGTTATATTGTGAATCAAAAATAGTTATTACTTAAAGTTGGCATATCTCAACTAGTAAAGGCCTTGGGTGACGTAATGTCTGCTTGCTGGCACCCACAATGTGGTTGTTCGAATCCCCTGCGGTAATAATTTACGGGGTGGAAGAGAACTTCTTGTGTGGTGACTCGGTCTTCGGCAGCTCAAGGACCTTGACTAGTTGAGAATAACCCGCGCTTCACATCCTCCACGAAGCTCTAGTGCAAGGCGTAAAAGGCCCCGGGGATGGGGTTCATCCTTTACTTAAAATTCTATGTTCACATTCGAGAAAGATCGTCATTTGTTGGGATATTAATTTTTAGATTTTGATGAATACCATGTAAAACTTAGAATAGGAAGTTGGCACCCCATTTTTGTTGTAAAATTGCATTGTAATAGATAGTAGTCGAAATGAGTTAAGTCGGCTATGCCGAATATGCAAGAAGTCAACCGGAGACTAGAAAGAAGGCTCATTGTGAGGCGGTGAGTGTGGCAAAGAAGAGAAGACAGGGAACTCGATTTGAAGGTGCGGTGAGATGCAACGATCGAGTGAAGTGTCGGTCAAGTCAACTCAAGATAGCCAAGTCTCAAGTTGAAGTGACGGATGAGTCATCCAATGATTGGAAGGCGACTCAAGTCACAGGGAAGTCAAGGAAATCGGTCAAGTCGAGACAATGAAGAGATCCGTTTAAGAAGTCAAGAGAATTACTTAAACAAGTAATACTTCCATCGCATTTCTTAAAGTGCTCGATCCCGAGGAAGCGTGCAAAAGTAATGAACCAATGGGAAACTCGCACTGTGTCGAACTGCGAAAAGTCAAGACTCATTCATACGAGGAAATGTCAATTCCATGGATCGCAATAAAGACAAGCCAACAACCACAAGTGTCTTTTGAAAAATTAACCTTTATCTCTTCAACGGGCAAATTTTCAAAAGAAACTATAAAAGCTGAGGAATTTATTTTAGAAAAGGTGAAGAACTTTGGTTACCGGAACTTTCAAGCTATTATTCAAACTATAACCTACTAAAGTCATTCAAGTTCAATCCTCAAGCCTACATTACGAAGGAAATCAATCCAACACTCACTGTGAAGGAAAGACGACTTCAATCAGTTGAAGAGGAAACATTTGAAGAATCAAGGGGTCTACATTCCACGGAGGATTGTAGAAAGGTTCAAGGTCGAACCGATCTCAAGTTTTGGAGGGGTCAAGCCTTCGTGATCAAATCAAGAAGCTTGAGCAAGTGGGTCAGAGTACAGTAGTAGCAAAGGCAGCCCCTGAAAGCCGAGTTTCGCACGAGAAGCCCGGTTTGTGTGACAAGGCATCTCGGATCGAGTCCCAAAGGATCAAGTCGGTTGTGTGATCAAGACTTGCATCCGGGATCGATAACCACTTTGTATATTGATCAATACTTAGTGGATTCCTCCAGGAGTTGGAGAAGAGAGGAGTAGAAGAATTACCCATCTTCGAACCTCTATAAAAATCTATTGTGTCATTTACATTTCAAGACTTTAAATTCTCGCACATTATTTCAATATCTCACGATAAATTTTCTATCCAATTGATAATCAACAAAGTGCTAAAACTAAGTATTAAAACAAACTTAAACCAAATTCAAGGGTGTTAAGTCTTGGCGAAAACATATCACAATCGAGTTAAGTCTTTAGTCAAAACAATTTGAGTTATTCTATCAACGGCTCGATTAAGTGCATTGAGTGACTAACTCTGTTGATTAACTAACTTAGCCGTCCATCAAGGACTCGGTGTGAAGTATTAACTCAACGTTTTAAAGGACTAAATCGAAAAGTTGGTAAGGTTTATTCAACCCCCTTCTAAACATTACACTCACACCCTTGGGACCTCTGATCCGGTCGTTTGATGACTTGATTCTTGTCTTTTATTTTTTTAAATAACAAAAAAAAGGAAATGAAAATAGAGTTGCTTCCCTTTAGGTATACTCTGTCTTTTTGGCCACACTCACACCCGTAAGGATCCTTATACCTTTAATTGAAAAACTAAAAATGAAGAGAATGTCTCTCGTAAGATCTTCTTACTTAATCAGTATATGTGAGTAAAGATGTTAAATGGGTCGTATCCATAAGGCCGACCCATTTAAATCAGGAAAAAAAGGACTAGGTCTATTTATTTTGCCCATTTAAATTATGACTTTTTTTTTTGGTCCTGGTCTTAACCCAAAGCCCACCATTTTTCTTAAATATATATAATGTAATTAAATATTTTATATCTATTTTTATTATGTTACTAGTAAATATTTTTCAAATTCATGTGATGATTTTTAGTTTATATGATGTAATTATTTCATTATTTGTTTTTAATGCACTTTAATTATTTGTTTAATTTACCGATTTTAACTCTACAACTCATTTATAATAATTTTATAATTCTTTTTATGATTTGATTTCAATAATATGCGTAAAGATAAACTTCATCTTGACATTTTTTATTGTTTTATATATTTTAGATGAAGAAGAATTGAATGACAATATGTTGTCGAGAAAAAAAGGTCAAAGGTGATGAAAATGACTCTTGATTAATAATTACCTGATTGTGTACTTGCGTCATATTTGTATGATTTTATTTGTGAAGTTTAAAGCTTGAGTGTTTGACTTTGAGATTTTGTCTATGTAATAATGCAAGTACAAAATATGTGGTTATTAATGTTGTATATTTAGTTTGATTGTTAGTATTATGCATGTTTTACTTTAAAATTTTAGATTCAAATATAAAAATTTTATTTTTTTGGGGTTGTAGTGCAATAGTGGCCCATTTAACCCAAAAAGAGGGTTAGGTTTATGCCCACAATATTGTTGGCCCATTAGGTAGTGACCCGATGTTCGCAATATTGTTGGCTCGTTGGAAGGGCGATCAAACGCTAGGGTTAACCCGTCAACATCTCTATTCGTGAGACGGATGGGGTCAGATCAGGTCAACAGGGAATCCACGGGTCAACAAAAAATTAATGGGCTGTCAAAATTAGTTCTGTAATACATTTTGAGAAAAAAGTAATACTTTTAAAATAAGTAATACTTTTAATACTTTAATTTGAAACATGTAATACTTTCGAGAAAGTATTTTATTAAATATGGTGCTGAAGATGATGGAAATAGGCAGTGACTCCACATTGTGCCTGGCGGCGAGAGAATTGACATGATTTTAAGGAATGAGTGATTATTTTTTTATTCAACGTGTAATACTTTTCAGTTCAACGTGTGTGTAATAATTTTCACTTAAATGTGTAATACTTTTTCACATAACATTGTAATACTTTGATAAAATATTTTATTAAATATGGTACTGAAGATGATGGAAATGGGCAGTGACTCCACATAGTGGCTGGCTACGAGAGAATCGACATGATTATAAGGAATGCGTGATATAATAACGTGTAATACTTTTCAGTTCAACGTGTGTGTAATATTTTTCACTTAAATGTGTAATATTTTTCACCTAACATTGTAATACTTTTAAATTCAACGGGCAACATCGTCGTATGCTCCACTTCTGTTGCCCTGGTTTATATCCAGAAGTACTTCCTTAGCCGATCTGTCACCCAACCTACTTAAATAACCTAAAAGCTTGACCCTGTCATCTGTGGAGAATGACCCCTTTATAGCACGGTTTAGTCAATTATTCATGATTCGAGATAAGACTCGGACTAGCCAAGTTTTTTTTACTTTTAGTGGGACATCGGTTTAAGAGCTTTAGCAATCCTTATTCGTAGGTAAGAAGTGAAGTTATTTAAGTTATCTTTTGCTTTAAATTTAAAGAACATACACTTTTAAGTTCTCCAAAATATGTAATATATTTTTCACTTAAATGTGTAATACTTTGCACTTAAAATTGTAATACTTTTTAGTTTAACATGTAATACTATTTAGTTTGAAAAATGACACATTTTCACTTAAACATGTAATACTTTTCACTTAAAATTGTAATATTAATTTAGTTCAACATGTAATACTTTTCAATTAATCATGGAATACTTTCTACTTAAATGTGTAATACATTTTATCAAAAACATATTAAAAATATCTTTACTTCAATAACATATTACGCAAAATTAAAAAAATACAGGTTCTCGTTGTACATCCACCACGAATTTTGAATATGAATATGACAGGCTTGTAAATTTTAATTCCACAATTTTGTAAATTTTGTAAATTTTAATTCCACAATTTTGATTCATTAAACATAATCAAAATATTACCACGAGCCTAGTAGCTGAAGTGCTATTATTCATTTTTTACAATGGCATTATCAGAGTTCAAATTCCTCATATACCTAAATGAAAATATAATCAAAATATTGTTGTTATAAGTATTAGTCCAAGTGGCTCTTAAATCTAGAGGGGGTGAATAGATTTTCCCGATTTTCCGATTGATGCCCTCTTTTTGAATATGAAGATGGTGAAGAGATAGAAGTGCAGAAAATAAATCAACACATTTTGATTTATAGAGCTTCAACCCACATAGGGCCTACGTGCTCTACCACCGGTATGCCCGAGTGGATTTCGAAAAGGAAAAAGTTTATTAGTAGATACCAAACTATTACAATATTTACCTTGAAGAGTACCACACTCTTCTTACAACACCACCTATGAAGATCACCGTAATCTTCCAACTCTAAGAGCACCAAACTCTTCTTTATCTCGAAGAGCACAAAACTCTTCCAATACTTCAAAGAGGACAAACTCTTCAACATGAAAAGCACCAAGCTTTTCAATCAACAACTACTCATCAACCAAACTTGCTCTTGCCAAAAGAACACTAACAAGGATTTTTTTGTTTCGGATGATGTTAGTAATACAATCTAGATTACACTTTGAAAGAAATATTACAACTCAAAAGTGCAAGTGTAATTAAGAAGGAAGCCTAATAATTAAGATGTGCAAGTGCAAAGTTTAGGCTAAATAGAACAAGAATGTTGACAATGAAGAAAAAGAGAATTTGCTGATTTTTCTTGTTGTGTTGTATCTTTGTGTTGTGTCTTTGATCCTTCAAGCTTTCAAGCATTTATAGGAGAGATCCTTGATTTGAATACTAACATATACTCCTCCTAGAAGAGTGAAATATGTAAAAGAAGTGCCAAATAATCTAAGAAAATAGTTGTTAGAATCAAAACCACAATTTCATGAAAGGTTGTACCGCAAGGAATAGTTTCACGATAAAACCTTACGGCCAGATGTAAGCCCTCTAACAAAAAAAATGACGTTTGAAATATTTAAACACGGGCTGCAGAAGTGGGATTGATCGATCGAGGAAGGGTGACCGGACTAGTGGAGTTCTACCAGGTCTCCCTCATGTTCCTACCGGTCCCCCGAGTCGTGAGAGAGAGACAAAAGAAAAAGAACACCTAAGCATCGGTTGACCATGAGGTCAACCGTCGACCACAAAGGTCGCCTCCCCTGCTTTTCTTCTTTATTTTGGTTCCCATTTTCAAATACAACTTTTAGGCGGGTTGCCTTATAGGGTGTGTGAGACCTCAACACCGAGAAGTTGTCCGAATTTTGTCAAAAATAAAGTTCAAGAAATACTTCAAAAAATAAGTAAAAATCATTTAAATTATTTTGAAGTATTTGGACCACATTTGGGGACAATGTTTTGGTATAAAACTCAATTATATGGAATCATCATAATTACGATAAAAATATTTGTCTAACAAACTCCCCCTTTTTGATGATTACAAACCAAAATAATTTTAAAAGAGCGAATTTTAAAACGAAATACGTTTTTAAGATCAAAATAAACTATCCGTTTTAAGCGATACTTTTCATGATAAAAACATAAGGATAGGAGCAAAGATTTTTCAAAACATTTTATATAAGTTCCCACTATCAACATGCTAATAAGAAGCATAGAAGTAATCAACTAAAAGCTAAAACCTCAGCTTTTGCAAATATGACTTGTAGTTCAAGAGCTTTAAAACTCCTCCTGTCAAAGATAAGTCATTAGTCATAAGTAATAGTCCATTGTGCAGTGAACAGTCTAAAATCCATCACAACTTATAGCTTTTTCTGTAACAGCTTATTTTCTAGCTCAATTGCTTATGAGCTCATTCCATTTTTCTACCCATTTAGAATAATCAAAAGACTATTAGCATGATAAAAAAATCATAAATAGACATCAAAGTGCACATTTAATCAAATCAATATCATGCCATTCAATGGAAAGCTTAGATTTCCAAAATATAAGAGCAATCAATAGGAGAAAGTATATAGAAGCTCATTTGATGGATAAAACATGATCACCATAAAGATATATAAGTCAATGATAATCAAGAGAGTCATGCACAAAGATGAAATTTTCATTGAGGCATTTTATCAAACACTTGACATTCATAGGATATAATCAAAGTTGTTTATGACATTGGTATATTTAATCATGCCCAAAAAAAATCAACACGTTCTACAATCATATATCATCATAATACACAATCCTTAACATATTAATACAAGAATTTTAAAAATTCATCAAGTTCCAACAAAGTTCTCAAGGTTCAACCAATTGAAATTAAAGAGGAAATAAAACTTACCAATGATTGTGAAAGATGAATAATATGAAATAGATATACATAATAAAAGCCCAATATAGTAGAAATTGTAAGAGAAAATTATTTTGAGTGATTAGTGTGTGAATTAGGCGAAGGGGTGTGAAAATATGAAAATAGATAAAAAGACGTACATAATCAATATATGTCCAGAAATAATTTAGTGTGACCGATCGACTGATACCTGTTCTGTAGTCAAGTTTCTGTCTGAATTTGAAGTTAAAAATGCAATTTTTCACCCCTAAGTTTTAAAAACGCAAAAAATGCAATCATAAACCACATTTGATATGCATTATGCCTAAACGAGCTCAATTCAAGTAAAACACTTGTGACTAAAGGTTTGTAAAAATATCCATGAGTTGATCTTGAGATGGAACAAAGCACATCTCAATTTTTCGTTTAGAAACACAGCCCCTTAGAAAATGGTGTCAAACCTCAATATGTTTAGTTCGGTTTTGATAAATCGGACTTTGAGCAATGTTTATAGCGGACGTATTGTCACAAAAAATAGGAACATTTATGAAAGAATATTTATAATCCACTAGAGTTTGTTTCATCCAAAGAAGTTGAGTACAACAAAAAGCCGCAAAAATGTATTCGGCTTCGGCCGTTGACAATGATACATATATTTTGTTTCTTTGAAAACCAAGATACTAGGCAATCGTAGGGATGGTAGTGGAGCGGGGAATCCCCATTCCCCGTGGGGATCCGCCCCGAACGGGGCGGGGATTCCCCAAAATTTTCCCCCATAGGGGTGGGGGTGGGGAGAAAGTGCTCCCCGTTGGCGGGGACGGGGATCGTATTCCCGGCCCCGTTCCCCGCGGGGACCCGAAATATAGATATATGACATAAATACCCTTATTATTATAAAATATTACAAATATGTCAAATTACAAATAGTAAATAGCAAAACCCTTGACTGGTGTCTTCTTCTCTTTTGACTCAAAAACTCGATCCATTTGTACTATGTTTTTCTTTCATTTCGTCCATCTGGAATATGCCCATCTCTTTAATTGATTAGCTGTCGTCCAGGTCTCCAACATTTGAAGAAATTATAGGTAGGCCTTTTCTATAAATATGGTATTATAGATGCCCAGATTCTATGTATTATATAGAATTTTTTTTAGAATCTCTAAAATTAGTGAGACAGTAAATTGTAGGAGGATGGGGATGGGGATTTCCCACGACCGCGGGGACGGGGATGGGGATTGCTCCCCCGCCCCGTTTACATCCCTAGGCAATCGCCTAAAAATTGACATGATCTGGAAGTACTTTTACGATCATAAATATTTTCTGCATAATCCAAATCACTATATCCTTTTTTGACAAAACAAACCATAAGTAGTGTCTTTCAAATATCAAAAAATTCTTTTGTGACACTTAAATAAGATTCTTTGAGATTACTTTGAAATCAAGCACATAGGGATACATCATGAAGAATATCGAGTCGACTTGGGGTTAAATAAAGTAAATTGTCAATCACACCTCAATATTTTGATTCATCAATCGACTTGTCTTTCTCATCTTTGTCAAGCTTGATATTTGTTGTCATAGGAGTAGCACATTCTTCCTTCTTCAATTTCGAACTTCTTTAGAAGATCTTTGGTGTTTTTGGATTGAGATATATAAATACCTTCTTGGCATTACTTTATTTGAACTCCAAGGAAGAGATTAAGTTCTCCATCATACTCATCTCAAATTCACTTGCATAAGTTTAGAAAATTTCTTGCATAGAGATTCATTAGTAGCACCAAAAATTATATCATCAATATAAATTTGCATTAATAATCAATCTTACCCTTTTTCAAAAACAAAAAGAGTAGTACCAACTTTACCTCTTGAAAAACCATTTTGCAAAAGAAAAGAACTAAGTATATCATATCAAACAGGGGGTGCTTGTTTTAAACCATATAAGGTGTTTTTAAGTTTATAAAGATCATTTAGCCTAGAAAATTTTTCAAACCCTAGAGGTTGTTTGACATAGACTTCTTCTTGAATAAAACCATTTAGAAAGCGGATTTAACATCCATTTGGTAAAGTTTGAAATTATTAAAGCAAAGTGGGGCAAGTAATGTCACGAATAGCTTCAAAAAATCTTGCTTGGTGCAAAAGTTTCATCATAATCAATACCTTCTTCTTGACAATACCCTTGAGCTACTATCCTTGCTTTATTTCGAACAATGTTGCCTTGATCATCGAGTTTGTTTCAAACACCCATTTTGTTCCAATAATTGTTTGCGATGGAGGACAAGATACAATTCCCAAATATCATTTCTTTCAAATTGATTCAACTCTCTTGCATCTCAAGAAACCAATCTTCATCTTCAATGGACTTCTTTGCATTTTTAGGCTCTTTTTGATATATAAGAGCTTTTTGGCAAATTTCCTTCTAGGCATTACTTTGTGTAGATGATCCCTAATTATAAGATATTTTGGATGATTTCCTTTGAATTTCAATGCCACGGGAAGATCTGAATTATCACCCTTGTCCTCTTGTTAAACATTAGAAGTTGAAACTTGATCATTTGATGTGGAAGGTTAATCACTTTGAGCATCATTTGGAACAATTGGTCCAACTTCATCTTCTTCATCACTATCGTCATTTGGGATTCTTGTAACTCCGGAGGCTTCATTGAATTTAACGTAAATAGCTTCCTTGACCACCATGCTAGTTTTGTTATAAACTCGATATGCCTTACTCTTAGTCAAGTACCCCATAAATATCCCTTCATCGACCTTAGGATCAAGTTTGTCTAATTGATCATTGGTGTTTAAATAAAACACTTGCAACGAAATATTTTGAAACAACTAATATGTGGTGTTCTATATTTTCAAAGCTCATAAGGTGTTTTATTCAAGTTGGGACGAAGATATAACCGGTTTATGACAACAAGCGGTGTTAGCGGCTTTGGCCCAAAAATAAAGCATGTGACACATTTCTTGAAGAGTCCAATTTTTCCTCTCGGTAACACCATTTTGTTGAGTTCTTGAGCCGAAAAGTTATGTCCATACCCTTTAGTTTCACACAATATTCTAAAATCACCATCAAATTCACCTCTTCGGTCACTCATATAGATTTAATTGTATCTTCTTTTTCATTATCTATAAGTCTACTCAAGACATCACTTTTATTAGCAAGAAAAATAGCCCAAGTATATCTAGAGAAGTCACCTAATATAACAAAGGTGTAATGTTTTCCACTTAGACTTTCGGTGCCAATATCCCAATACAAATCAAGATGAAATAGTTGTAGAGGCTTGGTTTTCATTTTGGGCTTAAAACTACTTTTAACTAATTTTTTTTACAAGTGTCACATAAGATAAGATTTTCAAAATTTAATTTGGTTAGTCCTTTGACATGTTGGTTTTTTGTAAATATTTTTATATTTTGTATCCAATATGTTCAAGTCGCATATTTCATAAACTAGTTAAATCATTATTGGCGACAATACAAGAAACATTTTGACTAACCAAATCACTTGTACAAATTTTATAAAGATTGCATTTTCTACTAGCTTCACAAATAATTTTACCATCTTTAAGAATAAGGCATTTTTCTTAATTAAAAACAACACATAATTAGAATCACAAAGTTGACTTACACTTATCAAATTGAACTTAAGCCCTTCTACTAATAAAACATTACAAAAAGAGAAAGAAGAATTACCAATGTCTCCATTGCCAATAATTTTTCTTTGCCATTCCCGAACATGACCATTCCTTCTTCTTGGAGCTTGATGTTGGTAAAAAGTTCTTCTTTTATGGTCATGTGTCGTGAACATCCGTTGTCCACGAGCCATTTGTAGGTCTCAAGGGTGTGAGTAAGGTTTAGAAGGGGGGTTGAATAAACCTTGCCAACTTTTCGATTTTAGTCCTTTTAAAAATATTACGAGTTAACTCAAACAACTATGTCCTTGAAGGACAACTAAATTGGTTATTCAGCAGAGTTAGCCACTCAACAGACTCGATAGAGCTGTTGATAGAATAACTCAGCTGTTTAACTTGAACTTTAACTTGGTTGTGTTGGTTTTATCAGTGGAAGACTTAACACCCTTTGAATTGATTTAAACTTGTTTTAACACTTGATTTTGGCACTTGGTTATTAATCAGTTGGAGAGCAAATGTGAGATTTAACAGCATATATGATGTATGTATGGAGAAATGTAAATGTACTGAAAAATAAATGACAAAGTTAATTTTATAGAGGTTCTAAGATGGGGTAATTCTTCTAATCATATCTTCTCCAACTCTGGAGGAATCCACTATGTAAAAGATCGGTTTACAAAGTAGTCACGGATCAGAAACGACCTTGGTCACACGATTGGCTTCTCTTCCGACTCAACTTCTTCATAGGGCGGCACTACTTGACTCATTTTCTCAAGCTCTTGGATTGGATCATGAAGCCCTCCAATAACTTGATACTGGTTCGATCTTGAACCTTTCTACAATCCTCCTTGGAAAGTAGACGCCTTTTGATTCTTCAAAAGTTTCCTCTTCAACAGATTTGAAGTTGTCTTTCTTTCACAGCTTGTGTTGGATCGATTTCCTTTGAGTTTCAGTCTTGAGGATTTTCTTGAATATTCTTGAGAGTATTTGCAGGTTAATAGCTTGAATAATGCTTGATTTCTCAGGCGTGCAAGGTTACTTTTTCTCAATGAATTTCCTCAGCCTCTTATAATGAACTTTTGAAATTTTTCCCGCTGAAGAGATAAGCTCATTTCAAAAGTCACTTAAAATTGCTGGCTTGTCTTTTCTTGGTCCTCAATCTTGAGATGTAGACCATTCCTCGTATTAAATGAATTTGCAGCTTTTCAGTTTCTGACACGAGGTGTAGTGCTTCCCATTGGTTTATTCCTTTTGCACGCTTCTGGGATGAGCATTTTAAGACCTGGCAGCATGGAGGTGTTACTATATTAAGTAAAGTTCTTGACTTCTGTGCAACGGATTCATCTCGATTAACTCCTCTTGGTCTGCTGCCTTTTTCCCAAGGTGACTTGAGTCTACTCCAATCATTGGATGACTCATCTGTCACTTTAACTTGAGACTTGGCTTCTTGAGTTAACTTGACTGACTCTTCACACATTCCGGCTAATATGCTTTGATCAAGTTCTTGACTTATCTTCTTTGCCATATTGATTATCTCAGAGTCTTCACTTGTCTTGATTGACTTCTTTGTATTTCGGGCAAAAGGGGCGACTTGACTCAGCTTTTCAAGCCCTATCTATTATAATGTAAATTACAAGGAAAATAGAGTGTCAACTTCCTAGTTTAAGTTTACAAGACATCCATCAAAATCTATAAAATAAATTCCCAATAATTTCCCCCTTTTTGATGATGCCAAAACTTAAAGACATAAAACAACATATAAACAACAAAAATACATAGAGACAATGCAGTAACAAAGAATGTATGCGTGAAATAGATCGTTTTATTGATCATAGCATTATTGTCCTTTACATAGCTGTTTACATTTGGTATCAGAGCATTCTATATCAAAGCAAAATACATACATCTATGCTAAGATACTAGAATAAATACAAAGTAAAAAACTACAGAAAGATTCACTAAGTATACAGATGACTTACACGAATGTATTTACATAAGTAATATACATGAAGGGGTTAGCAGCAATACTTCAACACCTTCGCTGCCTCCTTCTTTCTTCTTCAGCTCTGTCAAAGTCATCAGCTCTCTTCCTTTTTCTTTCTTATTCCTCAAGCTTTTTTCTTCTTCTCATAGGCTCTTTTCGCAGCATCATCCTTTCGCTTCCTCTCGAGCCATAGTTGAGTTTGTCTTTCATTTTCCTCTTCTAGTCTTTTCACGGCCTCTGCATTCTTCCTTGCCTTCAGTTTGCCCTTAATCATACCCAGCCCAGTAGATTCTCCCCTTCTTAGGGATCTACATATTTAAATATTCTTAGGTCTTGGATGAGATCGAGAACCTCTTCCTCCACCACTTCTTCCTCCTCCTCTGGGTGTGTACTGCACGAGAGTCTTTTTCTTACTAGCTGAATGGCTGCTCAAAGTCTGCTGTTTTTCAGCTTCTTCGCACAACGTAAGACCTTTCTCCCAGTACAGATCACAGGCTTGAGCTAGTGACATCCCTAGGAAATAGCCTTCGGATTCGAGCGTCTTGAATTCTTCAACTAATCTTGGCTCGGATCCATTGTCAGGAATAGCATATTGATCTTTCTCTGCCAGAATGCCACCATATTGTTTCATCACTTCTTCGATGCGGGTATCCGTCTTCTTGTCGAACTCCATCATTCCGCCGATGATTCTCCTTTTCTCCGACATTGGCAGTACCCAATACCCAATGGGTAGGTTACGGGAGTTTGCTCAAGATGGAGGTCTGTAATTTGACCTTGATGAGGGGTTTAGCAATCATTAACGTGAAATCTTTGAACGTTCCCCCATTGCTTTTTCCCTTCTTTTTTTTGCCACCTTCTCATTGCAAATTCTTTCAACTTTTCTTCTTTAAAACTCTTAGGGACTCCTCTTCCCCTTTTTGCCATCATCAAAGGAAAGAGGGACCCCAGGGAACATGCTGCGAGCATAAAGTCGAGTTCTTGAGAGCGGGTCTGTTTGAGTGCTCACGCATAAGCTATTCAAAATTCTAAGCGAGTGGCTTTGGACTCTGCTACCACCAACTTCATTTCATCCATGAGGAGGCTGAATTTGTCATTCATAGAGTTCTCAAGGCGCATAATTTCTTTTCTCACGGAATTCTTGCAAACGGCTCCATTTCTTTTTGTGAGACTCGTGTAACCTTTCGATGTACGCTGCATCTTTTAGCAGCTGGTCTCGGATTGTCGGCCATCCGGACAAGCATTCGCCATACAAAGGCTTTGAAATAACGAACTTGCTCGAGTCTCATGGCATATTGTTGTTGAGACCATTATCGGATCTGAACCATTATCCTCTCACATCTTGTGAGGGTAGCATCCTCGTTGTCGTCTTAAATCGAGGAGTTCGATCTTTATTCGATCTTCTCAATCTCTTCACAAATCTTTTTGAAGATTTCACGAAACTCAGCTGTCTCACTTGATTCATCTGCAGGCCACTCTTTAGAAAAGTTGAACTCGACTGGAACAATGGTGTTAGTAGGAATGATTGGATCTTCTCTCATGGTGAATCTTCGTTGCTCAGCAGCGGTATCTTCTTCCAAATCTGGTAGGATCTGCGTGAAAGGGAATACCTTTGGAAACGCATCATCACTCACATATGGGATGGTTTGTGAGGATTATTTCTATGATGATTCAGCTCTTCGTGCCTCAGCTGCGATAGCTTCATCGGCAGTGGTCACAACTGTGGGAGCTCGTGATGAGTTGGGGTAGTAAGTTCTTTCTTTAGATTGTGGAGCTTGCGTAGTTGACTCGATTTCAGCTGAGGCTATTGGATTGCTTTGCCCAGCTGACTGAGCCTCAACTGTCTTAACAACTTCCTCAGTCTCAGTGGATTTTTCTAAATGAATAACTGGTTCCTTTGCTGCATTATCAACGTTATCGGACGATGATAAGATCGCGGGTCGCTCATCATCGAAATTAAATTTTGACGAGCAACTTTGTCCTTTGGTTGGATTGTAGTTTTGAGAACATCCTCACCGGTCCTTTGGATCTCAAATCGAGTGGACTCACTTCATCTTCACTCCCAAGAATGATGTATCGGGCGTTTTCCGGGAGTCATGAAGAGCGTTTATCTCCTCTTCTATTTCAAATAAGCATGGATTGGGAGGAATGTTCGCGGTCTCTTCTCCTTACCTGGGAAGTCTCAACCTCCCTGTGCCTTCAATACCTCCCGTGAGACTCAATCTGCAAAGGCCTTCAACGTTCTCTTGGGCCAGGTCCCAACTGCCTGTAGGGTCTTCTACATTCCCCTTCGATAGTCATACAAGTCGCATCTTATAGGGTCTTGGACCATGGGCATCCATAGGGAGTCTCAACTTTTGGGGGATTGCACTTTCATTGCCTGCAGTGTTAATAAAGTGGCATCTCCATCTCGCTCGATGTCATCGGCCTTCAAAGCGGTGACATTTCAATTGGGATAGACTCAACTATCCGAGCTTCATCAATATCAATTTTCATGGTTCTTTCTCGGTTCCACTTCGCTTTCTTATTTCAAGGGTCGAATATCCACAACAACCTCCAACCCTAGTTTGGTGGAGTGAGCTTCCCCCCACCATTTGGAACACCACCGAAAGTGACTGGGGTGGGGTCACTCTTCTTCCGCACTCGCCATTTTCCATGAGTGTTTCAACCCACGAAGGTGGTAAAATACTATCTTCGGGGTGGCTCAAACGGGTGACCTAAAGTCCCGATTTCATTGCCAATTCCTTGGACCCATCCTCCGAATGCACGGGGGCGTGACGGCTGCATAGCGATAAAATCAGAAGAATTTGCTGCACCACTCCCAAAGGGTCGACAGGAGAGATTGTGAGGACTCTCCTAGTCCTTCAAATAGTTGTTGCTCATGCATTTGTCCTGGACTCCTCAGAGCCTGCTGCATGTCGACTTCTCTATGCAGCAACGAGATCTACATCTTCATCACTTTCAGTACTCAATAAGATATTCATGTATGTTCGTGAGTACCAGTGTACATGCACATCTTCGACTTCTCTAGAGCACGGGCTTCCTCAGCTACCTTTTCT